>CM064487.1:60340503-60443607 GCA_032716605.1 Paralithodes platypus | reverse complement strand
AGTTCCCCGCGAGTTCTAAATGTTCGTAGAATCCAACCTGTTAACCGTTTCGCAGCTGCAACTTTGACCTGGTTATGTTCTTTGAATCCCATATTTTCAGACATTTTCTCCAATGGTCTTTCTCATTTTCTTTACGTTCTTTTTTGCGATTGGATTCTGTTATGTATCTTGTGTTCTCTTTAACGAAATCCTTATCTCCGTATCGTATTAATTGAAATTTGTCTTCATTAAATTGCATGTTATTTTCCCTGGTCCACTGGAACACCTTATTTATGTCCTCTTGCAGCCGGCCCGTGTCTTCCTGTGTCTTTACTATCATACTCAGTTTCGTGTCATCCGCAAAGGAGGATACTGTACTGTGTCTTGTGTTGGCATCTATGTCACTTATTAGAATGAGGAAAAGAAGGGGCGCTAGTACTGTTCCTTGGGGACCAATGCAACATAGTAATTTATAGTCTCTATAGACTATTTATAAACTATATAGAGCTTACGATGAAGGAACATCGTCACAATATATATATATAACCGTATTATCTCTCTCTCATATATATATATATATATATATATATATATATATATATATATATATATATATATATATATATATATATATATACCGGTATATATATATATATATATATATATATATATATATATATATATATATCTCTCTTAATAAATAAAGGTCAATGTTTGTCTGTTTGTCAGTTACCCGACCTTTGTACCTTTGTTACTAAACTCTTCCCACAGTGTTGGTGAGAGTGTGGGGCACCGTTGGAAAGCCCAGGCTTTGGAGATGGTTTTAGGCGAGTTTAGTGGAAATCAGAGACCCTTGTTTAATACAATGTTCGGCAAAACTTATGTAGTATACGGGAGCGAAAAAAATGCGAAAAAATTGCCGTTTGGGGCAGAAGGATGCCTCCGATCGAAAAGGTGTATGGAACGAAAGTTGTTCGCAGCTCCCCAAAATGGGGGTACGGATGAGGTCAGATCCAAAATCGGAGGTCATTTAGCGGCCGAAATCGAGGTCGCCGTTTAATGAGGCACAGGGAGGTCGAGGCCGGTAATTATGGTAGTAGTAGTATTGTGATGATTGTGGTAGTAGTGATTGATGATGGTGATTATGGTAGTATAATTTAAACCCGGGCCACGTCGGGTACCCCTCCTAGTATATTATATAGTAGAAATATCCGTCATAGAGGAAGTGGTCAAAGAGCAACAACAATGACAATAATACCCATATTAACAATGCTAAATATAATAATATATGCACGTAAAGTAATTGCAGATTTAGCCATAAAACACAACAATAAGAAACAAAATATAACTAGCGAAATGGAAACAAACTAAGCGCGATGCGATGTATCATCGTATCATCGTGTTGGCTGGTCAAAATCTGCAGAAACAACACATGAGTCGAACCTTACTGAGCTCTTACAAAAAGAAAAGAAAAAAAGAAAAAACAGGAACACAAACATGAAAACAAATTTGAAAATAAAAAGAAACTTGAAAAAACAAAAAAAAAACAAAAAAAAATGTAACCCTAACAAGGACTACACTCACAACAGCTTGTATATATATATATATACAGCATACCGGTATATATATATATATATATATATATATAACTTCTTCCCATTATCTATAGTATATCTATCACTTCTTTTAAATCCTCTTTGGAGGAACATTTTGTGAGGTTCTTTCTCGACCATTTGTTGAGGGTTTTTACAGGTCTGATTCGCTTTTGTCTCACGGATCAAACATGTTAGAAATATGCACTACACACATGACTATTTTATCTTCACTTTAATATATATTTGCTTTACTTCTCTAGAATGATACAATACTATCTATCTATCTATTGCCTGACGACGTGATCCCCTAAGGGGTGGCTACGAACGAACCGCCCCCATGCACCTCTGTCCCCAGTCAGTCGACGCCCCTCCTCCCAGCCAGCACCGTCTTCATCCATATACTTCCTCAATCCATCCTTCCACCTCTGTTTCGGTTTACTTCTCCCTCTCTGTCCTTCGACCTCACTCTCGTACACCTTCTTAGTCATTCTCTCGCTTCCCATACGTTCCATATGGCCGAACCATCTCAAGGTGTTCCTTTTCACACTTTCCAGCACAACTACCTCCACACCGTCTTACTTCCTCATTCGTCTGTTTATCCTCCATGTAACTCCGCACACACTTCTCAGGTAAATCCTTTCCACCCCTCTCACTTTTGGTCTGAGTCTCTTCTCAAACGTCCTTGCTTCGCTTCTGTAAGTCAATGTCGGGATTACCACACTGTCATGCAAGGACTTCTTCACTTCCATACTGACCACCCTATTTCTTGTTACTGCTTTCAGCGTTTATACAACCCTCTTCCCCTGTTGCACCCTCTCCTGCACTTCTTCATCCATAGTCCCATCTTTAATCAACACACTACCCAGATACTTAAATGAGCTGACAATCTCCATAGCCTGACCGTTCAACTTCACCTCACACTCTGTGGCTCCACCCCTTTCGAAGACCATAACCTTGCAATACACATCTGACAATTTCTTTTTTTAAATGTGTTTACTTCACTTCTCACTTCTTAAGTATTGTCTTACCTTTGTACCAGGTATGTGTGTTTTAATAAACGCACCGCATACGAAATTGCACTCGTACTTCAATAGTTTGCATTATTATTCTATGTATAAAGTCACAGAGAGGAACAGAACTTATGTGGGCAACTGTTCATTATACAACTATACATAAATAAATTATGAATTCGTTGAATGACTAAGCACATTTTTATATGATGAAGCTCGAAAAGTATATGTTCCAGTGATATATTATATTACTTTTGTGAGAGAGCATTTCCGGAAAGTAGGAGATTAGGTTTTCTATGTGTTTTATGAAGCCGGTACAGCTTTCAAAGGATCTATGGGTGTAAAAAGGGTGAAGACAACCTCCATTAACCCTCTGACTTTCATATGCTTTTCATAATCTACTTAAAATCACCTATTGATAGCCAAAATATAAATGCAAGTGCATTTTCAGAGAGTAAGAGATGTGGGATTCTACAGTCAAGGCTTTCTATTTGTTTTTATGATGTCGGTAAATGTGGATGTATAGCAATGAGACCTCTTTACCTGTGACCTGGAGAAAGAAGAAGAAGAAGAAGAAGAAGAATATACAAAAGTAGAAAAATATACAGAAGAAGAAGACAAAACCACAAAGAGGAAGAAGAAGAAAAAGGAGAGGACATACACAAAGAGAAGAAGACAAACACAAAGATAAAGAAGGAGACGATCAAAGATAAAACAAACACAAAGAGAAGTTCCAGAACAATAACAACACGCTCAAGTGGTGTGCTGGTGGTGGTGGTGGTGGTGATAGGAGATGCAGGTGGTATTGGTTGGTGGTGGAGGCTATGGTCGTAGTGGTGTTGGTGGCTACGGTCGTGGTGTTGAATGTAGTGGTGGTGATAGGTGATGTAGGTGGTATTGGTTGGCGGTGCAGGCTATGGTCGTTGTGGTGGTGGTGGTGGTGGTTATGGTCGTAGTTTTGAAAGTGGTGGTGTTGGTGGTGATTGATGATGCAGGTGGTGTTGGTTGGTGGTGGAGGATGTGGTAGTGGTGGTGGTGGCTATGGTCGTGGTGTTGAATGTAGTGGTGGTGGTTGGTGGTGATGGCTATGGTCGTGGTGTTTAACGTGGTTGTGATAGCTCTAGTATGTTCTTTCGTCGTTAAAAAATGGAAAACATTGTTGATATGTGTGGAGAGAGAGTTAGATAGAGGGAATGAGTGTGTGTGTGTGTAAGAGAGAGAGAGAGAGAGTGTGAGAGAGGGAGAGTGAGAATGAGTGGGAGTGAGAGTGAGAATTATACAGTTACATAGATACACAGACTGCAATTACCTTGCGGCCCCTACTAGACAGTCAGAGAGAGAAGGGGAGGAGGAGGTGGGGGGAGAGAGGAGGAAGACTCCTCCTAGCCCGGCTCCACAAATAGGGAGAACGAGTTGTGGGGGGGGAGGGGGGAACTAAAAAACCTCCCCCTACCCCACCTCTCTCTCTCTGTCTCTGTCTCTTTCTCTCTCAAACTATCTATCTATCTATCTATCTATAAATTTCCACATAGCATCAATTGTGTTTATAATTATCTACTCACTCTCACTCTCACCCGCTATCATTCTCTCGCTCCCTCTCTCTCTCACTCACTTACTCTCGCTCTCTCTGTATATACCTACCTATGTTTACGCATGCTATTGTAGCCAGGCCCTATCTAAAAAACATATATAAATTAAATGTTTGATTAATATTTATCTTATTTACCCACTCGCCCACACAGCCACATACCACACAGATTAATACAGTAATGAGATATTGGAACTCCACAAGAATATCAAGATATACTGTGTTTTGAGAAGTGATTTTCGGAAAATTACTTAAACCGAATAAGATTAAAATATATTAAAAATCACCAACACATATTTCCCCAAACAAGCCTCCCCAATTGGCTCCAAACAAGACTCCCCAATTGGCTCCAAACAAGACTCCCCAATTGGCTCCAAACAAGACTCCCCAATTGGCTCCAAACAAGACTCCCCAATTGGCTCCAAACAAGACTCCCCAATTGGCTCCAAGCAATTGTTCATGTTATGAACAAGGGTGCAACTGACTTAAAAGAATGGTTTGAATATATATAAAGGTAGAAATTAATAAAATAGATAGATACAGATTGATATACCCTACATATGTATGTGTCTGTCCATATGTCCATTTGTCTGCAAACAAGATATCTCAAGAAATTATTATCCGATTTTCACGAAACTTAGTGGGCCGATAGAATAATTATGTGACAAGGAAGAAGTGATCCCAGTTAGGAGGCAATTGACAATTTCCGAGTGTTGGACTATAATCAAGTTGGAGCCGCAGACATCGATATTAAACAGAACTATAATAATTATGCAAGTTTCTGATGGTTAAAAGGTATGTTAAATTTGTTATGTATTTATAAATTTATTACGACCGTATTTTAGCTGGTAATTTTGCTAAATATCGATGTCTACAGCTCCAACTTACTTATAGCCTGAAACTCGCAAGTGGTCAATCGGTAGAGCACATACCTCCGTCAGCGTGCTCTACCAAATGCCTCTCTACGTTTTCTTTTGCATTGTCTGTGCTCTCCTTCTTTATTTTGGAATTGATAGCATACACATTCTCATCTTTCTAATGTTCCATCTTATTTGTCTTTCCTGCTATTCCTTTGTACTTTATTCATCATTATTTTTTTTATTGTCATTCCTTTACATCTATATTTGTTATTTATCCTACAGCCAATCCTATTTTTGTTGTATATTGTCATTCCTCTCCTTGTTTGTGTTATTGACAGCACTTATATTCTCATCTTCCTCATTTTCCATCTTAATTATCTTTCCTTACAGCCTTCCCCAATTTTCGCATACTTCCCTTCATCTCTTTTATCATTCTTGCCTGTCCCTTCCTTTTCCTAATACCGCCCTGCCCCCTTTCATTTTGCAAAATACGCTTAGCATTTATTGAACTGGGAAATTATAATTTACATACATTTGGGCATCATGATAAGGAGTTGCTGGAGCTCCTGTTTAATTTGACTGGCTTCCCCCACTGTTTTTTGTTGTGCCTCACCTACACAGAGAGTAATCCGGCTAACTCTCACAAACACCTCCTCCTCCTATTCATTTCACCACACTTCACAAGCACACCACACTTCTTTCCCACACACCTAAAATACCTCTAATGTATCTTGATTTTAGCTCTTTACCAACCTTTCAACCTTGGGAGGTGGGGGACACTTGTTACAGGCAGCTTTGCCTTTTGTTTCCTTCATACACATGAACTAAAATTAGACCGATACGTAAGAGTGAGCATATGCATTCCACGCTGTTAGCATCCACACATTTCTTTCAGCTCAACAATATCTATAAAATATAATCTACTACTACTACCACTACTACTTATACTACTACTAGGTTGGCAGCCCTGAGAGTGTGTTGTGGTGTGAATATCCTCCTGGATTCTTGCTTTTTTCTCTATATTGGTGCGAACCTCTACAACATGGATTATACAACATTATCAGTGAAGCCCTCGGGAACAATATGGTGAAGTGACCGTCAATATTGAGGTATTATAAAGGATACAGTGACTATAAACCTTCGTTGGTCGTGAACATCTGCAGTATTGTTGTGGTGAGGTTATGGCGGTGGAGGTATGTACCCCTCTACTCCAACTCCTTCCTGCCGGACTTATGAACGAGTGACGATACTTATGATATAATATACACCTGGAGTTAAAGTGTACTGAATATGTATCTACAATTATTCAGTATAATCCTAGACAACCTCGGTGAATCTCCATTATATATCTTCATATTTGTGAACGTTCTCCGTTTTCTGTGATAATTATTTATGGAGTCTTGCTAATAAACCATCACGATGGGTGAGAATGAGTTTATAGTGAACAGTGTTTTGTGTTTCCTGACCTCGGGGAAAAATTATTACCCTTATGAAACTCTCAGTGATATAATTAACTCATTTTACTGCTATGAAGAAATTAAAAAGGGGAAAGAATTACTATGTGCTATCTTGAGCGAAGATGGGACCTGTCGAAAGAATCCTGATAGAAAACGAAAAGAACTGAATGATTTAATTGAGCTTCACGAACGAGTAATCAAAGCAAAGAAGCCTGTGAAATTTGTGACTGAATCACATAAACAGATGCCGCCCATCGGTCTTGAAAAGTTTGGCCCACTACTACTGAACTTGTCTGAAGATACTGCACTGATTAAGGAGCTATTACCAAACATTTTAGATATCAAAACCGAGGTGATAAATACTGGCGACACTGTTCGGCAATTGAAAATAGACTTTGATGACTTAAAAGGCAAGTTCGCCAGTGCTGTTTCGGGTCTTGACGAAGCAGTACGAGACATAACGGTAAACGACGTTAATGTTTTGGAGGACTTAACATCCTTACGCAGCGTAACTGAGCAACAAAAAACGCCGCCTGCACCACGAGCTGAACTCATCATGAGTTGTTGTTGTTGTTGTTGTTGTTCCCCAAGCTGCCTGGCCGAACAGCCCCAAGGCCCCGAGCAATTCCAAGGCCATAACCGAGTGCCCCCACAGAACCCTCCCCGCCGACCACAATAAAGCCTGGGTGACCGAAGCCACTCCATGGCGGGGGGCTGAGGAGGGTGCGGAAACGCCCGGGAAACCAAAGCCCCACCCAGGGCCCTGTGCCCCTCAGCAATTATGAAGAGAAAGTTGAGGGGCAAGGGAAAAATGTGACGCTTTGGCTTCCAATCTTGGTAGATTGGGAGGTCAATCCACGGAAGAGACGCCGTCACTTGAGATCTAGAAAATATGTAAGTTAAAGGAAAAGTCAGAGTAAGCTATGGGTATGGCAGAGATTGCTCAGCTCTCACTCTGATAGACCAGCCCATCACCACATGACTAGAACCCAATCCTCTCAGCATCAGCTAGAAAAGGCCCTAGAAAGCCGCCTTTGGCGGGGGGATAGCTCCCCTATTTCAACCCCTTTCGGGGTTGGGCACCCGCCCATGAGTAATAATGATAACCATACCAGGGACGGTGTTCCTCCTGTTGTTCTCAAAAACTGTGCTTCCGTGCTGACTCCCTGCCTAGGCAAACTCTTTCGTCTCTGTCTATCCTCTAACGTCTTCCCTTCATGCTGGAAGTTTGCTCACATTCAACCTGTCCCAAAGAAGGGTGACCGCTCTCAACTCTCCAACTATCGTCCAATTGCTCTTATCTCTTGTCTTTCTAAAGTTTTTGAAACTATTCTTGCTTCCAAATTTCTTAAGCATTTCTCTTCTCATAATCTGCTCTCAGATCGCCAGTATGGCTTCCTTAAGGGTCTCTCTACTGGTGATCTTCTTTCATATCTTACTAACTCTTGGTCATCCTCCTTTCGGGACTTCGGTGAGACTTTTTCTATTGCACTAGACATATCGAAAGCCTTCGATAGAGTCTGGCATAAATCTTTAATTTCTAAACTACCCTCCTTCGGTTTCTATCCCTCCATCTGTGCCTTTGTCTCTAATTTCCTTTCCGGCCGTTCCATAACCGCGGTTGTGGACGGCCATTGTTCACTTCCTCACCCTATAAACTCTGGTGTTCCTCAGGGCTCAGTCCTATCTCCTATTCTCTTTCTAATTTTTATAAATGATCTCCTTAACTGTACCTTAATTCCCATCCATTCATACGCAGACGACTCAACCTTACACTACTCCATTAGTTTTTCAGAACGCCCCAGCCAGCAATCCCTCAACGACAAACGTAATGAAGCCATACAACTCTTAAATTCTGATCTAAATACTATTTCCAATTGGGGCAGAGAAAACCTTGTTAACTTTAATGCTTCCAAAACCCAATTTCTCCATCTATCTACCCGTCAGGATCTCCCAGCGGACTATCCCTTATTCTTCAACAATACAAAAATCAACCCTTCATCTTCTCTCAATATTCTTGGTGTCTCTTTTTCTTCTGCTCTCATTTGGAAGGACCATATTACCAGTCTTGCTAAGGCAGCCTCCCAGAAGCTGGGTGTGCTCAACCGCCTTAGGGGGTTCTTTTCCCCTGCACAGCTTCTTGCTCTGTACAGGGGCATAGTGCGCCCTTGTATTGAGTATTGTTCACATGTGTGGGGAGGTTCCTCTCACACCGCTCTCCTAGACAAAGTTGAAAGGAAGGCCTTTCGTATCATTAACCCTTAATTAGCGGCTCACCACATAAGTCGAGTTAAACAAAGCTGGACTATGTGGCGGCGCTCGACATAACTCGAGTGGCAATTTCAGCACGTAATGTTGCTGAGAGAGAGAGACAAGTGGTGGCAGGAGAGTAGCGAGCGTATGACTGCTCCAGACCACCGCGGCGAACATACTGACACGAATCCCAGCTCCCTCCTCCCTCTCTCACTCGCTATATAAGGAATTGTATCGGGAAAGTGGCTAATTACATGCTTTTTGCACTCGCGTTGCACGGTTATTGCAAGAAAACTAGCCATCATAAAAGGATCGTTATGGTGTCATTCGAAAGCTCTGTTTATGCCCTTTCAGGGATAGGTACTTGTTTTACGTTCTGGGTCTTATTTAGGCATGAAAATGATCACGTAAACAGCCCTATTTTGGCTAAAAACACCCCGCTGGGCGGTACATATAAATAAACCGCATAGGCCGCTCGTAAGGTGTTAACTCCCGTCCACTCACCAACTCTCTGCAATCTCTCTCTCTCCGCCGCAATGTTGCATCTCTCTCGCTATTCTATCGCTACTATAATAATCAGTGTTCCTCAGAGCTATCCCAGTGCATACCACCTCCTTTACGTAGGGCACGTGGTACCCGTCTTGCAACTCAATCCCACCCCTACTCTGTGCAACTCTCCAACCCAAGAGTGAAACGTTACTCTCAAACTTTCTTCTACTCAACAGCTGAGCTCTGGAACTCTCTCCCAGAATCAGTCTTTCCCTCTTCCTATGACTTAAATTGCTTCAAACTCCGTGTGTCCAGGCATTTTGGCTCGAACGTCTCTTGATTTTGGCCCTGTCACTCTTTCAACTATGGGGGAGGTACTCGCTATAGGCAGTTGTTGTTGTTGTTGTTGTTCCCTAAGCTGCCTGGCCGAACAGCCCCGAGTCCCTGAGAAAGGCCATGGCCACGATCGGGCTTTCCCACAGAGCTCTCATTGAGTGTAGATTGTGTTGTTGGCGTAAGTGGTTGTGTGAAATGCAGTCTTCTATGATGTGTTTAATGGTATGGGGTGCTGTGTTACATCCGGGCAGGTGTCGACAACGGAGTCATCCAGTCTCTTCTGATAGCTCAGGAGAGCTGGATGGTGTCCGCATCTCAGCCTGGCCAGGTGGACTCTGTCCTCGCGAGGAAGGGAGGATTCGGAAGGATGGATTTCGGGAGGTCGTGCATGCAGCTGCGTGTTGTCTGTGAGTGAGTGGATGGATCGGTGAGAGATATGAGTATGGATGTGCTTCTGGAAGTTGGTTCGGGGTGGGCAGGGAGGGAGAGAGGACAATAATTGTGTGTGATACCGTGTGCTGGGTGTTGTTTTGATATTTCTTGGTGTCTGTGGGTGTGTTGCCATGTAGTTTAGTGGGTGGTCTTGGTTCGTGGAGGCTGCTGCCAGGAATTGAGTGCCTCTCATGTCCAGATGGTCTTTGACTTTGAGGATTTTGGTTTCTTGATGTAGGTGATCTGTGGGTGCAGTAGCTGTGCAGCCTGTAATGATCTTCAGGGCTTTGTTTTGAATAGTCTGTAAGGTCTTATGATGTGTTTCAGCTAGGTTAGAAGCCCAGGCTGGGCTTGCGTATTCCATCACTGATCTTATGTATTGTTTATATACTGTGGTGGTAGTTTCTTTGTTGTGTCCAAATTTTGTGTGAGCAAGTGACCTGAGGGCGTTAAGTCTGGGTGTCAGTTTCTTTTTAATGTTTGTGGTGTGCTGTTTGAATGTCATATGAGTATCATATGTTACTCCTAGGATTTTGGGTGTGTGTGTATGTGTTAGGGGGTGTTGTTTATGGTGAGTTGAGGGATGTATTCGTGTTCTCCTGTCCAACTTGTGAGCAGGGTTGCGGTGGATTTGGCTGGGGCTAGATTAAGTCTGTTTGTAGTGCACCAGCCATGTAGTGTGTTGAGATAGGGTTGAAGGAGATCTGTTGCTCTTTTTGGGTCATGGTGTGTGCATGTGAGTGTTATGTCATCTGCATAGGAGGCTAAGTTTATTTGGGGCGTATTGGGTGTAGTTATATCGTGCATGTACAGATTGAAGAGTGCGGGCGATAGGACGGATCCTTGTGGGACTCCGTTTGGAAAGTTTCTGATTTTAGAGGACTGACCGGCAAAAGATACGTGTGCACTTCTGCCTGCTAGGAAGTTGGCCAGCCACCGTTTTGTGTTGTTGTGCATGTTTGTGTTGTAGATTTTGTTTGTTAGGTTGTGGCGGGGGATGGCATCGAAGGCTTTACTAATGTCGAGTGTGGCTAATAGTGATCTGTGTGGTGGTCTAGCTGAATTGATGCCGTCGAAAGCTCTTTGTGTAAGGTCTGTGAGAAGAGTGTTTGTGGAGTGCAGTGGCCTAAAGCCATGTTGTGTTGGAGCTAGGGGTAGGTCAGGTGTAATTAGTTGTAATACTAGGCGTTCCATGACTTTGGAGGGGGAGCAAAGGAGTGTGATGGGGCGGTGCGAGGAGGGTAGCGTGGGGTCTTTGTTGGGTTTGGGGAATGTGATGATGATACCATGCTTCCAAATGTCTGGTATTGTGTTGTGTGAATAGCTATAGGCAGTTATGCCTTTTGCCTCCCTCAATCACATAGAAAAAACAAAAAAAAACAAAAAGGGAATATTCAGAGGTGGCGAGGGTGAGCTCGACTCCTAATATAGTGAACAGAAGAGGTGTGAGGGATGCTGACGAGATGGAGGGTGAAAGTGAGATTGGAGGCCAGGTGGTGGGGGGAGGACGGACGGGGTGAGGCAGCGGAGATCAGCGGGGAGCGGGGAGGAACGGAGGGGCGACTGATGGAAATGTTGATGATGTGTTTGTCAACGTAAGGAAGGATAACGGTGATGCTGTGGCGGGAAGGATGAGGCATGGTCGGGATCTGCGAGGCAAAGGTGTGCCTGTGAGCCAGGAGATGCAGCAAAGTAGCTTTCCCTCATCCCGAGTCACCAGGATGAGTACAGGTGCCGTGACTAAGGGTGTCAGGCACACCTTTATAGACGGGAGTGCCAGGGCACCCCCTTCATTAACACAACGAAGCAGTACCTCCTCAGTAGATGAAGGGTGGAAACAGGTCAAGAATGGTAACAGGAAGAGGAAGGTAAATACTGGAGTTAGAGGTTTAAAGAAATGCGAAGGGTCGACACTCAAAGCTGCTATTAGAATGATTGATGTGTACATTGGAAGAGTTGATAATAATGTAACAGGTCAGGAATTAAAAGTATATATAAAGGATGTCTTTGGTATGGATATTACAGCTATAAATAAATTAATAATCAGGACTAATGAACACCAAGCCTTCAAAGTAACTGTAAAACTTGCCGAGAGAGAACAACTTTTTAATCCAGAACTATGGCCTGAAGATATCGTAGTTAATAAGTTTTTTAGCAGACCTGGTGAATCTAATAAGTAGTTTTTCTCCTGGTCTTAACCCGGCAAGCGCGATAGGCCTAACGGAAGGCTTCCTATAGGGAACGCGATAGGCCTCACGGAAGCAAGACCATAAAAAAGCCTTCCAAAAAAAAAAGGGCCTATCAAAACAAAGGATTTTGTCTCTAGGTGAGATAATTCCCCTCTAGTACTCATCCATGTGTTTCTCAACCCTCCCCCTCCCCTCCTTCCCCACCTTATTCCCCCCTCCCCCCCTCCTCAATTATCACCTATTTATCCTCTTATTATCATCATTTATCGGTTATTTTTCTCTCCCGCGATAATGTAGCACAAGTGGGTTGCATAAAAGATCGTTATGCAACACCCAGACACCGGCACACACCGCCCCGCTCGTCTCAGTTGACTCCCAGACAGCGAGAGGGGAGGGCTGCCTGTGGCTCTCTCTCGCCTGAGATTATGACCGGGTGGCCAATATCTTCGTTTTTCACCACCCAAATGCTTTTCCCACTTATTTTAGCACTCTTGAAGGTTCATATATACATCATATATGTAAAATAAAAGCATACCGAAAACAAATAATTCTTTATAATGTAAATATAACGAATTCTGTCAGAATCCAGGGCTAGAAATGCACAAATAACTACCCTAGCACCTAGGTCTATATCGCGCTTGTCAGGTTAATAGTTATATATTTATATTTTTTACCTTTTAATCTTTTGGATAATGGCGTCTGATTGTATCAAGATATGTACTTATAACTGCTGCTCTCTAAAGAAAAACATTGATTTGGTGAGACAGCTTACATCATCTGGCTATGATCTAATATTTCTACAGGAAACGTTTTTGACTGATGATAAACTTGCAATTTTAGACTTTGTTGATGAAGAGTACGATTGTGTTGCTGTAGGAGCCACGCTGTCTGATAAATCTTTAATTAGTATGGCTGGCAGACCTGAGGGAGGTATGGCTGTTTTATGGAAAAAAAATACACAGTTAAAAATAAATAATATTACATTGGAAAAAAATGACATGGTTTTTAATATAGACATATATGGGATTAATGTTTTTTTTTTTCAATATATATTTGAACAGCGATATTTGGAAAGCTGAAACTTTAAACAAATATTTGGAAACACTTTCATTATTGGAAAATTTAACACCTTACGAGCGGCCTATGCGGTTTATTTATGTGTACCGCACAGCGGGGTGTTTTTAGCCAAAATAGGGCTGTTTACGTGATCATTTTCATGCCTAAATAAGACCCAGAACGTAAAACAAGTACCTATCCCTGAAAGGGCATAAACAGAGCTTTCGAATGACACCATAACGATCCTTGTATGATGGATAGTTTTCTTGCAATAACCGTGCAACGCGAGTGCAAAAAGCAGGTAATTCGGTACTTTCAGTACATAATTGAGTATGTAGCGAGTGAGAGAGGGAGGAGGGAGCTGAGATTTGTGTCAGTAGGTTCGCCGCGGTGGTCTGGAGCAGTCATACGCTCGCTAGTCTCCTGCCACCACTTGTCTCTCTCTCTCAGCCACATTACGTGCTGAAATTGCCACTCGACCTATGTCGAGCGCCGCCACATAGTCCAGCTTTATTTAACTCGACTTATGTTGCTCGCCGCTAATTAAGGGTTGAACAATTTACTTTGTGATGATATTTTTATCATAGGGGATTTTAATGCTGACCCTCACTCAGGTAGAGCCTGGAGAAGTTTATCAGACTTCATGGAGAGAAACTCTTTGCAATGCTATGACGTAAATATATTGAGTAATGATTCTTACACTTTTGTTGGTTATGGAGACTCGGTTACTAGGTGGCTTGATCATGTTGTAGGCAAGGAAGACAACAACATTACTGTGAAAAACATAACAAATACTTTACAGTGTTGTGGGATCTGATAATTTTCCAGTGGAAGTATCTCTGAAATTTACTGGGGTAAGACTGACAAGATCATTTGCTCCGATTATTGAAGAAAATAGAGCCTATATTAACTGGGATAAGCTAAAGGCGAATGATTTTAATGATATAAATAATAGGGTTGATGACCTCTTACAAGATATGTGTTCCTTGCCTATGCATGACTGTCATAAGTTAGGCTGCAGGGATCCCAATCACTGGAAAATGATTGATAAATTGTACAAACATATCACGACCAGCATTCAGACTTCTAGTAGAGATTACGAACGTCATAGCATCAGGAAAATAAATATAAGGTAATACCAGGGTGGAACCGATGTATTAGAGCTAAACACAGTGTTGCCAGGGAGACATTTTTACTATGGGTGAGACAAGGTAGACTGAGAGGAACGGATCTACATCGCCAGATGTTAGAGGCCAGAAAGGAGTTTAAAACAACACTCAATGACTGTAAACGTAACGAACAAAGAGAAGTTTGCAATTCAATCATGAACAAATTTCATTATAAAAACAAATCAGAATTTTGGGGTGAAGTTAAAAGAAAACGGGGATTTAAGAAATCGGCAAGTGTTATCAATGGTCAAAGTGACAATTCTAATAGTACTCAAGTATTTGCAGATACATTTTTACCTAGTCTAATTTCGGATAACAATGAGGCAGAGGAAAATTTCTGCAACGAACTGAAACAAGCCTGGGCTGGTGGTAGAAAAATGTATCTAACAATATCTAGTCACACTCTTAAAAATCTCATATCTCGTCTTAATTCGGGCCAAGGTCATGACCTCATCCATGCAACTTTTTTAAAGAATGCTTCACAATTATTCTTAGAAAACCTTGCTTGCTTCTTGAATACGTGTTTTACCCACTGTTATCTCCCTGAAGACTTATTAAAGGGTACTATTACTCCAATTATTAAGGACATTAGAAAAAATGTAACAGAGGCAGATAACTACCGGCCTGTAATGCAGTCCTCATGCCTTTTAAAACTCTTTGAACTATTTATGTTAGATATATTGTCTGAAAAACTTATTATTAATTATAGACAATTTGGATTTAAAGCTGGTTCTTCAACAACAGATACATGCTGTATCCTGAAAGAGGTTATGAAAAAGTATACAAACTGTAAGAAAACTGCTATTGCAACATTTATTGATCTAAGCAAAGCTTTTGATAGGTTGGATAATTTTATTCTAGGTAAGAAATTGTTAAAATCTTCTGTACCAGTAGATATTACCCTTATTATCCTTCATTATTTAAGAAATAAAAAAGCTAACATTAAATGGCAAGACTTCTATAGTAACTATCAGTACATTGAAAATGGAGTAAGACAAGGGGGAGTTCTCTCCCCCTTTTTATTTTATTTTTTTAATTAACGAAATTATACTTGATGTGGTAAGAACCAATGTTGGATGCAGATATAGTGACGTAAGAAGCAACATTTTAGCTTACGCAGATGATTTGGTTTTACTTGCAGATTATATTTCGAATATGGATGTATTATATACTAAATTATGTTCTTCTATTGACGCACATTTACTTACAATTAATAAGGGTAAATCTATAAGTATGATTTGTTCTACAAAACCAGATCAGAAAGTACAAAGCATCGAGCTGAATGGTGATAGACTGGAGGTTGTAAAGGCGTTCAAGTACCTTGGGCATAACATCCTTTTTAATTTCAAAGATACGGATGACATAAGTTTTAGAATTAACAAATGTTATGCCTCCTTTAACAGCATGTTTAGAAATTTTAAATAGGTGAATACAGATACTTTTATATTTCTTTTTAACTCATACTGTCTACCAGACTATGGTATTCCCCTCTGGAATCATAATTCTTCTTTTAAATCTAATATTTTTAAAACTTTTAAAATAGCTTTTAATAAATCACTTAAGCGCAAATGTCAGGTGCCAGCCTTTGGCAGCAGTCATATCACGGCAGATCGATGCAACCAGTTGCTTCTTGACCATCATACAGCATTGGTTCAAGCTCGCTATTGTAAGAGAATACTAAGGTCACAAAACCCTATCATTAAGTTCAATATATCTATTATTAAGGAAGGGTTCATGATGCAGCATGTAATAAATCTCTTTAGAAATGTATACAATGTTAATATACTGGGAGAAGAGTTAGATGTAATGAAAGCCAGGATAGAGTGGGTTCAAAGGCATGAGGACAGACGAGGCCCTTGCATATATTATGGTTACTAGTTCTTACAAGTTGTCATAGGTTCTGCTGTTTAGGTTTTATTTCATGTCATATTTATATTGATTTACTTATACACTGTTTTTCAAATGTCTAACAATATTCAGATATACTTTTAGCTTGATAAGCTAATAAGCTGAAGTGATATATTACTTTTATTGTTGGAGGTTGCTTTTAATTTAAGGAGTAAACATATTTTTTCTGTACAGTAATACAGTAACAGCTATACAATATTAGTTATATTTGTTTTTATTTTTATTTTTATTTTTTTATTATGTATATTTTACTTTCGACTAAATGAAAGCTACTGTAACAACGCGTAAATACTGTATTAAGTTAATATTAACGCAAATCAATTTATTGAGAAGTACCAGAATTGAGTTAAACAATTATTTTTAGTATTACAAATTATATATTATGAGGGGACAAATTATTATTGGATGTACCGGGTCACACTTTTAAAGATTGATCTATTTCTAATGTATATGTAATGTATATAAGTTTATGTATATTACGAAATAAAGTTATTGAATTGAATTGAACTACTACTACTAATGGGTAGTATTAAGTATCAGTAATTTATTGGAGTTGTACTTGATATTTACACATTCGAATAGTTGGGATTCGTGAAATTTTTGAATCTGGACCATGTACTAATAAATACTGGCATAGCACCAAGATTGAGTACCTTACTTTCATAGCTTATAGTTCCCTTTGCATTCTACCCCATCGTATCCCATTTGTCCCTGTCCAGCCCCCCCCCCCCCCCCCCCCTCCCTTTCACCATTACCACCACCACTACCAACAACAACAACACTGGTAATGGGCTGGTCTATCAGAGTGAGAACTGAGCGATCTCTGCCATACCCATAGATACTCTGACTGTTCCTTTTACTTATATATTTTCTAGATCTCAAGTGACGGCGTCTCTTCCGTGGATTGACCTCCCAATCTGCCAACCTAGAGGTTGGCAGATTGGAAGCCAAAGCGTCACATTTTCCCTTTGCCCCTCAACTTTCTCTTCATAATTGCTGAGGGGCACAGGGCCCTGGATGGGACTTTGGTTTCCCGGGCGATTCCGCACCCTCCTCAGCTCCCCGCCATGAAGTGGCTTCGGTCACCCAGGCTTTATTGTGGTAGAGGGGGAGGGTTCTGTGGGGGCGTTCGGTAATGGCTTTGGCCTTGTACGGGGCCTTGGGGCTGTTCGGCCAGGCAGCCTGAGGAACAACAACAACAACAACAACAACACTACCACTACCACCACCGCTAACAACACTACCACATCCACCACTACTACTATCACCACCACCACCATCACCACTACCAACAACAATAACACTACCCCCACCACAATCCCCCTTCCCCAACCACCCAACCAGGCCTTCCAAGCCTCTCACCGTCGTAATTTAAGCCACAATGGAACTATTCTCGGAACCTTTATGGACATTTTGGTCCAACAGTTTCTGAATTAACGTTCTATAATTTGATATATTATATGATATTCATAAATAATATATTATGTATGTTAATATGTAAAACTTGCAAAACAAACCAAAACGGGAACGGTACAATGTAAAGATAAAAACACTTATCAATATCACTATGTGGAAATAAATATTACAAGACAAACCACTTAAGATACGAGTTCAGTAATATAGCTTGAACAAATTGCTAATACATAATTGTTGGTAGAAGTATTCGTGTGACTCTGGCTTTAAGTATGGAAAAATGGCTCTGATCTGTCTTGTATCGCGGGTAAGGGTGGAGGATGAGAGGAGGGAGACAGGAAGGAAGAGAGAGAGAGGGAAGGTAGGAAAGGGGAGGTAGGTAAACGAAGGGAGGGAGAGAGGGGACGGAGGAATCAGGGAAGGATGGAGGGGGAGAGAGGAAACAGGGAAGGAAGAAGGGGAGAGAGTAAACACGTAGGGAGGGAAGGAGAAGACAGGCAAAGAGGAAGTAGGTAAAGGAAGGGAGGAATGGGGAAGTAGGTAAAAGGAGGTAAGGAAGGAGGAAGACGGAAGAGGAAACAGGGAAAGGAGGGAGGGGGAAAGAGGAAGCAGGGACGGAGGGAGGGAGAAGGAAGGAAGGGGGAAGTAGGTAAGGAGGGAAAGAGGAAGGAGGGAGGAAGAGAGAGGAAGCAACAAGAGTGGCAGGAAAGGAGGAAAGAAAGAAGTTGAAAACAGGAACAGAGGGAAAGAGAACTTGAAAATATTGAATAAGAAAGAACATTTGAGAAGGGAGGCGAGGAAAAATTAGATAAAAGAAGGAATATAGAAGAGAAAGGATACAAGGGAACGTGGATAGAGGAATATGAAAACAAATAAAGGAAGGAGGGAGGATGATGAATGGAGGAAGGAGGTAGGGAAGGAAAGAGTGAGAGAGAGAGAGGGGGGAGGAAGTAGAGAGTGAGAGAGATTGAGATGAGGATGAAATAAAACAAATGGGCAACACTTATTCATCTGCGATTTACTTCTTATGTTACTATTCCTTCATATCAGAGACAGAGAGAGTAGAGCGGAGTTAGGATGTGTTTAGAAGAGATCAAAGGTGAATTACACTATGAAAACATCCCAACTCTGATCTCTCTTTCTCTCGCTCGCTCGCTCCTGCTCTCTCTCTCTCTCTCTCTCTCTCTCTCTCTCTCTCTCTCTCAGACGTCGCTTATTCCAACATTTCCTCAAGTGTCAAGCAAACGGTATAGGCTTTATGTCTGTCTGTATGTCTGTTTCGCGGCTAAACTATTAAGCACCAGCAGACCGAAAGACAAAGAAGAGTGTGTGTGTGTGTAAAGCACATTATTAATATCACATAAATAAGACAAAGAAGGGTGGGTGTGGGTGTAAAGCACATTATTAATATCACATAAATAAAAATAAATTGTGGATAGTTGTGGCATTTTCTCATGTATTTAAATCTCAAGACTATTTCGGCATAAGGAGGACAAATACAGAATACAAAAAGTAAGCAACGTGAACCAGGCTTCCATTGGTTATCATTCACTAGACGATTGTATTTAGCTTAAGAAAGACCTATCGTTGTCCTGGTAGCCACGGGGAGAAAGGCCAAAGTCCAAGCAAGAGGGTAAAAGACACTTGTGACACAAGTGAGGGTTGGACTCAATCAACTGAGAAAACAAGAGGAAACACTTGCTGAAGCGATTGGAAGGAAGAAGAGAGGCTGGCAGAGAACAAACGAAACAAAAGAAACAAACAAACTAACAAATCTTAAACCCTCTTACTAGAATAAAGTAGACGTGCCGTTTTCCCCAAAATCAAAATGGCATACCCAACTCTTCGATGGGTTATCATCATTACTACAACTACAACCATCATCACTACTATTATCACCATCATCACTATTATCACCATCACCCCACTATTACTACCATCACTTCTAATGTCAACTAACCTAACTTAACCAATCAAATGCGGGGCGAGTTGTTTTCGCCCCCAGAACGATGGCGTTCTGGGGGCACACACACACAGAACTCCATCATCATTGCTGGGGGGGGGGGAGGGGGGGGTGAAACCGTATTTTTTACCTAAAATCAAATTAAAAAAATATTGTTTTAATAAACATCACATCCAAGCACCGAATGTTCGCGTGAAGTTTGGTGATAATCCGTCGAACGGTCTAGGAGGAGTTTCCGGACAGACAGACAGACAGGCCGGCATGTATCACTATACGGGGGGCGATACCGCTCTGCTTACGCAGAGTTGATAATATGTGTTGTATTATTATATGTTGTGAAATATATAAATATAGTAGACGTGCCGTTTTGCCCAAAATCAAAACAGCGTACCCAACTCTGTGATGGGTTACCATCATCACTACTAATACCATCATCAATCACAATCACCATCATCACTACTACAGCCATCATCACTCCAACTGCTACAATCATCACAACTGCTGTCATCATCACCATTATTATGATCATCATCACTACTACAATTACAATCATCACTACTACTCTCACCATCATCACTACTATTGTCACCATTGTCACTACCATATTAATCACTATCATCATTGATAATACAACTATCAACCATCATTACTACTATCATCACCACCATCTTACAATCATCATTACTACTGTTAACATCATCACTACTACTATAACCATCATCATTACTACTGTCACAAGTATTACCATTGTTACGTCCTGGGATATATAAACACTGGGCTCTTTCTATTGGACTGGGTATGCGGCAACAAGCAACAACGGAAAACGCTAGATCCAACCCTTATCTATAAACCCAGGCAACAAACCACCCTAAACCGTCAAGAGTCCTGCCTGGACAACGAGGTATCCTATGACTCGGTTACAGGGTGCACGCACTACAGACTGCTGATAGGGTAGCAGGCTATATAAAAGATCACACAATTAAGTTGACTTAAAGCTTCAAGGAAAAGATAGATAACGGAATTAAATTGCAGAAACAATTTAATAACAAACTAGAAGAAAGTACATTTAACGTTACGTTAATTAATACAACTAATCACCCCTGCGTGAAAGAAGGTGAAAGCAAACAGTCCTCAAAACATCGTACTGGTAGACAAGATGCAGGTTTCTAAACTGCATGCAGCTACTGTAGGATCTGATGCTTAGCAAAGAAAGTAAGTTACGGATTTAGAGAACTCTTAACTCATAAGCAGGAATAAATACTAGTGATAGGCCATACAGTGTATAATGGCATAGGTATAATTAAATAAAGGCAGCAGCTCGCAACATAACCACATACAGGTGTGCTTCTCACTCTTAGTCAGGCAAGCCTGCTCGGACAGAGTCTCTAAGCCACACCCTGACTCACAATGCTCACAAAAACGGTAAACTGTGGCACAATAACAAGCATACAGAAATAATAAACCCCTAGCTGTTAATCTGCCAGGTGGCAGAGGTCTAGCCGGAAGGATATAGGCTTCGGATACCCGGGCTGAGCCACCTGCTCTAGCCTAGGGACGTTCCCAGGTCTGTGCGCCAAATTACTCAAATGAAAGGGTGCTCTCTTGAGAGACTCAGATCGCAAGTATCTGACTCTCTTCTGGCGACCCTAAAACAAAAGCAAGACGTGTTAGCGCAGTGCTGAGTGGACTGGGCAAGGGCCCTCACACAACACAACACTAGACACACAGGGACACAGACAAGAAAATGCCCCCAGACTCCCACGGGTATCCTAGTAAAGTCGTGCGGGTCCACAGGACTCGCACCAGCAGACTTTACTTAAAGGATCGCAAAAAGCCTCCCCCCCGGTCTAGCCCCTGTTCTGAAAAACTAATGGAGTAGTGTAAGGTTGAGTCGTCTGCGTATGAATGGATGGGAATTAAGGTACAGTTAAGGAGATCATTTATAAAAATTAGAAAGAGAATAGGAGATAGGACTGAGCCCTGAGGAACACCGGTGTTTATAGGGTGAGGAAGTGAACAATGGCCGTCCAGAACCGCGGTTATGGAACGGCCGGAAAGGAAATTAGAGACAAAGGCACAGATGGAGGGATAGAAACCGAAGGAGGGTAGTTTAGAAATTAAAGATTTATGCCAGACTCTATCGAAGGCTTTCGATATGTCTAGTGCAATAGAAAAAGTCTCACCGAAGTCCCGAAAGGAGGATGACCAAGAGTTAGTAAGATATGAAAGAAGATCACCAGTAGAGAGACCCTTAAGGAAGCCATACTGGCGATCTGAGAACAGATTATGAGAAGAGAAATGCTTAAGAAATTTGGAAGCAAGAATAGTTTCAAAAACTTTAGAAAGACAAGAGATAAGAGCAATTGGACGATAGTTGGAGGGTTGAGAGCGGTCACCCTTCTTTGGGACAGGTTGAATGTGAGCAAACTTCCAGCATGAAGGGAAGACGTTAGAGGATAGACAGAGACGAAAGAGTTTGCCTAGGCAGGGAGTCAGCACGGAAGCACAGTTTTTGAGAACAACAGGAGGAACACCGTCCCTGGTATGGTTATCATTATTACTCATGATGAGTTCAGCTCGTGGTGCAGGCGGCGTTATTTGTTGCTCAGTTACGCTGCGTAAGGATGTTAAGTCCTCCAAAACATTAACGTCGTTTACCGTTATGTCTCGTACTGCTTCGTCAAGACCCGAAACAGCACTGGCGAACTTGCCTTTTAAGTCAGCAAAGTCTATTTTCAATTGCCGAACAGTGTCGCCAGTATTTATCACCTCGGTTTTGATATCTAAAATGTTTGGTAATAGCTCCTTAATCAGTGCAGTATCTTCAGACAAGTTCAGTAGTAGTGGGCCAAACTTTTCAAGACCGATGGGCGGCATCCGTTTATGTGATTCAGTCACAAATTTCACAGGCTTCTTTGCTTTGATTACTCGTTCGTGAAGCTCAATTAAATCATTCAGTTCTTTTCGTTTTCTATCAGGATTCTTTCGACAGGTCCCATCTTCGCTCAAGATAGCACATAGTAATTCTTTCCCCTTTTTAATTTCTTCATAGCAGTAAAATGAGTTAATTATATCACTGAGAGTTTCATAAGGGTAATAATTTTTCCCCGAGGTCAGGAAACACAAAACACTGTTCACTATAAACTCATTCTCACCCATCGTGATGGTTTATTAGCAAGACTCCATAATAATAATTATCACAGAAAACGGAGAACGTTCACAAATATGAAGATATATAATGGAGATTCACCGAGGTTGTCTAGGATTATACTGAATAATTGTATAGATACATATTCAGTACACTTTAACTCCAGGTGTATATTATATCATAAGTATCGTCACTCGTTCATAAGTCCGGCAGGAAGGAGTTGGAGTAGAGGGGTACATTCCTCCACCGCCATAACCTCACCACAACAATACTGCAGATGTTCACGACCAACGAAGGTTTATAGTCACTGTATCCTTTATAATACCTCAATATTGACGGTCACTTCACCATATTGTTCCCGAGGGCTTCACTGATAATGTTGTATAATCCATGTTGTAGAGGTTCGCACCAATATAGAGAAAAAAGCAAGAATCCAGGAGGATATTCACACCACAACACACTCTCAGGGCTGCCAACCTAGTAGTAGTATAAGTAGTAGTGGTAGTAGTAGTAGATTATATTTTATAGATATTGTTGAGCTGAAAGAAATGTGTGGATGCTAACAGCGTGGAATGCATATGCTCACTCTTACGTATCGGTCTAATTTTAGTTCATGTGTATGAAGGAAACAAAAGGCAAAGCTGCCTGTAACAAGTGTCCCCCACCTCCCAAGGTTGAAAGGTTGGTAAAGAGCTAAAATCAAGATACATTAGAGGTATTTTAGGTGTGTGGAAAAGAAGTGTGGTGTGCTTGTGAAGTGTGGTGAAATGAATAGGAGGAGGAAGTGTTTGTGAGAGTTAGCCGGGTTACTCTCTGTGTAGGTGAGGCACAACAAAAAACAGTGGGGGAAGCCAGTCAAATTAAACAGGAGCTCCAGCAACTCCTTATCATGATGCCCAAATGTATGTAAATTATAATTTCCCAGTTAAATAAATGCTAAGCGTATTTTGCAAAATGAAAGGGGGCAGGGCGGTATTAGGAAAAGGAAGGGACAGGCAAGAATGATAAGAGAGATGAAGGAAAGTATGCGAAAATTGGGGAAGGCTGTAAGGAAAGATAATTAAGATGGAAAATGAGGAAGATGAGAATATAAGTGCTGTCAATAACACAAACAAGGAGAGGAATGACAATATACAACAAAAATAGGATTGGCTGTAGGATAAATAACAAAATATAGATGTAAAGGAATGACAATATAAAAAAATAATGATGAATAAAGTACAAAGGAATAGCAGGAAAGACAAATAAGATGGAACACTGGTTCTAACGCAGGGAAGTCGTTCTCAGTGTCGCAGGAGAGAACCAGTAGTGTGTCTGATAGAAGGTCATCTCCAAGGGGTAACTCAGAGTCAGTCTTCTTGTTTGTTTGAAAGATCGTCCCCTGTGGAGAGTAGTGGTAAAGCGAGTGATTCTGATATCAAATGGTCTTTTAAAGGTGGTTCTGGTTCTGAGTGCAGTATGTTTAAGTCTTCCCCATCAGAACAAGAAAGAACGAACAGTGTGTCAAGTGTGAGATCATCTCCCGTGGATAATATAAGGGTTCGTGCTATGGCTGGGTTGTCATCTATTGAAAATATATCATTATATAAACGGTCTCCTACAGAAAATATAAATAAAAGTGCATTGTACAGAAAACCACTTCATTCAAGTACTGGAAAGGATAGTCATTCAATGGTTAAATCACAGAGCATGAACAGATGAATCTCTCATTAGCTAAATCATCTCCTACAGAAATTGGGATAAGTCGATCTGTAACAACTGGATCACCTTCAGAATATGATATTTCGTCAAGCCGAAGCAGCACCTCAGACGTCCCGTCCTCCAACTTGTCCCTATCACCGAAGAGGATGACCAAGAGCGGGTTGGTTCCTGGTAGTGATTGTGAGGCTGTGGACGACACCAGAGAGCTTCCAAGGGCTGGTGTGGTTGTCTACAGACAACAGGTACCACCTGGTGGTGTAGGGACAGCAGTCGTAGGGTGGAGGCAGGGCAGGACAGGTGGTAATGGTCGGACTGTTACCCATCATCAGCGACCTCTCAGTGCAGTGGCAGATTGTGGCACCAAGCCATTTAGAAAGGTAACTATATTTTGATTATGCTAAAGTTACCTCAAAACATATTCTACTTTTGCCAATACTTTTTGCCCATTAGGCAATAGTATGAATGTATCGCCGTTCTTGAATATTTGTTTATAATATAACTGACAATAGCCATGATAAAAAGTGTATGGACATTTATTATTAGCATGATTACTATTGTATAACTTTTAGTGTTTACAAATAGCCTTCGAATTTTGATATCAACACAACTAATTACTGTAATTTGCTGCAGTTTGTATTACAAGTTAGTATAGGATATTTGTATACTTGACTGATCATTGCATTTGTTTTTAATCTGATGTTCAAACACTGTACATTTTTTGTGTTTTTCAGTCATTTCTTCTGGATGATGAGGAAGAGGAAGAAGAGTACATGAAGATGCTGAATACTCACGAGAACCTAAAATATAAGAGAACAAGCAGAGACGGAAAGGAAGAAGTTGGAAGAAAGGAAATTACAGAAGAGAAGCAAGGGAAGGAAAGAAAACGTGAAGTACGATTCAGTTTCTCAGCATTGTACGAAGAGAAAATGAGACGAGAAGAGAGAGAAATGAGAGACGCAGAAAGATCACCAGACACAATGATGTATGAGAGAGACCAAAGACTAGGTGGTGAAAGAATAAAGAGAGGAGATATAATGTTTGGTTTCAGGGACTATCCAGGAACTTTGCCTCGCCACCTACCAGTGACAAGACACGGAGGTACTTTAGATATAACTCTCAGGAAGACTTAGAGGAGCCCCGGAGACATCTTGGATCTACCAACGAATACAGTGATCCCAGGGAACTATTTTCTAGTGGAGACGATCTATATAAACATCGAGGTCTTACTAATCTGCCTAGGCTTACTTTTAAGTTAAGGAGGGACTTGCACTATTCTAGCGAAGGACTCGATTATCATAGATTAGAAATTGAACGAAGAGACGAACTATATGGACGACAAGTTGATTATATGGATAGAGAGGTAGATATAAACAATGTGTATACTCCCAGGGGACGAATTAGCTACCCCGGAGATGACCTGAGGCAGTACAATTCACTAAACGACCTCAATTGCCCTTGGGACATAAATCTGGATGAGTATAACGAGTGGGTAACCAGTAGAGGAAGTGAGACCAAAGAAACACTAGGTAGGGGCCGAATAAAGGGCCTGTCAAAGGGGTCAAATGTAAACAATAGAACTAGTATTTCAGGGGGGTGGGTCAGGGATCAACAACAACAACAACCAATAAACAGCAGAGGCCCCACAAGTTCCCCTGTCAACCTTCTGATCAAGGCGGAAGAGACAGTAGTGTGATGCATTGTAACAGCTCATCCATCATCTCAACTTTGACCTTCAGTATTTAAACCCTGCAGTCCCAGTGACGTTTTTTGCATTATATTCTGGTACCTATTAGACGATAGTATTCAGCTTGGGAAGGGTCTGTGGTAACTAAAAGGATAAATTGAGGTATCGTGTAGCCTATTTCATGGTTACAGGTCCTTCCTAAGCTTAATAAAAGTCTCTAATAGTTGCCAGAATATAATGAAAAGGACGTCACCGGTACTGAATGGGTTAAAGATGCATTGATTTTTTATTCTGACTATCAGTAGACATTTTATTTAGCTTAGGAGGACATTATGGAAGTCAGAGGGTTAATTGATATATATTGTATTTTACAATTCTTATAAGTCTTTCTAAAGCTGAATAAGTTTTAAATAATTTTAATACACTGGAAAAAGGTTTCCGAATACCTATGGGGGCCCACCTCGTTTTTGTTTTCTCTCTCTCTCCTTCTCTCTCTGGGTTATATCCATTCGGCTCCATTCAGCCTACTGTTTTAAGACTTTTATCCCATCCAGGTGTCGTTTTTTTTTCCTGGCGAGCGGTAGCAAGTCGCATATTTAAAAAAAAAGAAAATTCACAGCAGTCTAAATTTGTACATTTTTCGATAGACAAATTTTTCTGGCAAAGCCGGAATTCTTTATCGCTATCGCTCGCCAAGCAGAAATTGACACCTGGATGGGGATAAACGTCTTAAAACAGTAAGCTTAATGGGGCCGAATGGATACATGCCAGAGAAAGAGAGAAAAGGAGAGAAACAAAGCAGGTCATCCTCCTTTAGGGGTTTAAGTGGTTTGTCTGCTACACATCGTACTACAGGGATTGTCTGCTGATCACTACTGTTGTCTGCTGATTCCTACTGAGGTTTCCTGCTGCTGATATTACTCCCTTGAAGATTATGATGTGATTTAACCCGTTCAGTACCAGCGACGGCAGAGAGCCGTCAGTAATATACGATCCTTGTAACTGCCAGTATCAGGCAGTGCCTGGTACCACGACCGTTTGAGCACTGCTCTAGAGTTGGCAACACTTCTCATCTTATATCCAAGCCTCTACAGGCTGGGAGAGGCACTATTCCTCCATCTTTTGAGGTGGGAGGTTGTTATATTTTGTCATTTTGGCCACATTGCTTGGGACTGGGAGGTACTTTTATGATAGTACCCTACGGTACAGTAGGGGTCAACAGTATATTATGGTTAACCCCTTCTGTACCGGCGACGTCTTTCTTATTATATTAAAGCTATATTGAGGCAGTTTTGTGCAATTTAACCCTCTCACGTTCTTGTTATTAAGAAAGGATACAGAAGGCTCAGTAAACGTGGGAAAACCTAAAGAGTAGAGGAAAGAATATCCCTTTTGTGTTTGTTAGACGGAGAGAAAATGGTTCATTAGGCCCTGGTCTCAATAAAAGACACAGCAGGGTTTTGATTTAATTATTTAGGATTAATTACTAATAACCGGTCGTAGGATCGAAGCCGACTTGAGTCAATACCTGAATAGCGGGGATTCAGTTAGGGAGTAACGGCAACTCTAAGGGTCCAAAGTGCAACCTAGCATGAATCGACGTAATATTCAATCTGCGTCCTGAACTCATCTCGGCCCGAGCCAAGAACCTATTATTAGAGTAGTTAGGAAGTCTGTTAAATAAAATATATGAACTTCTAAATGACTGTCGAATTATCCCCCGTAGTAGTAGTAGCATAACAGATTTAGAAATAAATACTACAATGATAATGATGATACTACTACTACTACTACTACTACTACTACTTACTACTACTACTACTAATAATAATAATAATAATAATAATGATAAAACAAAAACAAATTAAAGGTCAGAGGAATAAATTATATCAATTTGCATTGTTATTGTGATATGTTGCATAATCTTCCAGAGTATTGTGTCTCGATTTGGGAACATAAAAGGTCAGAGAGGTATTTAATTTTGCATGTTTATTGTCACAACATATCCTTACAAAAGTAAAAGAGAAACAGTGGGTCACAAGGACATTAGCCTCTACTGTACCAGAGGGTATTACCATAAATGTACCCTCCAGTCCCAGACAATGTGGCCAAAATGGCTTCAGAGTCGAGAGAAAACACCCTTCCACCTCAAAAGATGGAGTAATACTGACTCTCCTAGCTCGTGGGAGTTTGGATTTAGCTGAGAAGTGTTGCCAACTTCTTATAGCAGTGCGTACAAGTAGTGGTACCTAGTACCGCTCGATACGGGCTGTTAAAAGGACCGCATATTATGGACAAACGTCGTCCGTCGCTGGCACTGATGAGTGACTTTTTACTGTCGGCCAACGTACGTCGCTGGGTCAGTAGTTGTTAACCCCTTCTGTACCGGCAATGTCTTTTTAATTGAATTCTAGCTATATTTAGACGATTTAGGGCACTTAAAAGAAAGATCTGTGGGAGTAAGAAGGGTTATGTGAGATATTTCAAAGCTTGTAAATTGCTGGAGGTCCCTCGGAAACTGAATAAAATCGTCTAACAGTAGCCAGAAGAAAGGTAAAAGAGCAGCACCGGCACTAAAAGGGTTAACCACCTCACTGTTCTATGACGCAGTGCTTTCCTCTTTTCTGGCTATTACAAGATTATTTTATTCAGATTAGGAAGGGTATGTGTAAGTCAGGGGGGTTGATAGAGGCTGTCTTTACCCTTGTAACGCCCACAGAACCTATTTAAGCTGGTTAAAATCATCTAACGTTAACCCCTTCTGTACTGGCAACATCTTTATAATTATTCTTGATACTATTAGACGATTATATTCAGTTTAAAAGAGGCCTCAAGCAATTATCAGGCTTCGAACTATTTCACTTAACCCTTTTTCTGCCACAGATCCTTCTTAACCCTTTCACGTTTTTGTGACGCAGAGGTTGCCAGATTAGCAATAATAAATAGAGTTCTCTAACTCTTATAATTACCTCTCCAAAATTAGTTTTCTGCCCACAGCTAACTCAAAGACAACTGCAGAGGTTGAAGTAACAAAACTTAAGGTTTCTAAATACCCCTGATGGTAACAAAGGCTTTAAAGTATTCCCAATAGGCTCAACAATTTCGTCAAGAACGTGAGAGGGTTAAATTGCACAAAACTGCCTCAATATAGCTTTAATATAATAAGAAAGACGTCGCCGGTACAGAAGGGGTTAACCATAATATACTGTTGACCCCTACTGTACCGTAGGGTACTATCATAAAAGTACCTCCCAGTCCCAAGCAATGTGGCCAAAATGACAAAATATAACAACCTCCCACCTCAAAAGATGGAGGAATACTGCCTCTCCCAGCCTGTAGAGGCTTGGATATAAGATGAGAAGTGTTGCCAACTCTAGAGCAGTGCTCAAACGGTCGTGGTACCAGGCACTGCCTGATACTGGCAGTTACAAGGATCGTATATTACTGACGGCTCTCTGCCGTCGCTGGTACTGAACGGGTTAAATCACATCATAATCTTCAAGGGAGTAATATCAGCAGCAGGCAACCTCAGTAGGAATCAGCAGACAACAGTAGTGATCAGCAGACAATCCCTGTAGTACGATGTGTAGCAGACAAACCACTTAAACCCCTAAAGGAGGATGACCTGCTTTGTTTCTCTCCTTTTCTCTCTTTCTCTGGCATGTATCCATTCGGCCCCATTAAGCTTACTGTTTTAAGACGTTTATCCCCATCCAGGTGTCAATTTCTGCTTGGCGAGCGATAGCGATAAAGAATTCCTGCTTTGCCAGAGAAATTTGTCTATCGAAAAATGTACAAATTTAGACTGCTGTGAATTTTCTTTTTTTTTAAATATGCGGACTTGCTACCGCTCGCCAGGAAAAAAAACGACACCTGGATGGGATAAAAGTCTTAAAACAGTAGGCTGAATGGAGCCGAATGGATATAACCCAGAGAGAGAAGGAGAGAGAGAGAAAACAAAAACGAGGTGGGCCCCCATAGGTATTCGGAAACCTTTTTCCAGTGTATTAAAATTATTTAAAACTTATTCAGCTTTAGAAAGACTTATAAGAATTGTAAAATACAATATATATCAATTAACCCTCTGACTTCCATAATGTCCTCCTAAGCTAAATAAAATGTCTACTGATAGTCAGAATAAAAAATCAATGCATCTTTAACCCATTCAGTACCGGTGACGTCCTTTTCATTATATTCTGGCAACTATTAGAGACCTTTATTAAGCTTAGGAAGGACCTGTAACCATGAAATAGGCTACACGATACCTCAATTTATCCTTTTAGTTACCACAGACCCTTCCCAAGCTGAATACTATCGTCTAATAGGTACCAGAATATAATGCAAAAAACGTCACTGGGACTGCAGGGTTTAAATACTGAAGGTCAAAGTTGAGATGATGGATGAGCTGTTACAATGCATCACACTACTGTCTCTTCCGCCTTGATCAGAAGGTTGACAGGGGAACTTGTGGGGCCTCTGCTGTTTATTGGTTGTTGTTGTTGTTGATCCCTGACCCACCCCCCTGAAATACTAGTTCTATTGTTTACATTTGACCCCTTTGACAGGCCCTTTATTCGGCCCCTACCTAGTGTTTCTTTGGTCTCACTTCCTCTACTGGTTACCCACTCGTTATACTCATCCAGATTTATGTCCCAAGGGCAATTGAGGCCGTTTAGTGAATTGTACTGCCTCAGGTCATCTCCGGGGTAGCTAATTCGTCCCCTGGGAGTATACACATTGTTTATATCTACCTCTCTATCCATATAATCAACTTGTCGTCTATATAGTTCGTCTCTTCGTTCAATTTCTAATCTATGATAATCGAGTCCTTCGCTAGAATAGTGCAAGTCCCTCCTTAACTTAAAAGTAAGCCTAGGCAGATTAGTAAGACCTCGATGTTTATATAGATCGTCTCCACTAGAAAATAGTTCCCTGGGATCACTGTATTCGTTGGTAGATCCAAGATGTCTCCGGGGCTCCTCTAAGTCTTCCTGAGAGTTATATCTAAAGTACCTCCGTGTCTTGTCACTGGGTAGGTGGCGAGGCAAAGTTCCTGGATAGTCCCTGAAACCAAACATTATATCTCCTCTCTTTATTCTTTCACCACCTAGTCTTTGGTCTCTCTCATACATCATTGTGTCTGGTGATCTTTCTGCGTCTCTCATTTCTCTCTCTTCTCGTCTCATTTTCTCTTCGTACAATGCTGAGAAACTGAATCGTACTTCACGTTTTCTTTCCTTCCCTTGCTTCTCTTCTGTAATTTCCTTTCGTCCAACTTCTTCCTTTCCGTCTCTGCTTGTTCTCTTATATTTTAGGTTCTCGTGAGTATTCAGCATCTTCATGTACTCTTCTTCCTCTTCCTCATCATCCAGAAGAAATGACTGAAAAACACAAAAAATTTACAGTGTTTGAACATCAGATTAAAAACAAATTCAATGATCAGTCAAGTATACAAATATCCTATACTAACTTGTAATACAAACTGCAGCAAATTACAGTAATTAGTTGTGTTGATATAAAAAATTTGAAGGCTATTTGTAAACACTAAAAGTTATACAATAGTAATCATGCTAATAATAAATGTCCATACACTTTTTATCATGGCTATTGTCAGTTATATTATAAACAAATATTCAAGAACGGCGATACATTCATACTATTGCCTAATGGGCAAAAAGTATTGGCAAAAGTATAATATGTTTTGAGGTAACTTTAGCATAATCAAAATATAGTTACCTTTCTAAATGGCTTGGTGCCACAATCTGCCACTGCACTGAGAGGTCGCTGATGATGGCGACCAGTACCACCTGTCCTGCCCTGCCTCCACCCTATGACTGCTGTCCCTACACCACCAGGAGGTACCTGTTGTCTGTAGACAACCACACCAGCCCTTGGAAGCCCTCTGGTGTCGTCCACAGCCTCACAATCACTACCAGGAACCAACCCGCTCTTGGTCATCCTCTTCGGTGATAGGGACAAGTTGGAGGACGGGACGTCTGAGGTGCTGCTTCGGCTTGACGAAATATCATATTCTGAAGGTGATCCAGTTGTTACAGATCGACTTATCCCAATTTCTGTAGGAGATGATTTAGCTAATGAGAGATTCATCTGTTCATGCTCTGCAGAAGGTGATTTAACCATTGAATGACTATCCATCCTGTACTTGAATGAAGTGGTTTTCTGTACAATGCACTTTTATTTATATTTTCTGTAGGAGACCGTTTATATAATGATATATTTTCAATAGATGACAACCCCGCCATAGCACGAACCCTGATATTATCCACGGGAGATGATCTCACACATGACACACTGTTCGTTCTTTCTTGTTCTGATGGGGAAGACTTAAACATACTGCACTCAGAACCAGAACCACCCTTAAAAGACCATTTGATATCAGAATCACTCGCTTTACCACTACTCTCCACAGGGGACGATCTTTCAAACAAACAAGAAGACTGACTCTGAGTTACCCCTTGGAGATGACCTTCTATCAGACACACTACTGGTTCTCTCCTGCGACACTGAGAACGACTTCCCTGCGTTAGAACCAGAGTCTGAGCTGTCGGTAGTGGACGATCTCCTCTCTATCACACAGGTCGTCCTCCCGTGTTCTGTAGGGGACGACCTAACCACAATATCGTGCTTCCTTCCAACCTAATCACAACTTTTAAACACAGCTGACTTTTCATATCTTTTTCCCTCTTCTGTCCCATCTCGGTTTTCCTGTGTTACCGTCGTTTTACTTTCCACATTTTGTCCTTCAACTTTTGCCTCCGCAGCTTCCACCACCACTTCCACCACTGCCCCTGCTGCTCCTTCTCCTTCTTCTTTGTGCAGGTCATCAAAAGTTCTCTCTGTGGAGGAAACCAAGAAGTTAGAGCGAGGAGTCTTGAGCAACTAGGAGTGCTTGGGAAAAAGTGCAAGTAGTCTAGCAGAGTGAAAGAGCCGAGTTAAAAAATACTGTATATATACCGAAATCGATGGATAGAAAATAGATAGAGGAAGGCAGGAGAATAGTTGGGAGCATTAAACAAATATAAAATCATGAAGAAATGCATGAAGAAAATGGATAAAAGTAAACTATATGAACATGGCAAGGGTGGGAGATTTGAAGGAGTGTTACAATATTTAGAACACACATATACGAAAGGGAGAGGGGGGAAAGATATGAAATAATGAAAGGACGAGAATATGAAATTACAACAAGTAAGGACAGGGAAAAGAAAATATAAGACAGTGTCACACAAGCGCTTTTTCCGGTAATTTTCGATGAGCAATGTTTTATCTGTTTTATCGCAATATTATGAGGCTCTTTCTCATTGGAATCGGAAACTAAACTGAAGATAGATTATGCTAGGTGACTGAATATTGATATATCTGAGATTTCACATCTGCCATACTACAATTGCCCGTAAACATTGACGGAAAAAGAGCTTCTGTGACACCACCTTAGAAGCTGGTCATAACACAGGAATATTAATGGGAACAAGAAGTATTGTATATATTCTTTATTTCAGTGAGAGTAAATTGTTATGTTCCTATCTTGATTATTCAGCTATTACGAATATTTTGTGACAGCATAGGCTACATTGTTAGCCTTTTAAAGATATCATTACGCATTTTGTTTTGCTTTATGGCTATTACTAAAAGATTTATCAGATTAGAGAGAGATAGTCTTTATCCATATAATTCCAACAGACCCCTCTTAAATTCCTTACCAAAATCTCACATCAAATTTCACACCAAATAAGATATTTTGTGAGAGTAACCTGCTCACTGAAAACTACAGTACAATGCCATACGAAGACAGACAAGACTGCCAGAGTAAATAAGTACGGTACACTCTAACGCCAAAGTCTCTAGCCCATTCATAAATATTCGTGGACTTAACCTATTTGTAATTATGGAAGCATATCTCTGGAAACGAAATGATGAATAAAACTATGAATGCAACTATATATATACTATATATTGAAATGCAAGTTCTATCTAAACATTTTTCTAGTTATAACTACATAAGGAAAGACATAGGGGGTCGACGAACATATTTGGAGTAGGGTAGGAATATGGCATCCGAGTGTACAATGCCATACGAAGCCAGACAATACTAATCGAGTAAAAAAGTACGGAATAATGCCATACGAAAGCAAACAATATTACCAGACTTAAAAATACGGTACAATGTCATACGAAGCCAGACAATATTATCGGTGTAACATGTTGGCTGGTAACTTACCCTTATGCCAGAACCGTCTTGGGGAACCTGAGTGGACGGAAGGAAGGGAATAAGTAAGGATGGAAAGAATGATTGAAGAAGGAAGGAAGGACGGACGGACGGACGGAAGGAAGGACGAGAATAATGGTGGAAGGATGAGTGGATTACAGGAATGAGAGAAAGGCAAGTGTGACAGGGGGACAGGAAGGAAGTAAGAAAGACAGTAAATAGAGAATGTAAGAAGACAAAGACCAAACAAATATATAACATTTATATTAAATATAAATAAATAAATAAAATATATATAAAGAGGTAAGATGAAGAATTGATTGAACAAATAAGTAGTATAGGAACAAGGTAAGTAGGATGGAAGGAGGGAAATAAGGAAACGATGAAGGTAGGGAGATAAATAACATGAGCAAAGGGAAGCACGAACAAGACAGGAGGGAGTTTGAGAGAGAGAGAGAGAGAGAGTAGGAAAATTATAGTAAACAAACAAAAATATAAACAAATACAGAACAGTCGAAAAAAAGAATATGACAAGCAAAAACCGAGATAATTGATGAAGGGTTGAATAAACAAGAGGGCAAGGAAGAGGGAGATGAGTGAGAGAGAGGGATTTAAATATGGATGGACACGAAGAACACAACACAGCATGGATGAATAGAAGCAGAGGAAGAAGAAGGAGAAGAGGAGGAGAAAGAGTAGAAACAGAAGGAGAAAGAGGAGGAGGAGACACAGAAGGAGGAGAAGAAGGAAGGGTTGGGTAGGATAGAGATAAATAATTAGTTACTACAAAAAAATTGGGTTTCATATTATATTCATGTATTTTCATGGGTTTTCATTTGCCATGGGTGAAATCAACAAGTTTGGAAATTAGCATATTGTCGGATTGCATCATATCTTAATTGATTATAGTTTAGTTAATTACCACCAAGATGTCTCTCTCAGTATCTCCCTCCTCTCAGTTTCACATATTTATTCAATGTTTTATTTAATACTGACGTACGTTAGTGTTAAATAATACCTGTAGAAGGTCCCCCAACTCTCTCTCTCTCTTTCTGGGAACTACATCAGGCCTCTCTCTCTCTCTCTTTCTCTCGGAACTACATCAGGTCTCTCTCTCTCTCTCTCTCTGAACTACATCAGGTCTCTCTCTCTCTCTTTCTCTCGGAACTAAATCAGGTCTCTCTCTCTCTCTCTTTCTCTCGGAACTACATCAGGTCTCTCTCTCTCTCTTCTCTCGGAACTACATCAGGTCTCTCTCTCTCTCTCTGTACTACATCAGGTCTCTCTCTCTCTCTCTCTCTCTCTCTGTCACTTACTAGGGACCACATCAGGGTTGACAGGCAAGGTCCTGGTAGGCGTAGGGATGTGGCGACCCCATCGCCCGTCACTTTGTGGCGCAGATAGCCCCTGGAGGTTGGGTCTGGGAATCCCACCTCCAGAATTGTTAGAAGGAGGTTGTAGGCACCAGCCGAACAGGGTGGTACTCCCGGGGAGTGCTAGGTGACTGATAAGGAGAGCTAGAGCTCCGGTGTCATCAAAATTGAGGGCAACCCCAGCCTACCCTCCAAAACATCTTCTATCCTATCATTACATTATATTACTAACACCTTACATACTACATTATCTTTTGTAAACAATTATGACACAATCACGACCCGCCTCGGAGTCCCCAGGGGGGGGGGTAGACCAGAAATGCCCTCATTAGATTGACTCCTGGTAATGATCCCTCTAAATGCCCTGGACCACTACCTTCTACTCCTACTATAAATTTCTGCAACATTCGTGGCCTTTCCTCTAACTTCCACTCTGTGGAACACAACCTCTCCTCTGCCAACCCTAATCTTCTCTTTCTCACCGAAACTCAGATGTTTGGGACTACTGACAGCAAACCCTTCTCTGTATCCTCCTACTATCTCTATCCTCCGTTTCAAGCCAAAGATGGATGTTGCGTATAAGTGCGCAACAATCTCGCTTTCTCTCGTGTTCCCAACTTAGACTCTTCTGAATTCTCAACTCTCTGGCTAAAGCTTTCTTGTCACTCTCAAACTAAATATTTCTGCACTGTTTATCGCTCTCCTAATTCTACCGACTATCCAAAATTCTTTAACTATCCAACTTCTCAAGTGGAACACATTCTACCCATCTCTCCTTTCGTAGAAATCTCCATCCTAGGAAATGTCAACGTTCACCACCACCAATGGCTCTCTTCTGTTTCCACTGACCAACCTGGTGAACAAGCCTACATCATTTCTATCCTAAGTGACCTAGAGCAGCTAGGCCAGCAACCCACCCGTATCCCGGATCGCTTCGGAGATCAGCCCAACATTCTTTAACATATTTCTAACCTCTATCCCTTCTGCTTATACTATAAATTTGTTCTCTCCTTTGGGCTCCTTCGACAATAAACTAATATCTGTCACCTGTCCTATCTCTCCAGTACGGCCACCTGATCCTCCCAACCGGCGGCGCTTGTGGCACTTTGGCGCTGCTGACTGGGAGGCTCTTCAGCAGTACTTCTTTGATTTCCCATGGAATTACTTCTGCTTCCGTGGCCGGGGACCCTCGGAGAGTGCTGAACACATTACCGAGGTAATCCTCTTGGGCATGGAAGCATACATTCCATTTTCTTTCTCTCAGTCTAATGCAAACAAATCTTGGTTTACTCACGCTTGTTCTACTGCTGTCCTCAACAAGGAGGAAGCATTCAAACAGCACCGATGCCTTAAAACGCAAGAATCTCATACTTCCTATGTTTCTGCCCGGAATCAAGCCAAATCTGTTCTTCGACTTGCCAAGCACTCTTTCATTAATACTAAATGCAATGAACTATCCAACTCTAGCTCTTCCCAAGCTTTCTGGCATCTAGCCAAAAACCTCTCCAAAAAGATTTCTTCCTCGTTTTTCCCTCCCTTTTTCTACTCTGACAAAACTGAACTCTTCTCTCAAACATTTGCTAGAAACTCCACCTTGGATGTTTCCAGTGTTATTCCTCCCTCTCCCTTATTTATGCCTAATATCCTAATTTCTTCTAAAGATGTACTTTCTACCGTCTCTGGGCTTAATACTAAGAAGGCGTACGGTCCGGACGGTGTTCCTGCTGTTGTACTCAAAAACTGTGTTTCCGTGCTGACTCCCTGCCTAGGCAAACTCTTTCGTCTCTGTCCCTCCTCTAACGTTTTCCCTTCATGCTGGAAGTTTTCTCTCATTCAACCTGTCCCAAAGAAGGGTGACCGCTCTCAACCCTCCAACTATCGTCCAATTGCTGTCATCTCTTGTATCTCTAAAGGTTTTGAAACTATTCTTGCTTCCAAATTTCGCAAGCATTTCTCTTCCCATAATCTACTCTCATATCGCCAGTATGGCTTCCTCAAGGGCCGCTCTACTGGTGATCTTCTTTCATATTTTACTGTACTAACTCTTGGTCATCCAACTTTCGGGACTTCAGTGAGACCTTTTCTATTGCACTAGACATATCGAAGGCCTTCGATAGAGTCTGGCACAAATCTTTAATTTCTATACTACCCTTCTTCGGTTTCTATCCCTCCATCTGTGCCTTTGTCTCTAATTTCCTTTCTGGCTGTTCCATCGCTGCGGTTGTGGACGGCCATCGCTCATTTCCTCATCCTATCATCTCCGGTGTTCCTCAGGGCTCTGTCCTATCTCCTATACTCTCTCCAATTTTCATAAATTATATTCTCAACTGTACCTCCAGTCCCATCCATTCATACGCAGACGACTATACCTTATACTACTCAATTAGTTTTCCAGAAAGCCCCAGCCAGTAATCCCTCAAAGACAAATGTAATGAAGCCATGGAACACTTAACTTCTGATCTAACTACTATTTCCAATTGGGGCAGAGAAACCTTGTTGCCTTTAATGCTTCCAAAACCCAATTTCTTCATCTATCTACCCGTCCGGAACTCCCAGCGGATTATCCCTTAATCTAGTTGTCAAAACACTATGGCTCCACAAGTTTAAAGAGGAATCATCTGGAATAATTTAGTTATTTTAAAAGATTGAGACATTTCAGTGGTAAATTTGGATATCACGGGATCACACATTCTTCCAAATGATGGTGACCTCCCTAACAATGATACATAAAAGGATAAATCGGGGTCAGGGGAGGTCAAGTGGTTTGTGTTATTTTCGTGAACAAGGGTTTCGTACACTTTCAGAGGCAATTCACACATGCCTTACCCGAATCAACCAAATTAAAACTAACCCTTTGTAACTCAATTTATCCTAAGGTAAGGTGAGGTAGTATTGGTACTGCTGACTCTATGTTGGTTTGTGTCTGTCTGTCAGTACTACTAGAATATGTTGGTAATAATGCTGCCACCACCGATTATCTCATAAAATATACCTGGTAACTAACCTGGTGGGACCTGTGAGGTGTAGGCAGTGACCAGGACCGGGGGAGAGGTCACGGGTCCTTGGGTAACTAACCTGGTGGGACCCGTGAGGTGTAGGCTGAGACCAGGACCGGTGGAGAGGTCACGGGTCCTTGGGTAAATAACCTGGTGGGACCCGTGAGGTGTAGGCTGAGACCAGGACCGGGGAGAGGTCACGGGTCCTTGGGTAACTAACCTGGTGGGACCCGTGAGGAGTAGGCTGAGACCAGGACCGGTGGAGAGGTCACAGGTCCTTGGGTAACTAACCTGGTGGGACCCATGAGGTGTAGGCAGAGACCAGGACCAATGGAGAGGTCACGGGTCCTTGGGTAACTAACCTGGTGGCACCCGTGAGGTGTAGGCTGAGACCAGGACCGGTGGAGGGGTCACAGGCCCTTGGGTAACTAACCTGGTGGGACCCGTGAGGTGTAGGCAGAGACCAGGACCGGTGGAGAGGTCACGGGTCCTTGGGTAACGTACACCTTGATCTGGTAGCTGGTGCCGGCGTCCAGTTGGCTGATGTTGAAAGTCAGAACCCGCGACACCACTCGGGTTAACAGTGTCTTGTTGGTGTAGTATACCTGGGGACACAGTCATAGCTTTTACCACATTAAGCAGATTGGTTGGGAAGTCAACTATATCAATCACATAAAGATCAGTATATAAATAAATTCTCTCGACTGCGATTCATTTATGGCCACCCCTTCGGGGATCATGGCGTCTGCCAATACATAGATAGATAGATGAATAATTGCACATGGAGACATGGAACACACACAAACAGTTTCTCACATAGAATTTCCCTTTAGCTAATGCCAGGTCATTTAATATGGTCTAAGAAAGTACACCAGTACTTAATGTCACCAAAGATTAAGTACAAAATGTCTACTTAACTTTCGTTACTGTAAATTAATTTATTCTATCCATGAAGAACCTATCAGAGTCGATCATAATTATGGTTGGCTAAAATCCTAAGAGATATTATATAACGTGACCGACAGTGTGGACCTTTGGTAATGGTTAGTAATGGAGTTTGATTGGCTTGGGACGTTCGAGGAGCTAAAGTATAAATCCCTCCGAACACTCGACTTTCATTAATCATCGAAAGGGTCTCTTCTATTCAACGATTATATAGAAGTAGAAAGACAAGCGTTATTGACTATGGTTATTAACTTTATTATTTCCGGAGCTTACCCGCTCTAACCATTACACCATCAAGACAGTTAAGATCTCATGTGGAATACAACCAGTGTTTACCTTGAACACCCCCCCTCCCCCCCTTCCCCATATGACACCACCCTCCCTGACACGCACCCTCATTGTTTACCTTGAATCCCCTCCCAGACACACACCCTCATTGTTTACTATGAATCCCCTCCCTGACACACACCCTCATTGTTTACCTTGAATCCCCTCCCTGACACACACCCTCATTGTTTACCTTGAGTCCCCTCCCTGACACCTCCCTCATTGTTTACCTTGCACCCCCTATCTATATTATTACCTTGACAATAGGCGACTCCGATTCAGTAGAGTTTATTGAGGTAGTACACAATAGTTTTTTATTTCAATTCATAGATACGCCGACTAGAGGTATTAATATTCTTGATTTAGTTTTCAGTAACAATGAACATATGATAAATGATGTAGAGATTGGTGACCACCTAGGAAATAGCGATCATAAATCTATTTATTTGAATATACAATGGACAGGGAATGCTCAAGAGAATACGACACTTACCCCAGATTTCAGAAAAGCCGATTATGGTGGGCTAAGAAGAGACTTAAGGGTGGACCCTATTGTTAAGCAATTAAGTCAGGATATGCCAGAGTTAAACTTGCCACCTACATATAACCAGTTTATTGCTTCACTCCACAATGCTCAAAATAAATATATCCCTAAAAGAAGATTTAGATCGACGCAGAACCAACCAAAATGGATGACTAACAAGCTAATTGATCTTATAGGAAAAAAGAAAGGAATATATAGAAAAATAAAGAAAGGCGAAAATCATCTACATAATACTATCAGACTCTGTCAACGCAGGCCAAAAAGGGAAATCAGGAAAGCAAAAAGAAATTATGAAATAAGGATAGCCAGTGACTCAAAAAATAACCCTAAAGCTTTTTACCAACTATATAAATCTAAAGTTAGAGATGTAATAGGCCCCCTAAAAACTTCAATAGGAGAAATAACAGAAAATTATTTAGAAATGTGCAGTACATTAAATAGTCAGTTTCTTTCCGTTTTCACTAATGAAAATTTGGCACAGATTCCAGAAGTCAATATGGTATATAGTGATAGTATAGAAAATATGTTAAGTACAGTTAGTATAAGTAGAAATGATGTGCTTAAGGAAATTAACAGACTGAAACCTCAAAAATCGCCTGGTCCTGACGAGGTATATGCTAGAGTATTAAAAGAATGCAGAGATGAGTTAAGTAGCCCATTAGCATATTTATTTAACAAGTCATTAGAAACAGGTTTAGTTCCAGAAGCTTGGAAGATTGCAAATGTAGTTCCGATCTTCAAAAAAGGTGATAAATCGATAGCATCCAATTACCGCCCCATTAGTCTCACATCAATCATAGGAAAGTTGCTAGAGTCTATTATTGTTAGGAAAATTAGAAGCCACTTAGAAAAATTTAACTTAATAAATTCTTCTCAGCATGGATTCACTCAGGGATGTTCTTGCCTTACTAATTTGCTTACCTTTTTCTCAGAGGTATATTAAGCAGTAGATAGTGACAAGTCATATGATATTATTTATTTAGATTTCAGTAAAGCTTTCGACAGAGTCCCTCATGAGAGATTGATGAGAAAGGTTGAGGCACATGGAATAGGAGGGTCGTTGTTGGGATGGATTAGGTCATGGCTAATTGGTAGGAAACAGAGAGTCAGCATAAATGGTACCAAGTCAGAGTGGGGAGCAGTCAAAAGTGGTGTCCCCCAGGGATCGGTATTAGGTCCCCTGTGGTTTCTTATATACATAAATGACCTAGATTTAGGTATAACTAGTAGGATAAGTAAATTCGCAGACGATACTAAAATGGGGAGATCAATTGATTCAGATAGCGATATAGAGTGCCTCCAAAGGGATCTAGATACCTTATATGAATGGTCAGTAAATTGGCAGATGAAGTTTAACATTGACAAATGCAAGATATTAAAGATTGGGAAGATGCAAACAAATGTTAAATATAAACTAGCTAATTTAGAATTAGAAAATTCAGACTGCAAGAAAGATCTAGGTGTGTTTGTTAGCAATGATTTGAAGCCTAGAAAACAGTGTATAAGCGTTCGTAATAAGGCAAACAGGATTCTCGGGTTTATCTCTAGGAGTGTGAGTAACAGAACTGCTGATGTTATCTTAAAACTTTACTTGCCATTAGTGAGACCCCATATGGATTATGCTGTCCAATTGGGGTGTCCTTATTACAGAATGGACATAGATTCATTGGAGAGAGTACAGCGTAGAATGACAAAAATTATCCATAATATTAGAAATCTTCCGTATGAAGAAAGGTTGAAGAAATTAGGTTTACATTCGTTAGAGAGACGCAGAGTTAGAGGGGATATGATAGAGGTGTTCAAGTGGGTTAGTGGGATTAACAAAGGGGACATGACAAATGTACTAAAGCTCAGTGATAGCAAAAGAACTCATACCAATGGTTTCAAATTAGATAAATTTTGTTTCAGAAAAGATATAGTCAAATATTGGTTTGGTAACAGAGTTGTAGATGGGTGGAATGAACTACCAAGTGCTATAGTGGGATCTAAAACGGTAGGGAGCTTTAAGATAAAATTGGATAAGCATATGGACGAGAAGGGTTGGGTGTGAAGGGGGATCAGCCGGGTTGGGCCAATCAGCGCTCTGCAGACCCCCATAATCCTGCGTTAATCTCTAACCGTTTTGGTAAGATGATCCTCAGGGTATTAGAGTGTTGAGCCTATAATTGGGCTTTGTAATTGAATTGGGGTTGTGTGGGACAGGGATCTGCCTTGCTTAGGCCAATCGGCTTTCTGTAGACTCCCATTTTCTTATGTTCTTATGACACACCCCTCATTGTTTACCTTGACCGCTCACCCCCCACCCTGACCCAGCACATGCCTGACACACATCCCATTGTTTAAATTGTAAATCCCCCCCCCCCCCCCCACGGACCCAGCACACCCCTGACACACCTCCCATTGTTTACATTGAACACAAAATCACACAGATCTAGCTCGTCCAGGAGAAATACCCAGAGATTCAGGCCCATTTGGGCTCCCCTGTTGCTAGACCAAATTACTAAAAAGCTAAAAACAAAAAACTAAAATAAAAAAAATTAAAAAATAAAATGTGACACTATCGAAATGGTCACATACAGCCACGTAGCAAATGAACCAACTCGGTAAACCACTCGGCCGTTCCAAACTGTTTCCTACCTCCGTGTAGATTTTCTCTAGCTAAGAGACAAATCTTTTGGCTAATCCAAATGATCTCGCTCTCTCTCTCTCTCTCTCTCTCTCTCTCACTATTGATGCTTTGGTGATGTACTGTATAAGAGGGATAAAGAGTGACAGCTATTGATGACTAGGAGGGGATATGACCCGTCTTTATTATAATCATCTATCCTTCATCTCTCTCTCTCTCTCTCTCTCTCTTTAAGAATGTGTGGTAGCTTTCTCTCGTTTCTCTTCCTCCTTCTCTCCTCATCCCGCGTTTTACCAATTGTTAATGTTTCCTCTTCCCTCAGTTAACTTTATCCCTCCTAAAGCTCCCTCTAAACCCCCCCCCCCTTCTCTCTCTCTCTCTCTCTCTCTCTCTCTCTCTCTCTCGCTCTCTCTCCTCATGTGACCTTAATAGGGTATCTTCCAGTAGTTATGTCTCTTTTTTCTTCCTTTATCTCCCAATATTCTTCTTCTTTAGCGATCTCATTCACACACACTCACACACATACTCACTCACTCACGCTCACTCTCTCTCTCTCTCTTCCTCTCTCTCGCTCACTTAACCGCTGGGAAATTGGTTCATAAACTCTATATTCGGTAATAAAGAAGAAGGTAGTGGAGGACTATTGGAGAAGGTATACCATGGTCTGTCCAGTAAGGGTGAGTAAGGCTAAGTATGGGTGAGTAACAATGAGTCAGGGTGAGTATGGGTGAGTTAGGATGAGTCAGGGTGAATCAGGGTGAGTAAGGAATGAGAAAAGGTGAGTAAGCATGAGTATTGATGAGTAAAGGTGCATATGATTGAATTATGATGAATATGTATAAGTCAAACAGATTAAAGATAAGTTAGATGAGTAAAGATGAGTATGGGTGAGAAAGGGTGAGCTAATATGAGTATGGATGAGTTAGGGCAATAAGGGTGAGCAACGGTGAGTAAGGATGAGTAATCTTCTGGCGATCCATAGCAACCCTGAAATTTAGGAGGAACCGTAAGGCCGGGACATTTGCTACTGAAAAATGCACAAATGTATCTCAAAGGGGGGGGGGGGGATAATTTCTTAGGAGTGATGGAGGTCTAGGGTGGAAAGACAAATAAACAACACATAATAAACAATAATAATATGAATAGATCAATAAATAAGTAAATATATAAATACATAATAAATATAAAATACATAATAATAAATAATAGCTTGATGTACCTGTACAAATAAATACAAATCTTCCCTTGCTCACTCGTAGGCGTGATATTGAGCCCGGTACTGTAGTAGTAGCAATGTGTGGCAAGTAAGAAGCTTACCTCTGTCCTCACTGTTCTTTATAATGAACAGGGGGGAACGTTTATATCTAGTTCACACATACATACCTACACTTACATAAATACACCCACATACAGTACCCCTACACACACACACACACACTCCCACACACACACACTCCCACACACACACACACACTCCCACACACACACACTCCCACACACACACACTCCCACACACACACAAACACACATACCCCTACACACACACACACACACACACACACACACACTCATACTCTCTCTCTCTCTCTCTCATACACTCCTAAATTCGATACATAATAAACAAGAATAGGAACCCACATAATGAATACATTCTACAATCATTATTTATTAGAACTTAAGCACCTGGAGAGAGAGAGAGAGAGAGAGAGAGAGAGAGAGAGAGAGAGAGAGAGAGAGAGAGAGAGAGAGATATGGTGATAATATAGATGTTAAGAGGCGATAGACCATATTAGGGACCATATCAAACTCCTTGGTGTCGTCATAACTCCATATACCTCAGTTATGTCCGCAAACATATTAACCCGTGCACGCACATATAACGCAGAGGTTGCCAGCTTAGCAATACGAAATAGAGTTCTCTCACTCTTATAATTACCTCTCCAAAATTAGTTTTCTGCCCACAGCTAACTCAAAGACAACTGAAGAGGTTGAAGTAACTAAACTAAAGGTTTCTAAATACCCCTGATGGTAACAAAGGCTTTAAAGTATCCCTAATAGGCTCAAAATCACATCATATATCGGAGAGGGTTAAGGTGTATTGTTCTGGACCTCTTCTCCCTCGTGAATAGCCCCATTAGTTTTGAGATTTTAAGACGTTCGACCCATTAGTTTGGCGATCGTATGTCCTTTCGCCCCATTCGTTTGTCAATGTTTTGACCCTTTGTGCCATTTAGGAGAAAAAAAATTCCTGGTAAGTAATAGCGACCCTGCATTTTAGGAAGAACGATGGCAACCAGTTCTCCTTCTTCCACCTTCTCGGCCAGCCACTCGAATTGGTAGATAGCAAACTGAATGTTCAGGGTGTGGTTGATGCCTTCTCCTTTTCCTCCTCCTCCGTTCACCGCAGCCGCCGCCATATATTGGTTGGCGTAGAGTCCCAGAGATTTAGCGTTAGCTTCGTTCTTGATGGCCCGAATGGTTCTGCATTCTACACATCTGTGCATACTGACTTGGGCTGGAGCGCTAGGGTACCTGAACACCGTGTATAGCTTCTTGCAGTCTGTACACCTCAACATCACCTTCATGATATCATCATCGTCGTCGCCTCTCTTCTCGACGATACCACCCAACCCCCGCTTCTGGTTGCGACGGTGACTGCGAAGGTTGACTGCTTGACATTTGGGTTTAGCATCCAACGTCAGTCCGAAGGCGGTCAACACTTGATTCGTCACCTTGGAGTCTGGGTACCTTTCAGGAATCTGACAATACATGCACACCACCGCGGACGGCGTCTCGAACAGCTCACGGAAAATGAGGTTCTTGCACATGATACACTCGATTCTTGGGACACTAGCGTAGGTAGTAACATCAGCGACGAAGGTTTTGTGTGGGTGGACAAAGCTCACATTTGTGTTCTTGCACACCACCAACATGGCATCCAACTGGGAACTCGAAGCGAGTTGATCGATGAAATTCTGAGGCAGGTATTTGCGCACATTTTGGTGTAGTGTGGTGTTCCTACATGCGTTGTCGTACATTGTCGGAAAGAGCCGTCCATTATCCTCAACCATCCCACCAAAGTCCATCTCCTGCATAGTCTGTTGGGCCACCGCCACCAGTTCTTGACACTCAATTTCATCCCTGTTTCGCAGTATCGTGGCGCACATCATCATCGTGTTGAAGCCGTGCCTGTGTTGGAAAGAGACATTGATATCCAACAGACAAAACAGTACTTGGATGGGACTGTAATGTCGTTCGGAGCGCGGATGGCCTAAATGACCAGCCGGGATACACTCCAGTCTCTTCCCGTCCAAACTTTTCCCCGTCTTGTTGGGTGTCAGCGTGTATGTAACCCCCTTGACGAAATTTGTCACCCACTTCAACGTCACAGCTCCGCACATCCCCAACAATTCTGTAGTAGTAGGCGGCGGTGCAATCTCAATATCTGGGTTCAGTAGTAGAACTCCACCGTTGTCGGCCGTTGCAGTTTCAGAGATGGTGGTAGCGATGAAGTCTTGGGCCACATATCCATATCTCATCTTCTTCAAATCATCGTATGTGGATTGGTCTCGGCATTGCCTTTTGAGAGCCATGTTCAGATCCTGAGTATGTTGCTTATTTGGGCTGCAGTCGGCCACGAATCCCTTGATGTACGCCCCGACAATGGGAAAGTTGACAACCAGACCTGCCAACTCCTTGTCATCACGGACGGTTTCGATAATCATTTGAGCATTATTGGAGTAATTCTCCGGCTGCTGCTGTTGCCCTCCTCGTCGAAAGATGCGGTCATATTTGGCCATAGTGTCGTTGGTGGTGTTTTCTGAAGTGTAGTTAGGGTATAGCGTGAAGTGGAAGAATTCGAAGACCCGTTTACCATTTTCCACTTTCTTGATGTTTGGATCGTCATTCACCCAAAACTTTGTAGAGTTTATCAATGTTTCATATTTCAATCCCAGTTGGTTAGCGCTCTCCCTGGCGATGTCGAAACTCCTCAGTTCTTTTCCCAACAGGCTCTGAATGTTCAAATTGTTCCCGAAAGTCGAATGGACCAGACTGCGCATGATGTCGGTCATGACCAGTTTGGTAGCACTGTCAGCATAGTAATGTCCGTCTTCAATTTCTATGATACTGCATCTCTGGATGGGCGTATTGTTGTCGTTCGTGTTGGTTATCACCTCTTCCAATTTCATGTAGCCTTTGAGTGGGTTTAGTGTATGCTGGTTGGAAGTGGCCACGATCACCATCAGTTTGGCGTTATTGAAATTCAGTTGTTGGGCAATGTACTGGGGTGTAGCCTTCGACATGACAAATTCTAACTTCTCCCCGACGTGCTGGGCGTAATGTAACATCTCTTTAGATAACTCGCTATCCAAATCCTTCGCCAATCCCCTTTCGAAGAAACGGCCGTCCTCGTCGGTTATGATGTAGATCAGAGCACCCGAATGTCGAAATCCCGAAATAGAATCGATTGCTAGGAGCATGGCGCTACATGAAGCTTCATACCCAATCGGGCCTCCCCCTTTCACACCATCAACCAGGGTAGCCAGGAACTTGTTTGTGGATTCGATGTCAGTGAACTTGTGTCGAGATAGTCCATTCGAGGTGTGGTCGAAATCCTTGAATGTGATCAGCTCCAATTCTAACCGAGTGAAGAGTTTCATCAGACGAGCCACGTTACGGATGGCGAGGGTCGATTTTTGAATAACTTGTCCCATACTGCCAGTGGCATCCAGGAGGAAGATAACCTTCAGCGAATCGTTCATGGTGGCGTCTTTGGTGTGTGCCTTATGAAGGGTTGTTACTGATGGTTCAAGGCCTGGTTTGGTTGTTATTCTGGTGAGGCTCTAGACCCTCTTATATACCAAACATGTTATCTCTGTTGGATCTTCATACGTCATAAGATAATACCTCAGAGTATACCAAATCCATACACGCCTCCATTTTAAGAGACATGCAATATTTCGACGAAAGGTGACTACAACTTCTCGGCGAGGGGCTCAATGTGAGAATGGTAACTTCCTCGCCGAGCCCCAGGTTTTAGAGAGAAGTCAATTCACACAACACGTTGAGTCCCCCACAAAACGTTGAGTCCCCCACAAAACGTTGAGTCCCCCACAAAACGTTGAGTCCCCCACAAAACGTTGAGTCCCCACACAAAACGTTGAGTCCCCCCATCCACATTTTCAACGCCATCTGTGCCAGAGTTTAATACTCTATAACTTGAGATACCACATACTATGTAGTAGCCTTCGAGATTCAACTAAGATCCGATGAACCGTCAAAACGTTGAGTTCCCACGACTGTCCGGGTTACTTGTATGAGCCAGCAACCCGTATACACGATTCTAATCCCGACACAGACTTGTTGAGATAAATATTTTGACAGTTCGTCGGATCTTAGTTGAATCTCGAGGAGAGTTGAAAATGTTGGGTGGGAACTCAACGGATCTTAGTTAAATCTCGAGGTGGGATATCCGTAGAGTTGAACACTTTGGGTGACAACTCAACGTTTTGACAACAGTTCATAGGATCTAGTCGAATCTCAAGGTGGTATATCCATAACCCGAGAAGGCTAATATATAGTATGGGGTATCTCAAGTTATAGAGGAGAATTGAAAATGTGGATGGGAACTCAACGTTTTGACGTCAACTTTCAGTTTCTCGAATATCTAGGTAGTCAGTTTAGGAACGCTACAACACTCGGTCAGTTTGAGACTAGATTTTAGTATATCAGAGTTGAGAATGTGGGCTTCTACAGCCATACCAATCCATAACCTTACTACAGTTAACGGGTGTAACCTTCCCTTAAAACTAGTGTACTGAGTGTGAAAATCTAGCCTCAGATTGACCAAATTTCTAAAGCATCTACAAATCTCCGAGCACACTCGAGGAGTCCAATACTAAAAGTTGAACTACCAAAAATTATTCTGGCAGTTCAACCTAGGTAGTAGCGTTGTACGAAAAATGGAGGGAGTGAGTTTTGTCAACTTTCAGTTTCTCGAATACCTAGGTAGTCAGACATAGTCAATAAAAATCATGGCTTGTATTTTTTGGTTTATTTTACCCCGGGCAGAATTAAAAATTACCAGACCAACCACTGGGTGCGTTAAGTTCACTCTTGAACTTTTTCAGATCGCTCAAAAGTTTGGACGTAACGTTACTCTTGGACTTGGATGCACACACTGTTCCTTTATTCCGGTTGAGTATGCTAGAGGCGCAGATTTGGGACTGTACGTTCGTACTCAATAAGTCGTCCAATGGTCCGTTCAGGAAGTTCACGACGTGGTTGAACCCTTCTTTTTTGAACGCTGAGAAGTCGTAGATTGGATGTCTGATGAGATTGAGTCGATCCAAACGGTTGTTGAGTAGGACTCTGACACCCAAAGCGTGAGCGTGTTTAGAAAAAGTCCCGTACCTCTTTCTGATATTCAGCGCGTTCTTGACAACGTTTCTGTATATGTTGGAGCTAACCTTCTTGGTGTCAGCGAAGGTTTCGTCTTCTTGTTTAATGCTCTCGACGGTAGTACCACCATCGTCGCCCTCTAACGTGACCCCTCCATTCTTGGGTTGAGTCAGTTTGAACATGAGGTTATTCTGGACGCGTTCCATCTCGGATATTGTATTCTTCATGGACATTTCGGAGCAGTTTCTCAGACTGAAAAGGATGTGGGGATGGACGAATATTGCCACTTTTAGCGTTTGGATATAGTCTATGTCGACCCCATTCTCGGCCTTCAGTTTCATGTGAGTGTCCACACAAGCCGTAGATTTGAGGGTTTTACCTTTCATGGTTCTCTTCAAGTTGGACAAGTTAAAGACTTGACGTTGTATGCTACCTCCGCTTTTGTCAGTTATCTTGAAGTGGTGAGTAGGTGGGGCCATAACTTTGCTGCTGCTGGTGGTGCTGCTACTACTACTACCACCTCTAGTGGATTTCGTCGTAGCAGTAGTTTTTGCTCCCCTAGTCGCCGCACTGCCCTCGACCGCCCCTTCCACCTACATCTCGTCCTCTTCCTCTTCCTCTCCTGTTATTGTTGCAGCCATCGTTGGCATATAAGAATTGCGTAAATTTGGGTTGGTTTCCGCGCCCTCTGCCCCTCTTGTTACCTCCCCTAAATGTTGTGGCGGAGTAGTGTGTTTGGTGGTGGTGGTGGTAGTAGTTGCTGCGGTAATGTTAGTTGCAACGGTGGCAGTATCGGTTGCTGTTGATGTTGAAGTTGTAGCTGAACTAAAGTTTGGCGACTCAGATCGGTTAAATCCTTAATCGCGAGCTCGAGGTTGGGTTGGGTAGTAGAGCCTGTTGTGTTGGGTTTTTGTTGCTGCTTCTCGGTACTACACTCTTCAGAGTTCTCACCGTCGTACATGATGGATCTGTTGAATATAAAGACATTCGTCGAGGGTACTAGTAGCCAGAGGAATAATGTTGCTGCTGCTGATGGTGATGATGATCTACTATTGCTATGCGAGGAGGAGTCTGTCGACTGTCTGATACAGAGCGTGGTCGGTAAAGATGGCGGTACCAAATCCAAAGGCGAGGTCTCCGACATATTTTACGTCCCACTCGAATGTAAAATCAGTGACGACAAAAATCGTTTCGTGTCCACACTAAAACCACTGATCGAGCAGTTGAGAGATGCTAATATTCTAGACGAGACTGATCCTGAATTCTCGATCAACAAAGAACAGACTCTCATAGAATTCTCGAGACATCCGTACGTGGAGAATGTTAAACTTACCAAAGGGGACAAACATCCTATGCTCGAGTATGGAGGTTTAGACCCTCACTTGGAGATGTTAAAGAACCAACAAGTGGCCATCAATGTCATACATTCTCTACTCGCCAAGTTCATAGAAGCCCTAGAATCTTCAGTGAGTCAGTTCAGTAAAGAGATTGACGATGCGGGGCGAGAGGGGCAAGTGATGACACTCTTGGAGAAGATATACAAATGTCAGGCAACTCTGGATACCGTTTTCGACTTCTCCAAACACAATCTGGAAACCCAAGGCTCCCATACGGGTACGGGTCAGACGGCCTATTGTTCAGTTTGCGGCGACACCCAACACATGTCGGTCACCGAGGTTTACCAATTCAAAATGAACACCGACAAAAATGGATGCGAGATTAAGCTGAACACCCCACCCGAGAGAGTTTCACCACCAACCGCCAACCACTCTGGATCCAACTCGAAGTGGGCACTCTTCGGTGACGTTCCTATGTCTTCTCAACCCACCAACAAGCTATTAGAAGGCACCATACACAGAGCAAAGTTTGCAGATATGATGAACTGCACGATCGGACATTTGGGTTTAAAATATAATAGAAATGGTCCGAAACCCCACCACCAGACCGTATACGAAGATCCCCCCACAACCAAAAGGAGGCGTTTGGAATTGGAAGGTGTCAACGACGGAAAAAATTTGGCCGTAGTAAACGAAGATGGTAGACGAATGTCAAAGAAGATGAAATTTGTACAAGAGTCCGAAGTTGAGAAGAAGATTGAACATTTCATCAAGAGGAAATGAATACCCCACCGGCCTATTCATATCTACTATCCCCCTATCCCCCTCCCTACTATCCCCCTCCCAGTAACTCGGCATTGGTATCTTACCAACAGCCACAGCCACAGCCTCTGCCTCCTCCCAGTAGTAATAATAACACACCCTTGGAGTTGGTGTCTTACCAACAGCATCTGGTTCCCACCACTCAACATGTTCCCACACTACAACAACTTCAGCCTTCTCCTAGTATGGAGCCAGCCGCACGACACGTTACCGCACTTAACCCTTTCGCCGCTTATCAACAACTTCAGTTTCCTCCTAATGTGGAATCCGCACGACACGTTCCCACACTTAACCCTTTCACCGCTTATCGCCACCACCACTCTCCAGCCTTGTCCAACAACTACCCGGCAGTGATCATGTCGGGTACCAAACAGGAATTGGAGGTAGCTGTACCGAAAGTGGAGTCTGTGGCGTCGGTTACAGACTCTATGGCAGTGAGACCAGCCACCACCACCGAGGTTACAACAAGCAGTGAGAATGGAGAAAAGTCTCGCTTTAAGAGACGACGAAACGACAGAAATGGTACTACTAGTAGCACCACCATCGAGAAACGAGTGAGTCTAATACCTGAGCTTAAGGTTCAGCCAGGCTTGCTCAACTCTAAATCGAAATTGGAAGAGTTCCTAATGAAAGCGTACGCTAACAATATCGGTTCCATTTTGGCCAAAACTATCGGTAATACCTTCTCACATTTACTGTCCGATGTGGCATCCTCTACCAGCAAATTGAAATGTAGCGCCGAGTTTGAAAAGAAGATGAAAGACTCAGTAACCAAAGCCTTGAGAGGCCTTGCCATAACAATGTTTGGAAAATCGTTCGGAGTAGCCAATACGGGTACTGCCGTAACCCTAAAGAGGAAGCGACGAGAATATGATGATGAATACGATGAAGACTATGATGATGATGGTAATATGGAGGACGAGGCCCCCAAAAGAGTGACGGACGTAGCTCAACCTACGCTCAGAGACTTGTACACCAAGGAGCTGTTACACCTATATCGTCTGGTGGTGGACGAGATCTTACCCGAAACATCAACTAAACCGGGAGCTCTACACATGGCTCAATATCAGATGAAACTTCAGTACTCCCCCGACAAGAAACCCTGCAGAGATCTCATATTCAATACCTTCCTTAACGAAAAGTTAACGGACAAGAGCGGTACGTTCGGGAACATTTCCGCCCTTCAGAGGACTGACATATCGTACGGTTTTCGTATGGCCCTTTTTGGATGTCTGATAAGACCAGTTTGGATATACCTCAGACGGTCGAACCTAACTACACCTCAAGCCCTCTTCGAAATCATACAACATGTCCTCAAGTTTGTAGAGGACAACTGGGACGAGTACTGCCAACACTACCATTTCCTCAGCGGTCCCTTCCGCCAACTACTCTATAAGGTGAACTTGGCTCTAGTGTCGAGCGTGATAGCTTCGGACGGGAAAGACAGGAAACTGGCGGTGGCGTCTTCGGATTTAGTAGCCTCTAGACAAACCAATCGAGTAAAGTTGGCACAGAATAGGGTTACCAAGAGAGGCGGCGGCAATGTTCAAGATGAACCCAAACGTAGTCTCACCTACCATCCCAACACGGGAGAAGTTGTGGTGGACCTAACCAAACTACCCACTACCCAAGACTTGGAGAGCGTAGTGAACTTGGCCATTTCGTATAACATGACCGGGGGTGGTCAGTCCAACTTTAACAGCAACAACAGTAAGTCCACGGTCGAAGATTATAACACGGTGGGAGTCGAGGGTGTGTACGCCGACAGCAATCCCGTACTGACAAACCTCCCCATATCCGTACACGACTTGGATAAGACGCTATCACATCTCTTCTCTTTGAAGGTGTTGGAACGCTTCGGAGTAGCCTGTTACGGTTCATACTCGAGCGTAACTTCCATGCTATGCGAGACAATAAAGAGCGGCCAGATGTTGGATACTGTATCCAATCCGAACATAGATTCCATTACGGCTTTCAATGGATGGTACGACAAGATGTCTAGGAACAGAGTTATGAGCAAGACAGTTGTTGGGGGTAAGAGAATACCAGTCAAGAAAATGCGAAAGTCTCATTACGCCTCGGAATCTGATAATAGTGACGACAACGACGACGAGAATTCTTCATCAGAGTCGGACTCTGACGAGAGTGGGGGTGAGAAGGAGGCCTCCTTACCAGTCGCCAACATCCACCATGCTAATACCAAGCCCACAGTCGAGACGGAATTCGACATTCTGGTATCAGGTGCGACCCTAGCTGGTGGCTACGGAGTCGAGAGTAAATCGATCAAACATGTTGACATCCAACCCAAAATCAAAGAACTCATCAAAGAGGGTAACCCTCTCAAATTAAACGAGTTTCTAGAGAACACAGCCAGACATTCGCCTTGCTACATCATGGACATGTTGAGGAGTGTGATGTCGGTAGCTCGCGAACTGAACAACGAAGCAGAGACTTGCAAGACCATCATCAAGAACAGAATGTTTGGCGAGGGTAAGGTTAACCCGATGGCTCTCTTGTCGGCTGCGGGTATATCTCTGGATGGAAACGAGCCCGAAAGGGGTAAGGATGAGGAATCCAACAAGGGTACTAGTCTAACCGCCTATTTATTACACCCTCAATCCGAGAACACCAAGAGACTCGAGTTGGGTTCCAAGTTCAAAATTATGGATAACCTCGACGAGATATGTCCCCTAAAGTTCTTCATGGACCCTCACATAATGCCCACCATAGCGGTGCGAACCAAATCCCTCAACTCACAGAGATCGAACGCCATCCTAGAAAACGTGAACGCCTTGATCAAGACCTCATCGTCCTCCTTGGGAGATGCCATGAAAACGAACGAGCTAGTCCACACATCAGTATTCGACAAGAAGAGTGTAGTGCTCAGACCGAACATCTTACTGAGTATCCTGGAGAGCGTCTCCGTAACCAACCAGACCTTCATCAAACCAATGTTGAGCAACTTTGTCGCTATGGAGTTGGACGTCAAAACGGAGCTACTGTCGCATTCTGTAATGTTCCGAAGACTCAGGGTTCTTTTGTCACCGTGTTCCCTAGCGGTGACGGACTACCTTATGATAGACACACTCGACCCAAACCACAGTCCAATCTACAACGTGAACTACCACCTTTTAATGCGGGACGCTCCATTGGGTGATAACGTGGACCTCTCGTCCGTACCGTTCTATGCCAACATAAGTCAACGCGTCGCCTCGCAATTCCCAACCTACATAAAGACCATGTCTACCAGAATATCCAAACTGTTGGACCACAAACTCGAAGATAACCTCAAGAATGAACTCAAGAGAATTACCGAAGACCTCCTGGTAAAGTCGAAGAACGCGAGTGACACCAACTCTCCGTTCGCGATAGATCCCATCATCATGTTGGTCATGGAGACTCTGAATGATACCATGTTGTACGACACGATAGAGGTCGGTGCGAGACACCCGAGACGTATGGTAGTTATGTTCACTCCCCTTCTCAACGCTATTCTCAAGCTCATAGTCGAGTACTTCGAGACGATGGTGGACATGATCGGACTAGACTTTAACAGTACCCCCATCCTCAAAAAGTACCTCCAAGACAACAACAACATGCGAGACATGCAGCAAATCCACAAGGACGAGTATGCCAGACGAACCTTCATGGAATTCTACAACGACCAGATTGGGAAACTCAAGAGTTGGAACGCACCCTCTAACTGTCTAAAGAATCTACCCCTCATAGTCTCCCGAAACTTTGAGAACATGCTAATCTTCACCTCGGCCCACCTGCTAATGCAGGGCGTATATTTGACGGGGTCTCGGTTTTCCCTCTATGCTAGAATCAACACCAAGAACAAACAGAACCTAACACTCAACACCAACACGTTAAGGATAACCAACAACGCTTCAATGGCGGCAGAGGTGGTGGTGGGTCTACAAAACGAGCTCCCATCCAACCTGAATAGGGATTCCGTCGAGTATGTTGACTCCAAACTCAAGGTGGTCCACGACAAATTATCCAAGAGTGGTACATCTCTCCTAACCGCCTCTATCAACTTGAGTTCCGCGGTGATGGTGGGTGAAGTGATGCTCAATGCTCAGGTTGTGAAACTGTGTAACCGTAGTCTGTTCAGCATCATCGACACGATACTGAAGAGTCTACCCAAAGACAACCGCACCAATGATGCCAAGTTTCTGGAGGCTAACGATCGAACTCCGTGGGGTTTAGATAGAAGAGGAAGATACGAAGAGGACAAAGAAGATCGTCACTACAATGTACCGACTAAGGCGAGCATGAGTGGTGGTAATGTGAACCATTCCGAAAACATTAGGAACTTCTTAGGGAAGCAGATGAGCAATTTTAACGTAGCCAACCTTCAAACCCACGAACCCGCCACCTTTGCTAGCGCACCTACGCTAATGTACAACCCTACACCAATATCACCACCACCACCAGCTAGCGCTGCCGCCGAAAACCCCAACCCTTTAGGGTGCAGATTCAACCCAGCAGAATATGACGGAGGACGAGACTTTGATGACGAGGAGTACATGCACTGAGAGGGTGAAGCCAGAAGTCGACATTATGAGTACCGAAGATACCTTAAGGATTAACCCGGCAAATTTTGATTCTATGGTCAAAGACTCGAGAGACAACCTCAACTACTACTACGGGTCGTCTTTCCGGGATCTGGCCATTGCGGCTCAGAACGAAATAACATCCAACCGGACCGAACTCATATTCCTGATAGCCGTGATAAGCATCGTGGTGGGTCTAGCCGTCATCTTTTTGGTGAGACTCCGACAAGAGAAGTATACCAAGAAGAGGATAACGTACGATGTTGGAGTGGTGGTGCAGAGCTCCGGAGGTTCGGGGGTGGATGCTCTCCAACAACAACTCGAAGCAGGTTCAACACCTGAATTTTAGATGTAGGAGAGGGGAGGAAAACAATAAAAATGCACTGTATTTTGTCTGGTTTTTATTTGATCCACAAAACTCGCCTAGCACAGACGCTTTAGAAATTAGAGACAACTAGAGAAAATGGAGAATATAGAAACTGAAATTTGATAAAACTCACTCGCATTCATTTTTCGTACCAACGCTTTCTTGATCGAGCTACCAGAATAATATTTGGTAGTTCAATTTTGTTATGCTAGTAGGGGTGATATGGCTGGGCCAGGCCACATTCTCAGCTCTGCGATGCTAAAATATACCCTCGCATTAACCAAGTGTTGTATCATCCCCAAACTGACTACCTAGATAATCGAGAAACTGAAAGTTGATCCCTCCATTTTTCGTACCACCGCTACTACCTAGGTTGGGCGACCAGAATAATTTTTAGTACAGAAATATACGACAGTGTTGGATTTTTTATCACTCTTTTTATTTTGGTACCCTCACACACCTCTTAGAATCTACATCAAACCTAAAATCTCTAGACATTATATACAATATTACAGTTTGGTCCTCTGGGTTTACAACTTTACTGGGCGTCATAGTACAGTAACTCGAATCAACCAAGTCTGTATATCCGTAATTCATCTTGTGTACTTTCAGATGGTGTTGGTATATGCGAGGCGGCATACCGACTCGATCCTCCTCTGAGTTTTCTCCGTCATCGCTGGTCGGTGTATCGATAATCTTGTTACAGACTTCGCAGTACTTGGTGTTACAGACCGGACAGTTGATCAGCATACACCCTTCAAATTTGACCGTCTCGATCTTACAGTTGGGACATTTGAGCATTTTACTTTCGATGGCAAACTCGACGGTATGCTCGTACATTTTACGTAGTTTGGTTAAGTCTTCCAGTCGTCCGCTGGGTGTAACCGCATCCACGTCTCGTTGAAATTTGTACACACCCATCCTGGGTATATCTGGCATGTAGTAGCTATCTTCCGACTTGGACTCGTACACGAACTTGGGAGGCTCGGAAGCTCTAAGACACGAAACACAGGTAGCGGAGGATTGTAGCATAGCGGCTGAGGATTTGATGTTAGAAGTCAAGAGCTCTCGCGTCCTGTTGGTGGTATCGGTCGAAGACAGAGCTCGAGCATATTCTTCTTCTGCTAGCTCTCTAGCTTCGTTCAACATTAGGGTGTCAGCGCAAGTCACTGCCTTTTTCTTATCCTGGTACTTCGTGACGATCTCCATGTGAGCGTTGCTGTTGGCCAAGAATCCACCTCCGCACGCGAAGCATACCATCAGGTACTTGTTACACTCCAAATCTCCATACATCCTCGGTTTGCTCCTAGCATTGAGGTAGCTGAACTTCATTTGGTAAAAGTTGCTCACCAAAGAGTTCCAGACGGGTAGGAATAGTCCATTGATACTATTCTGCATCAGTTTAACTCTCGGCCAACGTCTCATGAATATGTCCAAAATCTGCAGGTCGATGATACAGTCTCTGTTGTGACACAGTAACACCTCCCTGAAGTCTTGGGGTCCTCCGAATAGTATCCTCTCTACCACAAACTTGACGTGACCGTACGCGCAAGAGTAGCACAATTTGGCCGTGCATCTGTCCACATTCAACTCGACGACCGAGTACTGGTTCTCCAGTCGTATCTTCTTGTTCACATTCTCGTAGTGGACGGGAGTGAGTTCATCCAGACTGAAGTTTTCCGTACAAATGATGCACATGTCAGTGTCTTCCTCTCTGATCCTCTTATTGGGCTGCTTTCTTCTTCGTAAACGGCTATCACCGCTGGCGAGAATCTGATCAGCTACACCCTTCACGTCTCCGACGACACACAAATTTTTCAGGTTGAATGTGTGTAACAGATTCCCCAGGATCTCTCTAGACCCCATATTGTTGGTGGTAAGTGAGTTAGCAAACTCTTCCTGGTGACAGTCCAAACATTTGATGATCGTGGGCGACTCTTCCTCTTTCGCTTTCGGTTCCTCATATTCTTCTTCATCTTCTTCTGGGCACTGCGACTTACAGTTCGTGTCGATGAGCGTCAAACTCAGTTTCGATGCGACTGGTGGGAATAGCAAATGCCTGCGATCAACGTCTGGTAACACCTCTTCATATTCAGAGTGACCCTCGGTCCATAGTTGGGTGTCTGTATTCAGTTGCGGTCGCACCACTTGTATAGTGTTCAAACATCTGACATACATGCTATCGGTCAACCCAGTCGTGTAGAAGTCTGGCATCATCCAAGGCTGGTAGTTGTGTTGTAGCTTTCGCTCGGAAGATGTCATGGCTAGGGCATTGTTGGACGTGTGGAACATGGTCGTCGGGTATAATCTCGACACTTCACTGTGCATGCAACCCAGATTTAAGATCTTAGCTTGCGTAGTTATGGTACGGTGTATTTTCAACTGATCGTAGTTCATGGATCTAAGGTTGGTGAGGTTATCGCACAGAGATTTGAGGTAGGCACTAGGCATGATCAGATTCATCACAGAATTCACGTTGGCTTGTTCGATGTACACTACATCGCCGTTCATACAAAAGTGGCACATGGGAGCTGGGTCGCCACCTAACAAGTTGGTGTTGATCAACCTGCACACTCCACATTTCACAGTTTGTGTTTTCGCACACTCTTCAGTCTGGTGTAAGGCTTTGAGTACATTGAGTGTGTCAATTCCAGATGCTTCGTTGGTCTGACCGTAACCATCGGATAAGATTTCGAGGCACCGTTTACATATCATGTTAACTTCTTTGCACGACGAAGATGCAGTGTTGACTGGTTACAGATCATACACACAGCCATCCTATTTCCGTCATACTTTCTCTTCATATACTTCGGTACGCCGTGAAAATCTTTGATGGTGAGGTTTTTCGATTCGCCATACGCAATCGTGTAGCATATGATGGCTTTCAACTGGTCGGCATAACACCCAAACAGTAACTCGCATTCGGCGTCCAATTTGAAATCTTCACGATCGCTCTTGTCGTATAGGTAACGACTTATCGTGGCCAACATTTGCGGGTTCTCTCTCATGTGTTGAATTATTACGGAAGGTTTGGTGGCCGCTCGACCCTTTAGCCAACTCTCCAACATGGCGATAAAGGTCTGCTGACTCGCCTCGTGGTCTCGTAGCTTCTGGTAGTGAAATCCATCGTCTTCGTTGTTGGTGTCTTCTCGCATTATACACATTGCATTCTCCGCAGATTCTCTCTCGCTGTATAGTTTGTGGTGCATCAGATACATTATGACGAGAAGCATGGTTTCGGTTTCATCTCCTCTATTATCCACAAACGAGTACTTGGCCACCCCCAACTGGTAGAGTTTATCGAGATTCTCCACTAGGTAGTCCCGTCCTCGTTCGTTGTCGAACATGGGTAGATTGTCGTAGCTCCAAGAGACTTTTTCACTTTCCGAAGGGTTTAGAATGGAGAGTCTCTCCTCGATCGCGCTTGATGGAACATTTCTCTCCGAAGCGTACCGCTCAATCTTCCGGGAGAGGTCTAAGGTTTGGGATAATCGATGATGGCGCGAGTGGCAGTGTTGACATTTCACGGTCCTGCTGGTTAGATCCATGAATGTGCGACTATCAAACTTCAGGGTGTGCACTCCCCTAAACAGGCAGTTGGTATACCGAAACTCGCTCAGCGTAGCCAGCAAGGTACTGTCGGTCAAGTTGGATTGAGTCTCAACGATACGCCTTCGCTTACAGCAATCCACCTTCTCGTATACTCCTTCCTCATTCTTGTGGTGCGTGGTTCTCTCATCAAACAGACCTGGGTTCGCCAATGACACTATTCCGATATTGAACAGCTTATCGATGTCCACGTCGGGATCCAACAACATTCCTCGTATGTGGTCGTGTTGAGTTTCTGCTACTCCGTAGAGGTTCGAGCATGCCTCGCATAGTTTTCTGTCCTCTCCGCCTCGTACATTAAGGCCATTGTATGCCTGTAGGAACACTTGACTGCGAAGGTATAGGTGAGCCTCCGATTTGGTCGAGTATAGGTGTCGCCAAAGTTTACTCCAGGCAGCTTCTGTCACAGTGTATCTGAAGAATGCCGAAATCTCGTTGAATATGCCGTCGCTCGTCACGTTATCTTCTCTTAACTTGGCTACGGCTTCGTAGCGACTATTGTGTAGCAGAGGTAAAAGCTGAGACGCCCTTAACAGAAAAATCAGTCTAGAGAACACAACATCTACGCGTTCTTTCGATTTCTCCGACACTGCAGAGCGAAGTTGCCGGGCGATATATACCACGAAATTGTCTTCTGTGGAGGCGGCGACGGCGGTGGAGGAGTCTCCGACCGTGGATGTGGTTTTCTCAAAATGTTGGACTAGCTTGGAAGTATTCAGGTCGCGCGGCTTGACACTAATGAGCGATTCAGCATCGTACAATGTCTGCTCAAATTGGTTGAGGTCGCACCACGAAATTCTGTTAGTCCCGTCATTCAGCATAGCGGAAAGATTGGTTCTCCCATAATCGAATGTGGCCATCCCTCCATATTCGACGTAACTTCTCAAGATCAGGTGGGCTATAACATTAGCGGATGGTATACTCTTGTAAGGGTCCGCGTTCCTGCTGGATAATAGACAGAACTGAGAGTTGGGTTTCGAGGGATACATTTCATAGGGAGTATCGAAACAGTCTTCAGATTCACCCAATGCGAGGTACACCTTCCCGCAACATTTGTGACTGTCCAAGAAACTCCTGATCGGTAGACTTTGTAAGATGTTACCCTCGGTCTCAAACTCTCTCTTTAGATTGAGGAAGAGTTGGTGTCGTTTGCCTTTGAGGTATCTCGAGAGTGGTAAAATGTTCTCGACGAAGACTCTCGGGTAGTTGGCCGAGTCCAAGTAGAATGTCACTTTAGGTGTACTACTACATCTTCGGCAAAGTTCTTCCGAGTACAAGTTCAGGTAATTGAGAGCCAAGAGTATCGGACTATTGTAGTCTGTAAAGTCTGATGTTGAGGTGGACTGGTTGTGGCGATCTTCTAGTACCTCGTCGATATTGTCTAAAGTAGAATCCACCTCGTCTTTGGGTAAGCTCTGTGGAAAGTCTATAAAATCCACACACCCACCAACATTGGAGTTTGAGTCTCTCCTAACCACAGCTACAACAAACTTTCGGCTGCCCTCTCTGTCTAATAGTAGAACTCTAAGAGTATCGAGAATACGTCCGGATGGTCTTCTGTTACCCCGCATTATTTTAAGCCGTTTGATTTCGTCGGCGATGGTATTGGCAATTTCGTCATCCGGGCTATTTACCTTTGATATTCTGTGTAGGAGTTGTATAACTTCAGAGTTGCCGCTTCTTCTTTCGTCGACTATTATGCATGAGATTTCTCTGAGTTGGAGAGTAGTAGTGTCGGTAGTAGGTCGATCGACTTTGGTGATCATATCGTGATGGTAGTGTCGAACGAATCGTTCCATTCTGACTAATTTTTGTTATCTGGACTGGACGGGACTGGACTGGACGGAAGAACTGTATGTGTATGTACAGCTCGAATGAAGCCTCGACATACAGTGGCAATTTTGAGGGTCTCACAGGAGATTTATGGTCGCGTTTGGGAAGAAGAAGAAGAAGAACAACAACAACAACTCCTATTGTTACCCACATTACTACTTTCACCTTCTCGTTGTGGTGTTTGGTTGTTGTTTTTCTTTTCATTCAGGGCGGATATGAGTTTCAGGTTAGATTCGTTGAGTATAGTTAGACGATCATATAGTGTTTTGGGATAGCCTCGCAATATGTCGCCGCTACCCGCCAATGTCAGTTTGGGCGAGAGGTACAAATCCATGTTGCTCGGTTTCTATTGTTGAACCTCTATCCCAGTCAGAGGTATGAACATAGACTCGATGTAGTTGTAGTTTTTCTCCTCTTCTCGCGTCAAAATCTCGGCGGACTCTCTCAATTTAAGTATGGTGTATTCAACGACGTTGGGTAAGTCGGACTCGTAAGCGCCAGCCACGGCAGATTTGGTGGCTCCGGCTACGGACTTGGATGTGTTGCTCAGATAGTACGCGCCATCGATCGCGAACATGGAATGTCTACCGAACATATACCTCAATCCGTTGGCTCCCAAGACGAACGTCACGTACTCTAAGAATCCGGCCACCGCTATCACAATGTCGTTGGCGGCCGCGGAGTTGCGTTTGCTGTAATAGTCATGGAGGGGCATAGGACTATGTTTCCTGGACACTCGGATGGCGTTTCGCATAGCCCAGAATCCGATAACATAGAGTTGGTCGTGCATGATGTTGAATGTGTTAGTGTCGATTTTGTAAAGACTCGAAGTATCTACGTTACCGTCTCTGTTCGGGTTGATGGGTAAGTTGGTGGAGTTCTCACCCACACCAATCCTGTAGTTTATGGGATACATGGCATTGGTGTGTACGATGGACTCGTTCATCTTTAACAAGTACTGCTTGGTCTCCAAACACTTGGTCGAGCTAATGTTAGACTTCATGGCAAAGTCTACCTTGGCCCTGATTCCGTAGTTGAGCAGCGGGAACTCTTTAGCATCCTCATCTTCTCTCGATTTACCTGTGATGGCGTACAGGTCCATACCCAAGAGTTGGCAAAAGACGAAGAGGAACGAGTACAACATTTCGAGGTTTTCCCACTGCGACGCCACCACTCTACGTTGAGTTATGTGAGTCGCCATCACCGAGCTCGCCGCGTCTAGTCTCTCCTCCGGCGTTTGACCTTCGACATCATCGGGCAGTCTAGCCGTGATCATGCTCCCCAGTATCACTCCCAGTGCCGCCGCCGCATTGTTGTAGTCGGTCGTGGTTGGGTCGTGTTCGTATTTTAGGTTCCCTGCCAAGTCTCCAAAGTTGAGCACCATGTTGTTCATCCCGAGCAGTGATTTTCCGACGTCAGTGATGTACGAGTAGCCTTTAGACAGCATGGAAACCATACTGCAAGCCTCGGTGGCTTTACGAGTAACTCCATCATTGCATATACTACAGTAGAGTAACGTTCGCAAGTCTCGCAGCGTGAAATCGAACAAGAGAGGCTTTAGCTGAGTTGTGTTGAAACTAGAATCCAAGGTCTCACCAACCATGAAAAGAAAACCCCACACCGCCGTTCGGTAGAATTCCTTGTTGACGATGATGTAGTTCTTGAACGTAATCTTCTTCAGGTTTATAAAGCTGTAGAGGTGTCCATTCGCCCTCTCGAGGGCCTGAATGTGTCTATCGGTGGTGCATTTCTTCTTGAGCTCGTTGATGGTGGCCAGGTTCTTCTTCTTGATGCAATACCTGCTATTCTCGGTTAGGATGGTACCGTTCACCAGCTTGTCTAGCTTGCTCTGCGGAAGTCTGTTGAAAAAATCTCCGTACACGCTCTTGCTGTACCTGAAGCTCTCGTCGCCTTTGGCGTTCGCCGAGTTGGGACCCTCATACTCTTCGGTTCCAAGTTTAGTGGGTGTGATGCCTTCTCGGTAGGTTAAAAAGTCGATGGCGGCGGAGGGTTTGAGTATAGACATCATCAGCATGTACTCCCTCTTGATGCACTTGTCCAGTCTACCGAGAATGCTATTGTCCAACCACAGTTCAACTAGACAACCTTTGACGCTGAGATCGTTCTTCCGACAGGCATGTATGTGGCTGGTGACTGCGATCGGGTGTTTAACGCTACTGAAGATCTGTCTTTCTCTGTACTCCACTACGGGTCTCATCATTTTGTTATTGATCGACTCGAGCAAGTCGTCGGCCAGACGACAATCGTGGTGGTATTGTCTGACCGCTTGATATAGCGAGACGCCCATGAAGAAGGCAATCTTTCGACACCGATGCACGGATATCACCGATTTCATTTTCACGGCCTGGTCTCGGGTGGTGGTGTGTTGATCGTTAGCCTCCAAGAACTTCTCCACCAATTCCATCTTCTTTCCGCCCATGACAACCTTTTCGAGACGATTGTAAAACTCTAACTCGACATTGTCGTCCAGGTTAGGCGAAAGGGCTATAGCGTTCATGAACATCCCCTCGAATACGTTGATTAGGTTGATGAGGGGGAACCTCGAGAAGTTGGCATTATTGGTCAAGTACCTCTGGGCTGTCTCTGACAACTGCCAGCCGAATGGTACGTAATCGTCTACCATACCTAGGGCATCTTCGACACTATTCACCCCTTTACAGTCCAGGATGGTTTTTAAAGCTTGCGGCTGAACTAGTATCGAGTTGTGTACTTTGGTGTCCCAAGTTGGTAAAGAAGCTCCCTCGTTGTCGTCACGTATGTTGAGTTTGCCGGAGGAACATGGCAACCAGTGAGAAGGTAGGAGATTTGTAGTGAAGAGTCCAATGGGGCTTGTCGAGTTGTTGTTGGTGGTGGTGGTCGTCTTCGTCTTCGTTTCATCTCTACGTTTAGTCCAAAAGATGCTAGAATAGTCTCGGTAACTCTCGAGTTTACTATTTTTCATGTCCCTCGGATTGATGGACGGTGGGATCATAGAATTCACCAACTCGAAAACGCCCAAAGAGTTGTGTGTGGTGTCGCAGTCGCCCACTTGTTCCGACATAATGAAATAATAAACTGTATCGCCATTTCTGTTAGTCCCAGTGGGCGATTTGATGGTCATATTCTTGGATATATTCTCTACCTTCTGAGGGTTTCTGACAAATTTGGCTGTCTGGTAATCCATCTTATTATGCTGTGTCTGCGCGATGTGGTACGCAGAGATCCTTCTCGTATAATTTTTGGACGAGTGAGGTGTTCATTCGGATGGGGTAGTTGACTGTACGAGGACTCGGCAACCCATAGGAAGGTAAGGCTTGACTTAAATATAGTATCACTTTATGTTCAGTCGCTTACTGTCGAGCACGTCACCTTACAGAGCTGAGGTATATTGCCCACCCCCATCTAAAGATGGCCTGTGACACGAAAAAAACAAGTTATTTTATACGCCAACTCGAATGTGGATCATCAGTCCAACAACGCCAAAAAGCTTTGGGCTTATTGCAATTTAAGGAATTTGGGGTGTATAATCATAGAACAACCGACAGTCGCCCAACTTTTGACCAAAAAATTTCTCTCTCTCTCTCTCTCTCTCACACACACACACAAAACTCTATCAGATCCACAGACCCACCGTTGATAAACTTTGACGAAACCATCATGTCTATATCATTGAACGTATCGCTATGGCCAGTGCCTTCTGTTCATCAGAGTCTTTCTGTACCGTGCTTAACCTGTACGTGTAGTTTAGGTCATCTAATATCACATTTTTCTCCGGTCCAGAGAAATTGAGTATTTGAGCGTTCATTTCGAATACCATCTCCCCGGTGAGGGATTCGGTAGCAACTTTAATAACCTCAGTTGCTTCAACGGCCAACTCGTACACCCTGAATAACAATTTGATCGACATACCGTCGAAATTGGTTTTGCCATCTTCCACGAACCACTCGGGTACCGGGAGTTCAGATCCGCCATCATCTTTGAATTCGAGTTTCAGTACACTCAAGGTAGTGGGGTTTCCGTACCTTTGTCTCTCGAAAGTTACGGTAGAGTGTAGGGGCGAATGAAGTGTTAGTTCTCAGTATGGAGTTGGGATCGGGTTTACGTATAACATCAGATTCATATTCTAAAATGTTCTGACCACTATCGTACGTAGTAGTAGTGGTAGTAGTAGTAGTAGTAGTATTCTCGGCGTCCACAACCCCATAGTACCTTTGATGTCTGGCTTTTATCTTTCTGTATAAGCTGGTAGCGACCCGAGGGTCTTTTAGGCTATTAACCCTTATTTAGCGGCGAGCAACATAAGTCGAGTTAAATAAAGCTGGACTATGTGGCGGCGCTCGACATAACTCGAGTGGCAATTTCAGCACGTAATGTGGCTGAGAGAGAGAGACAAGTGGTGGCAGGAGACTAGCGAGCGTATGACTGCTCCAGACCACCGCGGCGAACCTACTGACACAAATCTCAGCTCCCTCCTCCCTCTCTCACTCGCTACATACTCAATTATGTACTGAAAGTACCGAATTACCTGCTTTTTGCACTCGCGTTGCACGGTTATTGCAAGAAAACTATCCATCATACAAGGATCGTTATGGTGTCATTCGAAAGCTCTGTTTATGCCCTTTCAGGGATAGGTACTTGTTTTACGTTCTGGGTCTTATTTAGGCATGAAAATGATCACGTAAACAGCCCTATTTTGGCTAAAAACACCCCGCTGTGCGGTACACATAAATAAACCGCATAGGCCGCTCGTAAGGTGTTAAGTCCATGCTCAGAAAACCATCTCCATGCCATAGTCTTTCCACTTTTCTCTCCACAGGGCCCACATTACCCTTTAGCCTAAACTTTCCCTCACCTCCATTTTTGTTAATAAGCTTCACCCTCACCCCCCCCCCCCCCATTTCCACTGCCAGGTAGGAAGCCCTTGAGTTGACTTGCCGCCTTAACCAATATATCAGAGACTGGTTTGGCGTCAGAAGCCAGTAAAAATTACAACCATAACTGAGTCGATCGAATTTTTATTTCATGCTCTACAGTCCACCATCAAATATATCAACCTCATCCTCATCCTCATCGTCATCACCCTCTGATACATTCGATGAAATCCTCTCTGCTTCTTCGCCTTCCTCTACTCCATCATCAGACACCTTCCTCTTCTTCGGATATACACCATCACCATTCTTAACAGCCTTACGTTTGTTGTTGGCTAGTCCCATGTCTTCGTCGTCATTCTCCTCCTCCTCCTCCTCCTCCTCCTCCTCCTCCTCCTCGTCATCATCATCCATGTCTAGAGAGTTGGTTTTGCATTTGACTTGACTTAATATATCACTGGTGAAGTCTTCTGTGATGGAGGTAGTATTGGGAGTACTTGTCATCTTCTTCTCCTCCTCCTCGTGGGTTGTTGTGTCGTGGTCACCATTGATGATGAAGGCTAACATTTCGTCGACAGTTTTTGCATTTTTCTGTGTGATCTTTCCTAGTTCATCCTCGTCATTTTTCAAGTCCAAGTTATCGTAGTCCTCAATGTTAGAGTTGTTGTTGGTGGTGTAGCCCCTCACGACATCGGTGTTGATGGCTGCCAGGATGGGCGAAATGATTATCCTATTAGCCTCGTATTTTGTCACCGGCGCATTTCGGTTACCGTAGAATCCATTGATCGTGTAATTGAGAAGACTGAACGTACATGTGTTGATACCTAAAGTGTAGGTGGCGTTCTGTTTCTTGACCATGGCGTCGATGAGCATGAGGCTACTGATCTCCTCAGCAGTGTCTTTGAAAAGGGCGCAGCTTTCTTAACCACCACCCGCGATTTGTTGATTTCGCGCCCGTTGTCAATCTTAAGATTGAAGTACGAGGGGTTGTTTTGGCAAACCGCCACAGTCGCTCGCTTCATGCTATTCGCGACTTCCCTGTTTTTCTTTTCATCTCAGAAGTGAAACTCTGTGGCAAGTGCTCGTTCGATGTGAGGTTATACTTGTTGTATGATGACGAAGCTCCCAGGAATACCATTCGTATACTCTCGTTGTGGTGCCTTTCCATGAGGTCATCCACAGTAACCGTAGTCTTGAATCGGTTACCCAACTTGTACGTGTTCTCCATCTTTCGGCTGTTGGTGATTTTGTGTAAGATGGCGTAGACTGCGGCGACATACTCCTTGGCGAGACGCCTTTTGAACCTGTAGGTCTCGCGTTCCTTTTCAGTTTCGGGTTTGTATAGAACCTCTTTGTCTGTCGTGTTCGACTTTCGCTTCTTGTTCTTCCTCTTCTTGTCGACTGCCGCTTTGTTGTCACCATCGCCGCTGCTATCCACCCCGATGACGCTCTTTTCGCCACTCATATCATCCTCCACAAACTCACCCTCGACGTACTCGTCTATGCCATCTTCCGACTTTTCAAACATGGGTGCTAGCAACTTCGAGATATCTTCGGTTTTGATGTTGATCATGTTTTGTAGAGAGACTTTGCCGTACTTGTGGAACAGATCGGTCACCAAGAGTCTCAGAGACATTTCGGCCCTAGATTGCACAGTGTTGAAGGTAGTCAGATTCCTCTCGAGCAGTCTGTTGATACAAAAGTACAGAATGTACTCCTTAACCGCTCGTTGCGTCTCCGCCTTGCTCGATGGGTTATTTTGTGGATTTTCTCGTATTTGCTGTGATGGGATTTCGCGTCATATATCACCTTGTCGGTTAGGTTGCGGATATCATCGGGGGTCGAATTGACACACAAGTGATTGAGAGACCTCCCAAGCCATGGGGTGCTCATTTTGTCAAAGGCCTTTATCAGCTCCGAAGTATTGGCCAACCACAGATCATCGCGTATCTCGTCGATGTTATGGGTTATCCCACCGAGTGGCTCTTCGAAGGTAGACTGCTGAGCGGGAGAGGCGTTCAGGTTAGTTTGAGTGTAGGATGAAGCGGACTGACCGATCTTAGACCCTACAATGCTGGGGTTATTCGGTTTAACCGTGATCTGCTTGGTGAGTTCATTCAGTAACGTGTACGTCTTGGGGATATCCACCACCCCCAGTTGCTTGAGCGCCAAGCTGAAGACATCCTCGGGTAGGGTGGCGCACGACTTGAAGAGACTAACGTGTCCATTCTTACCAGTCAAGAGATCCACGGTCTTGTACGCTTCGGCTTCGCGATTGAAGGGTTCCACATAGCCACAGTCTAAGACTCTGAGGGTAGTCTTGTCAATGTTGACGGTAGTAGAGTTGGGCGACTTGGACTTTAGAGTTCTCAACACGGTTGTCCTGTCCCGTTTCAGAAGGTTAGACTTCTCGAGAAGGTTGTCACAGATGCGGTTAACTTGGATACTAACCCCTTCCATGAAGAGTGGACTTTCTGTACTCTTGTCGATGATATCCCCCAAGGTGGTGATGTGCTGGTAGTTGGTGTGTTTCCCCGAAGTCTTGCTGGATGGAGTCATAGCGTATTTGCCCGCATCGTCCAACTTTGAGTGGAGCTTGCCTCTGATTTCATCATACTTCTCCAACATGGCCTCTCTGAGGAAATTCGAGTTGATGATGGTGATATTGATATTACCGTCAGGTTGAATCAAAACCTGGACACAATCGATATGCTCAAAAGTGTCCAGCCAAATGTTAAAGTTACCAGTTTTTTCGTCGTACGACGATTCATCCTTGATGTATTTGATCTTGTATTGACCGATCCTACCTACTGGCCTATAATTGTCTCTGTCTTCCATGGCTAAGAGCTCCCAATCATTTTCACCCATGACATACATCATGTCATCGTCAACATCATCGATCGGCAGTCCAGCAATTTCAAAGTTGGTGATGTGCACAGTGCTACACACGAGGTTGATGGAAGCCCTAACGGCCAACAGTGTCATATGAGCTCCAAGCTTTTCATCGAAGTATAGGATGGGTCTCTTGGATACCCTCGCCAGTCTATTCCCCTTTATGTGGTCGTTCATGTACTTTCCCAAATAGGATCGCGAAGCGTTCGCATTGATAGTATGGGAAGAAGTATCATCGGCAGCATTCGTAATGATGTTCAGAACCTTCTTGTTGTTCGTGGAGATGCACTTTACCTTGCCAGTGTTCATGGTATTGATGCATTCTGTGTTGATAGTCATCAGTTGGGCAAGGGTTGACCCATAGATGCCATCGGAGGCTTCGACCAAAAGCTGGTTCATAGTTTTGTTTTTCCCTTCAGCCTTCTTGGTGGCCTTAACCGTTTTAGTCATCTTCTTCTTCATCTCCTCATCATCCTCGTCGAGTTCCATCTTGTCCATATCATCCTTGTTCTCTCGCATGATGTCCGTGTAGTTGGTAGGGTGAGACTTCACTTCGTTCACTGAACCATCCTTGGTGGTTGCGGCGGCGGTGCTGTTGGTGCTGGTGGTGTTGTTGTCCTCATCTCCCTTCAACAACACCAACAGACTCTTGGTAGCGTTGGCATCGTTAGTGTGTTTGGTCGAGAGGGTAGCCTTGTTGGTCTCGTTAGCAATCTTAACCATCTGTGTAGTCAAATTGGATATGGCATCGCAGGCCTCTTCCAGCTTCTTTAACTTTTGAGTATACCCACCATCTTTAACGATAGTGCTACCGCTGTTTCTGTTAGAGTCATCCTCTTCCTCCTCCTGCTCCTCCATCATCAGGTCCGTCTCGGTTTTCTTTGCCATGTCTTGAAGTTCTGTGTCCAGTTCCTTGTCGACATTGGTTTGGTCAAATACCCCTCTCATAGCCTCGCAGAGCAGATCTAGGGGTTTGTCGCGATTGATTTTGTCGGTAGCACTCCCTGCCAGTTCCATGCTCTCTTTCTCGGGGTAGATGGTGGGGTTCAAGATCCCTTCAAGAGGGTGTGATATTGCTGTTATACCCTCGGTTTCCATGTTGTTTGGGGATCCAAAATATAGTTGTGTTTGGTGGAGAGGTGGAAGTGATCTTTTCGGTTTGAGATCTGCCAGTAGACTGAATGGTATATTGTGCCCAAACTGCCCTTATATCCCTCCGGTGGGTCAAGCAACCGAAGGGGGTAAAACTTTTTCGGTCATAGTAACAACACACACTACTCCTCCCTCACTCACCCCCCCCCCAGATGATAACATGTTGATAGGGCTGAACTTTAGAGAAGTGGACAACGATGGCAAATTCAGCATACTCAACGTGTTCGACTTCCTGGAGGGATGCGACTATGATACCGTGGAGTTTAAAAAAATGACTAGCTCCATTAACCCGTTGAGCCCCGGCTAGTTATAATATTTTGTTCACCCCAGTCCCAAGCCATTTTCACTTATTTTTTTTGTTTGCTAAAATGGAAGACAAGGATGAGAAATGAAAAAAAAACAAAAAAAATCACCTCTGACCTTTTTTTTTTGGGGGGGGGGGGGGGGGGGGGGGGGGGGGGTGGGGGGGGGGGGGGAGCTTCAAAAAAATGTGTTGAGCCAAAATGGAAGAGAATGGTGAGAAATGAACACACAAATAAAAAAAAACTCATTTCGGTCATTTGGGGGGCGGGGGGGGGGGGTTTCAATAGTTCGTCTCCCCCGCATGACCACCCGCCCGGGAGCACTAGGGTAAAAACTGAGTATGGCATTGTACGGCATACATCCTAAGGAGTATCTCACATAAATCTCAAGCCTCTAGCTCCCATACGACCGGAGTAATGAAGGTTCAAAGTGGCGGTAAACTAGGGGTGTAAACTATCCCCACTAAGCCCACCACCACCAGCCGCGCGGCTGTCTCGGCCCGCTCACACCTACTGGCCCGGCTCCCCCACACACTACGGTACCGCCCCCTCCTATTCTCCCGCCATTTCCTACCTTACGAGCCACGTAAGTGTTTTTTATATGTCGGACGCACGTGATGTGTCGCTGGGAGTTGGTGATCAAAGACTGCCGACGCAACACGTGCGACGCTGGGTCTCAACGGGTTAAAGCGGTAATGGATGATACGTCGCTAAACCCCTCCACGAAAAGTATCACATTAGCCAAGAATTTCTGGTCCAGTCATGTGTTGTCGGCGATATCCAATAAGGCCAGACAGGACACCAACAAGTTTGGTAGATGGCCCACCAGACTGTTCAATAAGCTCTTCAGTCTCGAGTCCATGCGATACGCCAACATTTTCGTCCAGCTCAACACCATCAAATGCAAGTTACCCTACCTAACCAATGCTTTGATCGACATGAAACTCAGCTCAGGACCAAACCATCTCTCCTCATAGACCACCATATTCGAAAACACTCTAAGCGTTACCGACATTTCCTCAATGGGTGAGGTATCAACAGCCAAACATAACATTGGGTTACTGAATAAACGACACATTTTTTACATTCACCAAATGTTTATTTTAAATCTCACCAAAGTACAGCACCCAACACAGTTTTTATAGACAAACCTATCACATTGGTGTAGTCAGAGACTGCCTTGAATTTACACCCGTAACCTACGTGGTTGGAAAAAGCCATAACTCCAATCGTTTCTATTAACACCTTACGAGCGGCCTATGCGGTTTATTTATGTGTACCGAACACAGGGGTGTTTTTAGCCAAAATAGGGCTGTTTACGTGATCATTTTCATGCCTAAATAAGACCCAGAACGTAAAACAAGTACCTATCCCTGAAAGGGCATAAACAGAGCTTTCGAATGACACCATAACGATCCTTGTATGATGGATAGTTTTCTTGCAATAACCGTGCAACGCGAGTGCAAAAAGCAGGTAATTCGGTACTTTCAGTACATAATTGAGTATGTAGCGAGTGAGAGAGGGAGGAGGGAGCTGAGATTTGTGTCAGTAGGTTCGCCGCGGTGGTCTGGAGCAGTCATACGCTCGCTAGTCTCCTGCCACCACTTGTCTCTCTCTCTCAGCCACATTACGTGCTGAAATTGCCACTCGAGTTATGTCGAGCGCCGCCACATAGTCCAGCTTTATTTAACTCGACTTATGTTGCTCGCCGCTAAATAAGGGTTAAAGAACTGAACTCTAGGAGCTTCTCGCTGGACAGGTTGTGACTCCTAATCTTGTCTGTCACGCTGTCCATTCTAAGGATGCAGAGGTTAACGAAAGCTAGTATCGTGAGGTAGATCTGTTTGAAAACCGTACGGGTGTTGGAGGTGGGAGTGGTTCGCCATTGACTGTTTAGTCCGCTGGCTTTCATGGGGAGATGGTAGAATATGAGATGTAGGATGGTCTTGGTGTAGAGTACGGTACTGTCGAACTGTTTCATGTTCTCCTCGCTAAAATCGAAACTGATCTTTCGTAGGTGCTCCACCAGATACTCGTAACAGGTAAGGAGAGCGCAAGTGAGAAGACTGTAAACGGCTGACCTGTCCACATCTTTGAGAAGTGTTGTTCTCTTTACGACCTGCGTTTGAAGTAAGGTTAGGCCATCTTTAGTGAACTTTTTGACGGTGGTATCCAACTTACTCAATAGGCGAGAATCCACGTTGAACACATTGTATATCAGAGTGTTGATGCGCATCGGAAGAGTGGGTGCCTCGATAACTTCTCGAGTCACAGTTCTGAACATTTCGTACATGCAATGACTCTGAATCAACTTTCCCAAGAATCTTATGCAGTCGTCTACCATAGTTCGACTGTGGAGTATGTTGTTCTTAGTATGAGGATGCGATAGCGATTTGATCAGACAAACAGTAAGGACCACCATACTGGGAGGCGTTCTGCTCTGGTCGTACAGTGACGTTTTGAGAGTGAGACAGTTCATCGGATCTATGTTGAATCTCGATTTGGGATCCCCGTAAGGTCCACCCAATATGTCGTTCGGGGTTATGACTACTACGGTGTCATCTTCGCCATTGTCAGATTCCCAGTCGAACCCTCTCCTACTGGGAGTTTTGTTCTTGTTCTTTTGGTCTTCACTTCCATCGATTCTGTCAAAGACTCTAGAGTTTGGTTTGGGTACGTTCGCGTTACTGTTGGTGTTAATGTTGGTGGGTGTAATGAGAGTGGTAGGTCGGTTCCTATTATTATTGTTGAACGCTATGCTGTTTAGTTTCCTGGATAGTCTATCGAGTTTTTTGTCTAGTGCAGTGTTCACGTTATCAATTTTCTGGGAGAAATCCAAGTTCAGAGCTCTGAAGTTGGACGTCAACCGTTCGTTCGTGGCGCCGCCTTCAGTCTGTGGTGCAGCTATGTGCAAAGTTTCCTGATCCATGTGTTGCTGTTGAGTATCCGCGATGGCTTGAATCTTGGACATAATATCATCCAGCTTTTCCTCTCCTCTCCTCTCGAAAGTCTGTGTCGCATTGGCTAGTCTGTCATCCATAGTGTCGAGTAGAGCTTGGTTTTGGTTCGCTATCGTACCCTCGATATCCGCTAAGGTTAACTGGGGTTGTAGCGGCTGTGGTGGTGGTGGTGATGGTGGGGGTTGCTGTTGCTGTTGTTGTATTATCAGAAACGTGGGTATAGAAACCATAGGCTCCACCGACGGAGGTTGCTGTTGGCCACACATTTTAATATCCGTCGAGTTTTGGTGTAACAATGCCACAACCTCGGTCAACTTACCATCGATGTATGCCTTAATCTCATCTACATTCTGTACGCTAGTTGACATGAGATTGGTAAAGTTGGTGTGGAGTTCAGTGGTTCCGTAAGTTAAGCTGGTTATGTATTGTATAGTATGTAGGGTCAGATTTTCCATATACATCTCAATCTTGAATAAGGTGACTTTAGCATTGCTGGACCCCTGCACATCTTCAGGAATGCAATCGTCTCGTATGATACGAACCAACTTTGCGGAATTTGATGATATGCTTTCGACGATGGTCTGGATTTTTGTTTGTACATCCCAGATGGTGATGCCGTCATCTTTTTGTGTGAGCGACTCTATGATTTTGAAGACCTGTCGGATTTGGTCCCTTCTGTTCTCGGAGAACTTGAGGTATAGTTCTCTAAATTTGGTGGACACGCAGTTGTAATCCTCGGGGAAGGGGTCGTCTCCTTTGGTTCCCGTCATCAGTCCGGTCCCTCCTTGGCGGATGGTGTTCATGTTACTCTGTATATTGTTGGCTAGGGTGGAAAGTTTGTCATCCAATGCTGCCTGTTGGGTTTGGTTCACACGTTCCAAGTATTCGACCAGTCTGGGGTATATCCCATAATTCCCAGGTTCCACCGTCGACGTAGAGTCTTCTTCTATCTCCATTCGTTCCGCTCCTCTTAGGAACAACTCTTCCAAATTTCGCAGTTTGTTCACGATGGGTTGCAGGAGTTGCATAATCTCCTTTATCGTGGACTCTTGGTTCTGGTCTCTGGACAACACTCGTAGTCTGTACAACTGTCTGATGGTTTCGATGCTAGACACGAGACGGTTGTTGATGTTGGTCATGGTCATGAAGTCTTGGTAAGGCTCTTGAGCGTCACCAGGCCCGCTAAATGTGGTACTCTCGCCAGTATCGGTTATGTACCGACTCCATACATTTTCGGCCTGCTTGGCTATAACATCGATGTATACAGAATGGGTTTGTAAGATACTATCCCGTAGATTATCTACCAAATTTTTGGGTAGCCCCAAATTGCTGATTTCTTCTATTAGGTCAGCGGTGGTGTTAAAGATGGAGACATACGCTTCGCCATTACTCTTCAGTTCTCGACTGATAATTCTCAAATCTTCCATCGACAACACCCCGACAGCAGTTCCCCCGAATCTAGAGCTTTGTACAGTCATAGGGTTGTTGTTGAAATGCTCGCCTCGGTCCAATCTATCGTTTAGACTATTGACTATAGACTGCACCAACCCTACCACTTTCTGTGTTTGTATGTTGACCAGCTGTGAGTAGTTCGTGATCAACCTGGTCTCCAGTTCGGATACCGTAGAGTTAGTGACACCCTCGGATACACCAATCTGATCTCTGGCAATCTCACCCTTCAAATTATCCAAGTCTGTCTTTATCCCGTTGGTGATGCTGTTAAATTCTTGCAGCATCGACTTGACTTCCAAGAGAATATTCGGCTCGGTCGTGTGTCCCATCGCCAATATGGTACTACCGAGGTTATCCATAACTTCGGATGGGGATTTCATCTCAACGACATCCTGTTCGGTATCGGGCGATAATGGATCGATCAGAGACACTGTTGGTTGTGGCTGCCACTCGGCCTCCATATGTACCACAGTCTCATCGGGTTCTGTGGTATTTTTGGTAGGTCTGATGGCGATGGTTGGTGTAACAATGAGGCTGCTCCTCAAACCCCTGAACGGTATGATACCAGGAGCTACGTAGTTAGTTTCCGTAAATGTGATGGTGTCTCTAGCGGTAATGTCCAGCATTGACTGAGCCTGGGTGTTGTGATCATCTTCGGAGTGATCATCAATTTTCGGTGGTCTAATGGACAAGTTAGGATTCTGTTGGTTGGTCGTGTTCTTGTCGTCCAAGACTGCTTCTGTTTCTTCTCCATTGTCATCTTCACCTATTGCCCCCAATGAGGGCTGAGGATTGGGTCTAACTGCCACAATCTGAGTATCTTTCGGTGGTGACTCTAAGTTAGAGACTATGGACCTGACAACACTTTCAGTATTTTTTGAACTCAACTTCGCACTCCCCCTACTACCCATACGTCGAGAAGGTGCAGCAGCCTCATTATCGACAATAGGTCGCGTAGCATCAGGAGTAACGAGAGCTAGCTTCGGGTTAATATTGTCAGTTATTTTCTGTATAGAACTGATCATCGTAGGAGACTGTTTCAGGATGGCTTTAGGTACGGGGGTGGAGAGCTTCGGCTGTTTTCGGATGGCCCCTTGTGATGTAGTGGTAGTAGGAGGCTTTCTGGAAGAGTTCTTCTTATTAGTTTTCGGTGGTCTGACCACACCATCCCGTAAAGGTGGTGGCAATAACAGTTTAGGTGGTGGTGGTGGTCGCAAGTTCAGTGTCGCCGATGGTATTCTCGGGGATAACAGTTTAGGTTGTGGTGGTGGTATGTCCAATGGTCTTAGTGTAGGTAGAGTCGATGCCTTTCGTCCCGGTGGTTGCTCATTATCTTCTTCCGTGAATCGAAGCTGTCTGCTAGTCTCTAACAGTATTTCAGCTTCATTGATATCATTGTCACCAGTAGTGGCTTCAGCTTGTGATGGATTGTTCTGGTCTCTGGATGGCCGTGTCGTGTCTTTTCGTGTTACAGTTCTTCGTATAGATAGAGATGCCTTGGACGGCCCCGGTGGTTGCTCATCCACCATCATAACATCACCATCATCCCTAGTTTTTTCACCTATCTGTATAGTGCTGCTCTCGTCTTCCGTGTCTCGATCCTTCTCTTGAATCAGTCTGCTAGTCTCTCTACCTTCAGCCAATAGCAGTTCAGCTTCACCGATATCATTGTTAGCGATGCTGCCAGTAGAGGCTTCAGCTTGCGAAGTTTTCTGGTCTCCCAGGTGCTTCATTAATCGTCTCCTATTAGTCTCGTTGGACCATTTCACGTACCTATCTAGGATGGCACTGTCGGTGGGTTCTGGGGCATGTTTGTCAAATTCGTCAGAGTCGTATTCTACTTCGACGGGCTCTTTATCGTATAGTTTGAGTCGTTTGGAATCGTTACTGAGGAAGCCTCTACCCCTATTACCCGAGAATATGTCATCGTTCTGGGCTCTCTTGTTTTTGAGATTGGTGGCGATATCTTCTATGTTCCCGGGAGACGTAGTGGATTGTTCTGGTTCTTCGTCGTCGGCGTCGTCAACATTATCCTTCCCCTCCTCACCCCCATCATCCTCCTCTTCGCGAGTATGCGTCGCGCTCATTGCATTTCTATTACTACGGCGAGACTTTCTTTTATCCCGATCCATCTCAAACTATACACTTTAACACCTTACGAGCGGCCTATGCGGTTTATTTATGTGTACCGCACAGCGGGGTGTTTTTAGCCAAAATAGGGCTGTTTACGTGATCATTTTCATGCCTAAATAAGACCCAGAACGTAAAACAAGTACCTATCCCTGAAAGGGCATAAACAGAGCTTTCGAATGACACCATAACGATCCTTGTATGATGGATAGTTTTCTTGCAATAACCGTGCAACGCGAGTGCAAAAAGCAGGTAATTCGGTACTTTCAGTACATAATTGAGTATGTAGCGAGTGAGAGAGGGAGGAGGGAGCTGAGATTTGTGTCAGTAGGTTCGCCGCGGTGGTCTGGAGCAGTCATACGCTCGCTAGTCTCCTGCCACCACTTGTCTCTCTCTCTCAGCCACATTACGTGCTGAAATTGCCACTCGAGTTATGTCGAGCGCCGCCACATAGTCCAGCTTTATTTAACTCGACTTATGTTGCTCGCCGCTAAATAAGGGTTAACACTCCAACACCCTCACGTACGGTTCCGAAAAAAGTTTGTTCAACTACTCAGGGTTCATGAATAAGAGTTTGACGCTGTTCATGAGTCTGCTGACGAGCCCTTCGTACTGTTCCAATTCACCCCCCATAGTCACTAGCGAGATGGGACTCTCGTCGAATTGGTTGATGATCGTATCGATGGTACCGTACAGACCTTCCAGGGATAGTGTGTGTGTGTGTGTGTGTGTGTGTGTGTATGTGTGTATGTGTGTGTGTGTGTGTGCAGCTGCTTCATCCTCTGTGTTGGTGGTCTCCTCCAACACTTTGGTGTGCAGTCGAAGATGTCCCTTATCAAATCCAATTTCGCTTTGTCCTCGTCCCCGTCTTCGTCTATGTGTTTGATGAAATCTCCGGAGGAGATGTGATGGTAGAATTTACTGAAAACTCGCATGGCTATGACCTGTTCGTAGAACATGTATCTGGTGATCAGCTCTGACTTTTCGGGGCCGCACGCTAACAAAAGTTCCGTCTGAATAGCGCTCATGGGAGACAGGTTGGTGTAGGGGATGTTTTCCAGAGTCCAGTTCAAAAATGTGAGTAACTTCAGACTCTTGGTGCGACTTAGGCGGTTGGTTCTGACGTCCGTAATGTTGGTGGATGTCTTCGGTTTGTAGGTGTATGTGCGAAGCAAATTTAGGTCCAAGACTCGGTTATCATGGACCGCCAACACATCTCGCTTCACTACCTGTAGACCCTCAACGAGGAGCCTCGCTTGTTCCTATTTTCCACAACTTCAAACTTCAGTGGTAGCCTTCTTGATGGCAGATTTGATCGTACCGGTGAGCCAACCCAAGTAGTTGCCCGCATCGAATTTGGTCGGGTTGTAATCCTTGGATACCGTTTCGAATATGGTGGGCATCAGGGTCTGGTTGGCCATTGAGGGGTTGAGGTTGGGATTGATGATTTGAAGAATGGGTAGAGCATTCATGGGGACTTCCTTCTTCTTGTATATGACGCTCGGTGTTATGATTTTGGTACTGGACAAGTCTCCACTAACTTCTCCCATCACCATGTAGTAGTAAGAGTTGAGCTTTCTTCGCATCTGTGAAGCGCCACCTCCTCCACATACACCTCCTGGCTGACTAGTGGTGGTTTGCATGTCTCGAATTTTGGCAATGATGACATCTCGTTAGTTGTCGATGATGTGTTTTTGGTAGGAGGGTAGGTGGGTTACCAACTTGGTCATGTCGTTGCTGGTGTTAGTTAAAGCCTTCCTGATGAGCATAGGTCCGAAGAAAAAGTTGTAGGTACTGAGTAGGTTAAAGACTTTGGAGAAGCGCATTAGGCTATCCTCTAATAGTCCGTCAGCTTCATCATCAACCTCAGCAGCGTTGTCTTCCAATACGACATCTTCTCCGCCTTCCACATCCATTAGGTTGGCCAAATCTTGTTGCTGACGAAGCTCGGCATGGCTCACTTCGGTCTTGAAGAGAATGTCGACCGCCCTGCGGAAACCACTCATACCCGTGTTGTCCGGAACCGTCAGTATCATTTGGGGATTGTCGTAGTCTTTGGTGGGAGGTCTAGGGAAGAGAGCTCTGTGTCTCTCGCATTGGCACATGTATTTCTCTGAACTCTCTTGGAAATCATTCTCATCTAAGAAAGAAGACACCTCAACTAATGGTATACCCACCATCGAAGCTATGTCACATTCACTCACCAAGAAGGGTTCGTCCAACACACCATCGTATCCTACCCCCCCCCATCGCCATCATCACTCTGGTTAAATTTAGCGTTCAGGTCGAGCTGGGATAACTTGTAGTTCTTGTTTGACATGACTCCATTGGTCAGCACGAGAGCCTTGTTAACGACAATGTCAGTGGGTTTAACTAGGGTAGGTGGGGCGGTCTAGTCCATGGCATTGGCATTCTCTAGTATGTTACGAACCTCGTAGTTCTTAAAGAAGTTGGCGTTCATGGTAGAGAAATACATGAAGGGTTCGTAGTGGGCAATACCATTCACTGCTCCAGCATCCCTCATGAAACACAAATCGTAAAACTTTGTGACCAGACTCTTTTCCTCATACCTGAGGGGAACCGCAGCCATACCATCATCTTTGTTGTTGGAGTGAGACTGAAAAGCTACCCAGCATACGAAAAGGATAAAGAGTGTCAAGATTGCAATTCCGAAAAAGTTGAGGAAAGTTTGAGCTTTACCGGAGGCTTCGCTTTGGCCATCGTCCTCGCTACTACTACTCATCATGGAACCACTCTCAGACAGTCTATTCAGTCAAGTGTTTGGTGGCTTGACTCAACCCGCCACAACAATAGTATATAAGGGCGAGAATATGGCCAGACTTTTCATCAATGTGATTCTAGTTTCCAGAGAACATCCACCCAGTTCCTTCATTAACCCTCAACCCTCATACACCCAAGAGTTTAAGATACTGGAGGTGATGCCGCCAGCCGAGGACCGAACTAAAAATGCAGGATTCATATATGCAACAAGACCATTGTACTCAATAAAACACAGATGATTCGCTCAATTTGTTATTGTAATGTGACCAAACCAACACTCTTAACCTAATGTATGAAAGACCATGTCGCTACTCCAGCTATTGGAGTGCTCTACTACATCTACACACTTTGCTAAAACTATCTTAACCCTGAAAGCTCCACCCCCTTTTTAACACATTAGCCACATGTAAAAAAAATATCACAATTCAGCTACACAAAAGGAGAATATAGCTGTCGCCAGTATGGAGCAGAAGGATACCTGCAACGGCTTGCCAGAAACCACCTCGGAGGGGATCTCACATGGGATATCTGGCGAACCGTGTTGCCTGTATCACGGTCTCACACAACACCCTGAGGAATGGGATAACCTTACCTTCGTTACCCATCTTTTAACCCTGGATGAACAGACCTTCATGGCATGTTTCAAGGACCTGAGCCATGTTACCTCTAAGGTTATATCAACAACACTTGTTCTAACCATTTTGGATCTTCATTATATTACTAAGAGAGCTGAATGGTATTCATCCTATAGAGAGGCCCTCGATTCACTATTAGATGGTAACATGAAAGCGCCACACCAATATGCTATCATGTCTGTTGCTCTATCTCTACCAGCAATATTGTATACTATGGATTGCCCGCTGACAAGGAGAATTCAAGATACTGGGGGTGACGCCGCCAGCCGAGGACCCGACTAAAAATTCAGGATTCATATATGCAACAAGATGATTGTACTCAATAAAAACACAGATGATTCGCTCGATTTGTTATTGTAATGTGACCAAACCAACACTCTTAACCTAATGTATAAAAGACCATGTCGCTACTCCAGCTATTGGAGTGCTCTACATCTACAAACTTAGCTAAAAATCTCTTAATATAGTCCATTTTTGATGTCTTGGTCGATCCAACACTGCACTCTTTGACAAATTGTACTACCAATACAGATCGACGACTAGCTAAAGTTGTATTCTTGGCATCCTCGAAGATTTTGACGGGTCTGTTGGTATCGTCAGCTTCTTCGGCTGATGCTTCTGTCGTCTCTGCCACCAAATTCAGAACCTTGCTTTTCCTCTTCTGTTGCTTATTCTTTCCGCAGCGAAGAACCTGTCTCTTGATATTTCTGTTGTGGTAGATAATGTGGTGTTTGAACGTCGTAGGACTGGTGGTGGGGTTTAGCGTAACCACTACGGTACTATTCTGATTAAGTCGGAAAACTACACCCCCATTTTTGTAGTCCCCTGCAATTTGGGTGACTTTCTTCGAGTTGGTTATATATCTGAGTGTCCTGAGTATGCGTCTGTGCATCAATAAACTGGCTGGTGTGAAGAATATGATGTGGGCGTATTCGTTACATTTTCTTTCGAGTGCGGACAGATTTGAGATGTTCTGGATGGTTAACATATCGACGATCCCGAGTTGAGAAAGTGATAGTTAGTTGGTGGTGGCGGACACCGACAAACACGTCAGCTCTCGCTTAGGAGTTAGTTAACGTTTTGGCTACATCGACATGGGGAGAAGTTGTACTCTCATCTTCCATGTACATGTACTTCCATCACCTCCCACAGAATTAGTCTACAAATACAGGGAGTGTTGGTTTTGGGACCAGACGCCCTACTTTATGTATGTATGTGAGAATTCTCGGCGTTGTTCCGGAGCTGCCCCCCGTTCCACCAACTAATCGTAAAAAACTAAATATTTGGAACAAAGTTGGTAGTAGTGGAGTGAATTACAGTAACCGATAATGTCTGACATAAATTTCAAAGACTTTTCGTTCTTAGATGTGGAACCGCCGACCACATCTGAGGGGGTCGATGTAATAAACGACACCACCTTGACCGAAACGGAGACTGAAACTGACTCTGATAGGGACGATCAAACGGAGCAACCTCCATCCAACCTATGTGATGATGATGAAGAAAATGGGGAGGAAGAGTTGTATGAAGAAGATATGGGTGAGGCAGAGTATGGAGAAGAAGGTAACACCGATATGTCAGCAGATGTACATTCGGAGAATGATGAATCCGTAGAGGTACCCCCCGAGTCACTGAGCGATGAAGTCCAGTTAGAAGAAGAAGAGGAGGAGGAGGAAAAATCGGAGGTGGAGGAGTCGACAACATTTGTCCAACCAGGATTGCCACCCTCACTAGTAGAGTGTACCATTCATGCTAACGCGACAAGAAATGGAGGAGTTACTATAATGGATCTGGTTAAAGCTCACGACAATAAGATAGAGGAGGATGTAACTTACGCGAAAAACCATATCATGGAAGTTCTAAAACCTAAGGAACCCGATCATAATAAGGTGGTGGAGGTGCTTGGGACTCTAGGGTACGAAACGCATACCAACATTACAGATTCAAGTTCAGGGGATGACTGTGTCGGAAATGCTACTTCCACTATTAGTTCAGTTGAGTCCAAGACAGAAGAAGGGGCTGGTGCATCATCCTCTACCGATGAACAATTAGGATCAGTTCTAGCCGATGTATTTGATGTTGCGGGTTCAAAATCTACTACAGAAGACGAAGACGACATGTTAGCTCAACACAACATATTCAAGCGCATTTTCATACCAATGGTTAGGTCCTCTAACTCCTCAGAAGAGGATGACGAGCCGAACGATAAAACCACTAAGCAACCACGGCAGTCCCCCACCGAGCCGCCACCACCAACATCACCATCATCCATAATACCAATACCAATACCAATACCAATACCAATACCTCCACCTCCACCTACCACAGCCAAAGAAAACGAAGAACAACACCAACCACCAGCACAGCCGACAGAACCTATGGTAACACTGCGCCAATCCAAATCGAAGGCACAAGAGGAGGAAGAAGAAGAGGTTGACTCTGTTATATCGGGTAGCATCGATAGCAAGGAATGCGAATACTCTACCGACGATGATGAATTGAACCTAAGCTTTAAGATACCACCGTCTCGCCCTCGACCCCCACCTCCAATGTTTATCAAAGTACCTACTAGGGAAAGATTAATGGCACCTCCACCGAAGACTATGGCCGCTAGCATAGGAGAGCGCATTCTGGGTGCGAATGAGAACCAAATCGAATTCTTCAAGCGACAGATGGATCAAGCCGGAATGAATCTACTCGACATGCAAGACTTAGGTAAAGCGAGACTGCTAGAAACTATATGCGACATGCAATGTTTTAGGAAGGTCAAAGAAATACTGAAGATAAACCCCATGGTGGAAGAGTATGAAGAAGAAAACAATCCCGATGTGTTGGCCTACTACAAGGATCACGCCAAAGCCAAACTGGAAACGTACAAACGCAAACTCACACCAAAGTCTACCCTGCTCCGTGTGCAGAAGATCATAGCCTCGGAAATCATTTTCAAGAAAACGCAAGAGTGCAAGTCCGCTGCCGACAACGCCACCATCGAAGAGAACCTAGAGAAAATCGAGTACCTGTTGGAAGAGCAAGTAATGAAGAACTACATATTCTCGAGTCTGCGACGAGACGCCCCTCCCGACTCGTCTATAGATCCCCTACCCAAAGATTGTGGTCGTGTCGTGTTAGACCTCAAAGACAAAATCTTCACTACCATTCACGACAAGTTCTCTGCTTACGTCAAACTTTTCAGGTCACTCCACGCCACCAAGATCCTGCCTTACCGACGCTATTTCACACTAATTAACATGGTGAAGACCCTACACACTCTGATCACCACCGGTGGTGGAAAAGCTGACACGCTCAAGAAGCGAAAAAGAGAAGGTGGCGGTAGCGACATGTCGGCGGAGGAGAGTGAACAACCCCAAGAAGAGTTTGTGTCCGAAGAAGCTAGAAAGATTCTAACCAACGCACACTTCGAATCCGCCAAGAAAACGTTCGCCTTGCTCATCATGGGGATGGTGGACAAACACCTGAACGGAGAGATAGTGGACCTGTCGCAGAGGCTAGCGAAGATCATGATTCGGGTCGGCATACCCCTCAACTTTGTGCCTTGGGACAAGGCTTTCAAAGCTACACCAAACTACAAGACTATGATCAGGGAGAGTATCAGCAACTTGAGTAACTTCACGGCGGAACCGAGTCTACTGGCCATATCCCAAATTCTAAACGACCATGTAGCCTTCGAGTATGCCATCGAACGCCACAAGAATGGCATCAAGTCTTTGACGGAGACTACACAACGAGATGATATAACCGAGAGGTATAACATCATGACACATGCAGCCGACATGACAGCCAAGTTTTCGTCCGTTTCAGACGAGAAGAACACCATGCAGGACTCCTCGACTATCGGTGTGATGAGTGAACCCATGTGGTTGGAACTGACCAATGTGGCTAAATCTAAAAGTTCGGCCATCTCCACTATGAAGAAGGCCTTCCATTCTATACTATCCGATAACCCAGAAGAGTTAGCTCAGTTCTTCTACAGCATCTTTCAATGTTCGAAATCCGTATTCCTCAAGTTCAGTGCCGACGTTTCGATGAAAAGAAATAATGTGACACCAGTCGATAATCTCAAATCTGTAACTACTGGTAATGGTACCACCACCGAAAATGGTAATGGTGGCGGTGATGACTACATAGAAAGCCCCAACTTTAGTAATTTTGTCAGTCTATCTAAAGCTAACGTACAGTCTGGTCACGCGTCTCAATCTCCTTCTAAAAGAGCTAGGTTATCATAACAACAACAACATGGCTCAACCCACACCACCGCCGCAGCCAACACCACCACCAGTACCGCCGCAACCACCGTCAGTGTCGTCAGTGATGCTCCCAGTCAAGGATCGAAGGCTGACCAGCAACACTATACTGAGCGGAACGAACGAAAACCCTAAAGTTTTCCAAACATACAAACACTATAACCTATCAACCTTTACGATGAATAGTGCGAAAAAGCTTGGCAGACAAAATGACGAAGTGGCCGACATTCTGACCAAGATCGTAACTGATGGGAAACGTCGCGCCAAAGAGAGTTACCTAGAGGGAGCTCAGATTCTACAAGAACCCAACAACTCCATCGACCTACGAGACATACAGAACGACGACATGAACACCATCCACGTGAAAGAGTACACCTTCTCGGTCATGGCGAACTGCTCGCATTATATATCGATAGCGATAAATGTGGTGCGAGAAGTGACTCGCGACATGACTGATGTTGGGCGAGAGTACTATTCTTCAGAGCTAGCCAAATCCACTATACTCCGAGCTGTGGACATCGTCGACAAGTCCTGGAAGAAGAGACGGGACTCTTACTACTACCGCGATGCCGGTGGTGCCGGTCCCAACCTCTGCGCAAAACCGGAAGAGATGGCACTGGTAGAGTCGGAGGTGACCAAACTGAACAAGGGTAAAACTCGGACCCAAGCCTGGCGAAAGATTCTACCCAAGAGTACGGACGATGAAGAGCTGAGCAATATTCTCCGAGAAGACGCGTCCACCAAACTTAGCGTCACCAACGTGGACGATATGTGGCCGATCCAAACGCCCGAACTGTGCATCAAGCTGTGTCAGGTTATTCGAGACAGAGTCGTCACCCTAACTCAGACCTTCCGACTGTGCGCGATGATTCGAGCTCACATAGTCTGTCTCCAGTCTCTGAGGAACTTCGACGGGATAGTCAAACCCACGACGGCCATGTCCGTCCGCGAGAGTCTGACCACGCTCCAGTTTTTCATATCCATCCTGGGACTCCTTCTCACTTTGATCGTCAAATCTTCTAACGGAGAGCGAGGAGCCACGGAGACTTGGCTCACCCTGAATGCCATCCCGCCTCTCATATTCGACCAGGAATGGTACGACGAATGGACTAAGAGTGCGACCGAAAATGGCGACCGTGAACTCGTCTACGACCCCAACTGCAAGAGGTTTTGGAGAATGTACTACCACGGACACCCCATGTTTTTCGGCCCCAAGGTGTGGACCATGCTCGATTCCGCTGCCACCGATCTCATGAATGAAGCCGAGGCTCTGAGAGAGCGCAACCAGGCTGCTGCTGCTGCTGCTGCTGCGGAAGAGGTGGGACGTGACGGCGGACAACAAGAGATACTCGAAGAGCTCAAACAAGTTCAGAAACTCAAAGCTATTCTCTACGGAGCATCCATCATCAAGATGAGAGGGGTGAACTGGGACCTATTTGTCTTGTACTCGAAAGACATCATAGAGAACCTCGACATGCGCACCGAATATTATCCGATAGTGCACCAATCTGAGTTTCAGACCAAATACTGTACGGGTCTACCGCCAGCCATCTTCGAAGAGTACTCCCGACAGGATCGCGTCAAGTGGCTGAACACGCTAAACCCCATGATCTTGCAACCCAACTACAATTTCAGATTCCACTTTCTGACGGACAGTCTCGTCGAGAGGCAAAGGGGGATGCGCAATGCCGCGCAGACGTACATGCACACCATCAGTAGCAACAAACCATTGGGTTACTCGTATATCATAAGAGAAGTGGATCCCGAACTGGTCGACAATATGGACATGATCATCGAATACATCAACAAGAAAACGGAAGATCCACCCACCCGAAATAATATGCTCTCCAACCTGAGCCACGTCACCTCCATGATTCTCAACGAAGACTACAACTCGGCTAATGCGATTAGGGGGAACCTAGACGCCATAAAGCTCGACCCCAAGTTCTTATTCAACGACAACACCAACAACAACACGCTTAAACTCTTCAGTCTGCGAGAAATGGTGGACCATGCCACCTTGAAAGAGTACACCCCCAACGGTTACATTCACGACACTAAACTCACGAACGCTGTGTTAAAGTGGTCCAGATGCCTAAAAATACTCTACTTCGAAGTGTATAATTCGTACATCATTAACGTTGTGAATCGGGACAAAATACAGAAGGTGATAGTGGAAAAGACCACCCTAAACAACACGGTTATGAGGAACCAGGCGGGGTGTGAAATGTACAAGACTACCATCACTAAAGACGTCAGAGACTTCGACGGAATCATGGGAGGCGAGATACAATTCCTGGAGCAGAAGAGGTTAGCTTTCAACCAAAAGTAAAACTATTCTTTGGAGGGCGGGTGAGGTTGGACTGTTTAGTCAGTGTGGAGGAGAGAATGGAGCGAGAATGATACCGCGCTCCGTTTCCTTCTCCACAACACAAACTCAGGGACAAATTGAATAAAACAGAATTGAATGTTGGTCATTTTATTTCTTCACCAAGCCTAACAATCATGTATGTGAGAAGTGTGTCGAGTATGTTTGTGATTTCGACTGTATTCTCTAAGAGTTGTGTTATAATGAACTGCTGGTATCTCATGTAGTCCATGGATTTGCGATCGTGGTCCATCGTCGTATCCTCCGGTACTAGAAATTCTGCATGCTCTTGGTAAGTCCCGGTGTTCAGCAACTCTGCTACGGGCCTATTCGCCATTTTAGGGAGGTTGTTGGTTATGTGGAACTGTACACCGTAGGGTATGGGTTTGGACATGAAGGGACGAGTTCGAAGCCACATGAAATTGATGGCAGAGATGGTCTTCAGGTAGGTATCTGCTGCCATGTTGAGGTAATACTGCTGCCTAGCCACTGACATGGTGTTACCCCTAGATTATTGAGAGGATTCCAAAATGAAGCCACTACTACTACTGCGGTGCCGTCGGTAGACCTTCCCCAACAACTACTATTTACCATCCTATTAGCCTCGAAGGTCTGAAACTGAGGGGCGAAAAAGTCGGGGTAGATGTAGCCATATAGAGCACAATCCGAGAGATTGATGAAATCTGTAACTTTACCTCCCGATGATGGGTCGACGAAAGGGAATAATACGGACTTGTTAACACCTTACGAGCGGCCTATGCGGTTTATTTATGTGTACCGCACAGCGGGGTGTTTTTAGCCAAAATAGGGCTGTTTACGTGATCATTTTCATGCCTAAATAAGACCCAGAACGTAAAACAAGTACCTATCCCTGAAAGGGCATAAACAGAGCTTTCGAATGACACCATAACGATCCTTGTATGATGGATAGTTTTCTTGCAATAACCGTGCAACGCGAGTGCAAAAAGCAGGTAATTCGGTACTTTCAGTACATAATTGAGTATGTAGCGAGTGAGAGAGGGAGGAGGGAGCTGAGATTTGTGTCAGTAGGTTCGCCGCGGTGGTCTGGAGCGGTCATACGCTCGCTAGTCTCCTGCCACCACTTGTCTCTCTCTCTCAGCCACATTACGTGCTGAAATTGCCACTCGAGTTATGTCGAGCGCCGCCACATAGTCCAGCTTTATTTAACTCGACTTATGTTGCTCGCCGCTAAATAAGGGTTAAATGTTGTTGAAGTCTCTGAGGTTGGGTAGTTTGACTGCTGTCGACCCCCCTTTATCTTTTCTTCTTACTAGCTTCTGTATGGATTTTAGGTAGTTGAGTTTTGTGAACAGTTTAGCAGATTCACCACCAATTTAGGGTGGCCGATTTCCATGGTGGCTTTGATTTTAACGTAACCCAGGGTAGTGTCCCGTAGACACTCGATCGGGGCTTTGTTGCCAATGCTACTGTCATCATTGTAGTTGGTGGCGGCTCCGTCGTATCTTCCCGCGTTCAATAAAAGTTCAACCACTCCGTCTCCTCTATCTTCTTCTTCTTCATCCTCGGACATGTTTCCACAGCTATCATTGTTGGTGTTGGGGGTAGTCGGTCAATCAGGAAGATTGTTCTCTTGTCCGAGTCTGATACGTTGAATGTGGGTTTAACTAGAGCGGAAAAGGCGTTTTTGTTGTTGCGGTTTGTCGATAATGTTTGCTCCTCACCACCCACGACTAGAGTCGTCTGAGATAGACCCAACAGCCCGCTGCGGCCAGTACCCACCGTGATGTCATTTAGGTGGACGAATGGGGTTAACCAGTTGGGGTTTAGTTTGGCCTCGGTGCCGTTGTTGAATATTACCAGTCTGTTAGCCAAGTTGGGGTCTTTCTCTTTCAAGAGTTGAAACAGAGCCAGGTTACTCCTAGACCCGAAAAAGGTCTGACAAAACTTGATGAAGATGATACACTTGGAGAATGTATCTAGTAGAAAGAACGAGTCGACGAAGGTTTGGACCTGGTTCGGTTTCAGGCTGAAGGTTTTCGTCGCGAAATAGATCCGACTAAAGATGATGTGACGTTCAATTACCAAAAGGAGAGCCTGGGCCAATTCAAACGCGGAGAGCGTGTACATTTGAGACGCTTTAATGTCTTCTACTATCACCGTTTGGTGGAATCTGTCAAATTTGGCAAAGATCTGCTCCGGAGTCATTATGTTCCTCCGATGATGAAGATGAAGACTGTCGGTGGTGAAGGTACTACTCACATTGCCACTTCTCGGTGGTGTCGTCGCCAGCCAAGTGTTGTACGCAGCGGGTGACTTGTCGCCGATCCTGTGGTTCTGTAACAGAGTGTATCTCTGCTCGGCGAGTTGTGACAAAAGTCTGTGCAGCGAAGGGAAGTGGCCTTCTATTACGAAGTCGACTATAACATCCTCGGAGTTAGTGAGTGGGTCTATGGTGATGGTCGAGAAGTGTGATTCGAGAGGTCCATCGGTGGATGATGATTGAATTTTGTACAAATCGAGAGCGTTGAAGTTGAACGGTATGATATCCTCCAAGAGGGACATGGTGATGGTGGTCCCCCTAAACCTTTTTGGTGTAGATGATACTTGGGGGATCGTCCGACACCAAAAATCTCTTTTCTCCCAACCAGTAATGTTGTCGTCTTCTTCTTCTGATCAGTCTCTCTTACACACACTATCCTCCGACGGTGGTAGTTCCATGTTGTTTATTTTAGCGTTGCTATTTGTTACAATCTCCGATATTATGTCCTCAGTAGCTAACGATGATATCACCCAGAAACCTGGACCGCTATCCCTCGAAGAGCTGAAAAAGAAGGAAAAAAAAATTAGTATCATGGGGGTTTCTGGGCTTGATTATAGTCTGCGTATTTTTCGTGTTTGTCATGTGGGTTCTCATCTATGGTAGTACGCCAGTCTCTCGAGCTTTTCTTTGGATCTCATTTGTAGTCGCCATACTGGGTGTATGCGGCGGAGTGTACCTACAGTATGCACATTCCACCACAGTCAAGGCGATAACCAAAACCCTATAAGCATTTAGGATAGAACTTTCAAAATTTGACGTTCCTTTTCACTCAGACGTGGCATTTGCCTAAACATAACAAAAAAATGGACGGGGGTGGCAACGGCTCAACTGCTTCATCCGTATCGGCCGAAAAGGCCAAAAATTACAAGACTACCACCATCATGGCGGCTGCGAAAAAGTACGCCATGTGGGGAGTGATTATCTTAACCATCATTCTCGTCATAGTTCTCATCCTAGCCTCTGCTAACATCAACACCCTAAACAAGGGTGCCCCCAGACGCAAATGCATTGAAGGACCTGAAGGGCAGAGAATTCGGATTACTCATTCTGACCATCGTTGGTATCATAGTGACCATGGGGGGGGTATCAACAATAAAAGCAAGGAGGCAGAGATGGTAAACGGCAGTAGTTCTGAAGCTTCATCTTAGGTCAGTTCAATATGTGTATGTGTGTGTGACCAAACCAAACCAAACCGAACCAAACATGGAAGAGATCAAGTCGAAATACCTCTGCGAAGAGATTCAATTGGACAACATATGCATCAAGGTGCTAATAGCGCTGAGATCTAAGGATGGAAAAGAGTGGATCGATGCTAGGGACTGGTACTCCAAGTACAAGGAGATGCCCATCAACAAGCAACTCCTCTTTAGGTATACCATCAACTCTTCCCAGAAACAGTTCACCGCTTTCCGGCTCCACTCTCAGAATCCGACCTACAGCTCTCTGATATTCGAGAATGGATCCATCATGATAGTCGGCGTGAATGATAAAAACACCATCATAGAATGTGCACAAAAGAGCGTCAGGCAAGTGGCCGATGCTATAGGCAGAGACATAAAGCTGTTGGGTGTCAATACGGTCAATATTGTGGCGAGCTTCTCACTGTTCAAGATCAACTTTAAGAGCTTCAAAACTTTCCTGCGTCAAAATCAGATTCCATACATCCACAACTCTATAACCTTCCCGGGACTGTTCCTTCGCGTATTGGTTCCGAAATACTCTTTGGGCGATCAGACTCTGAAGAGCTTCTACGAGAATAACAGAGATCCTTCCGTGTTTCGTCGCATCACCCTCCTCATATTCGATGGAGGCAAGGCGGTAGTGTTGGGCACGCAGGGTCAGCAGGATTGGCTCGTGGCCTACGAGATGATGTATGCTCTATTCTCCAGTTTCATTCACTTGCGAACGGACGGGCCTGACAGTGCCGCACCATCGGCGGAGCAGCTAGATGACCTCAGAAAGACATACAACTTACCCAGCCTCGAGTGGTTCTTGGGCATTAATTTTCTGTTGGGCAGAGACGATGTGAACAACTTCGAAGAGGAAGAGAATCTCACCACCAACGTAAGCGGAACATTACCAGCCGCAGCCGCAGCTACAGCAGCAGGATGGAACAATGACTACATCAAAGGAGAATCTTGGGATGATAGCGGTACGCTTAAAGGTCTGAAACGAAAGCTCAATCTTTACAGGCAGAGGTTCGGAGAGGAGGTTCCCACCAGAAAGAATATAAGAGCCAGTCGGATCACCGATTCACCCAAATGGATTCCACGGGATGGCATCACCAACACCAACATTATTAAACCCCTAGACTTGATGTTACAACTCTTCGGGAGACCATACTCGGTCAACAACGACAAGACATTGGTAGCTTTCTTGAAACATACCAAGACCATGACGATGGCAGCCTTTCAACCCACACTTCCCTCTCAGATTGAAAGTGGACACACCATTTCATCCTTTACTTAACCCCTCCAACCCGGATGGGCTCTTGAACGCCCATAACAACCTCGGCCCGCGCAACCCGGAAGGGCTCTTGAACGCCCATTGCTTGCATGCGTGCTTTCGAATGCCGCGCGTACATTTTCGGTATCGTGGGACGGTAGGTGGCGCCACCAGGCGTAAACTCCGCCACAGCAACAGTATCTACCCCGACGCCATCATGGACAGTACGCCAAATAGTGATTCCGCTGTGTCCGATACCGTGCTTCCTACGACGCCCTTGCTTGTTCGTCGCGCCTTACCCCGACGCCATCGCCTAAATGTGTTATCTCCCGGAGGTATTGAGACGACATTGAGACTTTATGAGCGAGCTGATGCCAAGCATAATGTTGATGATGAAGTCAGTGACGACTCCAGTAATTATAAGTCGAGTGATTATGGCCATGAGAGTGATAAAGAAGAGCAATTCCTGGGATTTGCGAGAGAACATGACAGTGATGAGAGTGATGAAGGTGATGTACCAGTTGTTGAGGAAGCTGGTTTACCTAAAGACAGTGAACTTGAGAGAGTGAGCGAGTGGGAGAGTTGAAGGTCACTCACCAAATTTCGCTTAAGTGACACGACGCCAAGCCCTTCCCCTGGTAAATCGCCTTTCAAGCTACATTTGTATAAGCAGAAAATACTTGAGAAGGCGGCCGCGGCAGCTAGGGAACAAGCAAAACTACTTGGTGAGGATGAGGCTGTGAGTGAGGGTCAGCGTGGTGACCCTTCTCGTCCGCCATTGTCTCCCTTATCTACCCACGCCACCCAAGATGACCCGGATGCCCCACATTCTTCCCCACCACCCCCACCATTGCCAAGGGTTGAGGACCCCACACTTTCGGCCTATTTGCCTCCTAGGTCCCCCGACAGGAGACATACTGCTGCCGAAAAGGGGAAAGGTAGGAAATATACCAAGAAAATTAAGAAAAGTAAGAGAGTTTTGTTCGAGGCTCCCGCGGCGTCCACCCCGGCCGGCCCCAGCCATACGTCCCCGCAACTTTCCCCACGGTCCTCCCCACCTCTCCCGCCTTCAACATGTCTTCCTGAAGAAGTCTTTGAGCTCGCATCACCAATACCTGGCCCTAGTGACAGTGAAACATTGCTTTCTGTCACTCGTCGCAGGCCAAGGAGCCCGGGACCTCGGGGGGACACAGCCTCACCTGCCACTCCTTCCCAACCTCGCCCACCCGCACGCCGCCCACGCATCACTGGTTCCCCGCCAGATTATGTGGGGGCCACTGATGATGAAGGGCACCTCTCTGAAGACTCTGGCCATGATTACATAGGTCCACCGTCAGGGCAAGATGACCACTCTGACGATGACTATATGGACATCGACGACCCTCGACCCATCCGCTTGGCCCGGCGTCGTGCTGCCCGTCGTGCTGCCCACCGCCCTGGCCGCCGCCCTCGCCGCCCTAGGGCGCGCGCCTCCCGAGTTGGCCGTGGGCGTGCTGGGCCACCAGCTGGAGCTCCTCGTCAGCGTAGACAAGACCCATTCTACGTTTTTCAGTGGCAAGACGTAGTTGATGAGGATGCATACAACCCTGATGTGCCAGCTTTTGATGAGGTACTGGAGGGTTCAGGCGTTACCCCCAATTTTCCTGCAGGCCCCAATGCTCCACCACACGAACTGTTTGAGGCCTTCTTTGATGAGGAGGTGGTAGGCTATGTTGTCAAAGAGACAAATAAGCAGCACCAATTCCAGGTCCACTTTTTGGGAAAGGTGACCAAGGGCCACATGAGGCAGTGGACCCCAGTGACTCATAAAGAGTTCATGGTGTTCCTGGCACTCACCATGCTAATGCCTCATGTCAAGAAGCATAGGTTGCCTGACTATTGGATCACCAATGATCTGATATCCACCCCTGCCTTCGGGAAATATATGTCTCGCGACCGGTACCTTGATATCCTCGCAGCGCTCCATCTTGTCACCAACCTTGACGTCCACCTCCCAGACAAGCTGTGGAAGATTAGGACGTTGTATGAGATGATGCGAGAACGCTTCACCTCCTACTTCAAGCCCTTCCGCAAGGTCGTCATTGACGAGTCTCTTGTGCTGTTCCGGGGAAAACTCAGCTTCCGGCAGTACATCCCCTCAAAAAGACATCGCTTTGGCATAAAATTCTTTGTGCTGTGCGACTGCCAAACTGGCTATGTCCTGGACTTCCTGGTCTACAGCGGGAAGGAAGGGGACTTGCTTGTGGACCCCCTCATTGGCTTTGGCGGAGCAGTGGTGCAAGCCATGATGGACCGCTACTTTCATAAGAATCACGTCCTCTACACGGACAATTATTACACGTCCCCCACTCTCTCACAGTACCTGCATGAGCGCAAGACGGGGACTGTAGGCACAGTACGAGGGAAAAGGAAGGGCATGCCACCTTTCCCTCCAAAGACCAAAAAAGGTGATGTGTTCAAGAAGAAGTCGGGGCCCATTCTGGCTATCCACTGGCACGACCAGCGGAAGGTCAACCTCCTGACCACCATCCACAAGGGGGAAATGGTGGAGACTGGCAAGGTGGATCGCCGCACCCAGGCCAGGGTGACCAAGCCCGATGCTGTCCTGGACTACAACATCAACATGAGGCTGGTGGACAAGTCCGACATGCAGATAGGCTTCATTGACTGCCTGCGTACCTCGTGCAGATGGTACAAAAAGTTCTTTCTGCATATGGTGGACATGTCAGTTCTGAATGCCTACAACATATACAAGCTTCGGAATGTGAACACACCCATGAAGTTCAATAGCCTGCGGAGGTTCCAAAAGCAGGTGTTGACGGAGCTCCTGGAGAAGTATGCTATGCCACAGAGGGCAGTGGCACATCCTGGGCCCGCCGTTATTGACCGCTTGCAGTCTGCTCAATACTTGACTAGGCACAGGCTTGGTTCCCTGCCTCAGAATGAATCCGGAAGAACACAGCAGAAGCGGTGCCATGTCTGCTACAACAGCAGGGTGAAGCCGAGGTCAGGTAAAAAGTCAACCCTGGAGTGTGTGGAGTGCAAGGTGGCACTCTGTGCTGTAGATTGCTTCTTTGATTACCACTCCAAGCTGGAGTTCTAATAATCATACTGAAATTGCCAAATAAAATGACAATATGTACACTATAATTATATATAGGCAAAAAGTGGAAGAAAACCAATGTATTGTAATACAAAAGTCATGTATTATGAGAACATTGATACAAATACAATTACACCATAATAATATGTGAAAGTGACACATATGTATATACCAAGTGACATTCATATGATTAGAACCTATAGAAATATAGAAATCAGTGAAAAAAGACACAATAAATTGTATATAAATCGTTTACAAATCATATAACTAAGTGAAAGTGACACAAGACCTAATATTTGATGGCCAAAGTATAATAAACACCTGTGATAACGAATAATCAGTGCCTAATACAACAATAACCTACCTCAATTACTAATAAAATGTACGGTATCGAGTGAAAATGAGCATTATCAGTGACAGTGACACTCTCTAAAGCATATTTGTCAAATTGAAAGTGACACAAGACCTAATATTTGATGGCCAACTATAATAAACACCTGTGATAACGAATAATCAGTGCCTAATACAACAATAACCTACCTCAATTACTAATAAAATGTACGGTATCGAGTGAAAATGAGCATTATCAGTGACAGTGACACTCTCTAAAGCATATTTGTCAAAGTGAAAGTGACACAAGACCTAATATTTGATGGCCAAAGTATAATAAACACCTGTGATAACGAATAATCAGTGCCTAATACAACAATAACCTACCTCAATTACTAATAAAATGTACGGTATCGAGTGAAAATGAGCATTATCAGTGACAGTGACACTCTAAAGCATATTTGTCAAAGTGAAAGTGACACAAGACCTAATATTTGATGGCCAAAGTATAATAAACACCTGTGATAACGAATAATCAGTGCCTAATACAACAATAAGCTACCTCAATTACTAATAAAATGTACGGTATCGAGTGAAAATTAGCAATATCAGTGACAGTGATACCCTAATAAACATATTTTATATAATTGGCCTCAAAATAACTAGAAAATATCAAATAAACATCACATTCTCAATATCAAACACTAAAATCGTCTAAGGGAGATAAATACTTTGGCGCGGCGAGCGGCTAGGTGCGTCGTAGCCATGGCCGAGGCGACGCGTCCGAACGCGGGAAGAATTTGCCGCCGAAAAGCACTCGTCTTCCCGCGCTCACCATTATGCAACCAGAGGGGCTAGAGACCTCTACTCAACGCCATTCGACAGAGGAAGGTTTGTGGAACATTATTCTTTTTTATTTACAACATTACATGACATATTCATTGACTTACAGAGTAGTTAACATAGGCCAAAGATCGTCAAAACACCCGGTACCGGAGCACAGTCGCAAGCTATAGCCCCCGGGGCTGGAGGGTTAAGAGGCTTCTACCTCATCATCATCATCATCATCATCATCATCTAGACGAGTAACTTACATTCTCACACGTAGGGAGAACACTTTAGAGCTTCTTAACCTCTGAAGTGCGCATGGGGGTAATTGGAAACGTCCCCCTGTGCTGACGTATTTGAGGTGTTTCCGTCACTAAAATATTCATTGTGCCATTAATAGCATTAATACTTATCCATATGCGCCTATTATGGGTTGATTATAAAGGTATTAACCTGAAACAACAATAAAACGAGTGAAAACAGCGTTTGGATGGTCAAAATCGGAGATATAGCCCGCGAGTTGTATAATGTATGGGTGAGGCAATCTGCTTTCCCGCCAATTTCCCCCAAGGCCACTGAGACACAGTCGATCGATACTCTCTCTCTCTCTCTTGCACTCGCTTGCTATCAGTGATGACCACACCCTCCAATCGGATTTCTAATGTTAGCACGAAAATATACCTCAGAATAAGGGAATAACAGGGAAATAGGTGATAACTGAAGGAGAGGAGGAAAGTGGGGAAGGAGGGGAGGTAGAGGACTGAGATTTTGCATGGCCCAGGGGCCAAAAAAAAAAAAAATATTTTTTTTTTTTTTTTTTTTTTTTTCGATGTCAAAAGTTGATTTTTTTTTTCTCTGACTCTTAAGAGTCTCCCCGCAGTGCGCCGGGGGAACTCTTAAGAATCTCCCCGCAGCTCCCGGGTTAACAGACGCAAACCCACCAGCAACCTGTACGCGAACAAGTGTAGGGAACTGTTGTACCAAAAGAAGTATGGAAAGATTGAGAGTAATACCCGAGATGACGACGTGTGATGGTTGGTGAAGAAAAACAAAGAGGATGGCGACTGCTGGCCAGAATCTATACAACTAAGCCCAGTCTGGTCAACTACCAACGTACGATTGAAGATCCAAAGAAGATCCACCAGGCGACAGCCACCACTACTAACCACCACCCGAGACTCTCCCACCTATCGGTGTCTAGTTGACACTTTCACCCCCATGTACCCCACCAAAGACAGTTTCCAGTTTCAGACCTTGGATCAACTCAAATCTTTCGGTATACCATTTGTTCAGAGAGATGGCACACATCTATTCGAGTCAACTCTACTCAAGGACTGCACCAACGGAGGGTTCGAGAAGAGAACCAACGCAACAAAGAGCGGTGGTGGTGGTGGTTGCGGCGATGGTGCTGGTGGTGGTACTGGTACTGGTACTGGTGGCAACTACATCATGGGCAACAGTGAGGGCAAGACAGATTACTGCAGCGAGGATGCGGAAGGCTTTTCGCTATCCTTGGAAGATGAAGAACACGTTGAACTCTTGGTGGCCATGCACAACCTCACGTCCGAAGCTCTGGATAACTCCGGCGAGTTCGAGAGTTTAGCTCCTAAGGATGGAGCCAACCAAATAGCCGATCTCTTCGAAACTAGCTACACCAATGTCATCACTAACACCCATCACGACAGCGACAAAAACCAGTTCTTCGTGGAAGATAGGCGTAGGAAGATTGACCCGAAGCTGGGATTCCTGACGCCCGGAGAGGTTTTCTTTCTGAACTACCAGAATCAACAAGATGCTGCATCTAACCCTCAAAAGTCGACCAAAGACTTGGGACTACTCGAAGATCCTGATAACATTTCGGCCATACAAGACGGATGCGAGGCGAACGATAGAGATGACGATGGGACAGATGTGGACGAGTTCCAACAAAAATTTGTCGACAGTATATCCCTGGGTAGTACAGATGTGAGACATTTCCTCAAAGTCAAGAAGCCACCCAAGCGGTTGAATGATGGCAGTATATCCACGGGAATATTCAAACTCGACATGGCGAATGCGCTCAGAGTCCACGAACAGTCAACGGCCAAAACAGGAACAGTGACGGGATCACCAACTACCGCAGTTCCTACAGACAACACACGATTCTGCGTAACCTTCTCAGCGAAACCAAAATTCTAGACCTGGCCAAGTACACCATCAGGAGGCGAGAACGTCAAGCGAGATGCAAAGAGGATAATGTGGAAGAATTCGTTAGTAATGATGGTAGTGGTGACGGTAGTAACGATGAAGAAGATGAAGATGAAGACTATGTCATAAAATGTGAGCGTCAAACCAACAATGACAGAATAAGGAAGACCTGTTGCTCCTGTGAAACATTTTAACTTGACTTTGGTTACCGTTGGCGTGCTCGGGGGTCTCTCTTCCTTTGGGGTAAAAATGGCATGTCTCTCTTCACCATTCTCCGACGACTGCGATGTACTATTCAGCACAATCAATCCCGTAACCATCCTGCCCAAGAGACGGTTGGCCACTTTCGGGTGTTTGACTAAAGCTGAGAAATCAGTATATTCCACACATTCGCCTTGGCCGGATTCTACTCGACATCGGACACCAGACCGACCAACCTGAAAGATCCCAATTCTCATGTTCTCGCCAAATGTCTGTTCGACAAGAATGTACAGTGTGTACCTTCCAATGAGAAGGGAGGATTACAAAACTACAACTCGGCCGGAGCGCTCGTCGCCAGCAAGAAGGCCAAAACCAAAAATGTCGGCGAGGGTTAACGGGACTGTCTCATGGACTCATCCGAAGGGAGTATGCTATTCGTCACCAACAATTGGCCAGAGATCTTGGAGACAGTCAGGAAGAGCCAAACGCTCATCAAAACGTACGAGTATCTCGAAATGATGCAGTTGGGACATGACTGTAACAAGAAACTCAGAGGCGAAGTAGACTCGATATTCAAATCAGATAACCTCGTCAAACTGTTCACCGTCGGTTACTTTCAAGCTAGGGTTGTAGCTTTAGGTCGAACCCTGTTCAAATCCAAATCCGACAATGCGGCCATACAGACTCAACCCAAGACTGGAACTTTTCTCCTGGGAGGTACTTTGGCTTGCAAGACTGACTGTTCGGGAACCCACTACACGGAGCTCCATCTCAAAAACAGGAAACGGAATGACGAGAAGGAAAAGGACAAGGAGAACGAAGACACAGAGACGGCGGCCACCATTACTACACAACCACCGACCGCCTTGCATCCCGAGACTCACCACCAACAGTCCCTCACAGAGTTGTCGCGTAGCTAAAATCGATCAGTTGAAATTTCGAGGTAGTGAGATGGTCTCGGGACGGAAACCGGTAAAATTCACGAGAAAAAGCTCGCTCGATCCAAGCTGCCAAATCAAATACAATTCTCCGATCAATTCCTCGAAAACCCAACTGGTAGATTTTAGCTAGATGTGTGTGTGTGTGTGTGTGTGTGTGTAATAATAATAATAATAATAATAATAAACGGTTTATTAAAGAATGGCAGCCTCATGAGCTGAAAATACACATTTTACAATTTAGTGGATGAACATGAGATGTACAGATATGAGGATGGTAAGCTTAGTTTACAAACAAAATAAATAAATACAATAATGATGCATGTGCAGAATACAAATTATCATAAAATAACCATGAGAGTAAGTGATATACAGTACATTTACACATTTATTAACTTACTCATATACAGAACATACGTATATACACGTACGTGCGCACATACATATACATACATATATAGGAACATAAGATATGTCCGTATACACAAACGCTCACGTATGCACACAGACATACATACATACAGAAACTGTTTTGGTAAGTGAGGTAAAGAGGGTGCGGGTACTACAATGGGAGGTTAATCCTCGGTAGAGCAGGTGTGTGTGTGTGTGTGTGTGTGTGTGTGTGTGTGTGTGTGTGTGTGTGTGTGTGTGTGTGTGTGTGAGACAGAAGGCGAAATATGGAAGAGCTGTGCGTTCTATTGTTAAGGGTGGAAATACATGGATGAAGATACGCGAACACTTAATAATAGATAATGCTTATGCATAGATTTATAATCAGAAGTTGCGCTAGTGAGCAATATGTTCTCGCTCATATGTACGTATATTTACATACATATGTGCATATGACCATATAAATATAAATACACGTACAGTACATATATATATTATATACCTTATATTCTCAACCGGGCTCGAACCATTGACAGCACGTACACACAGACATACATATACATAAATATATGCACATTACATGCATATATGCTCTTCTCTTATCCTACCTGATACTCTCAGCCGGGCTCGAACCACAAACAGTATACACTATACACATATATATATACATAAATAACGCATACATACATACACATATACGCACACATACATACACATATACTGCACATACATAGATACATATATACACATATACATAAACAAACTCAAGCAAATACATACATAATTATATTCTAATACACACACGCACACACACTTATGCATATATTATTAAAGGTGGGCGCGTATATATGGTGTGACAGACCGTTATTACACATTATTAATAATATTAACAATGGTTGGGATAGGACTATTTTTATATGTCAGTTCTTGCTCTTATTGGTTGGAGTGTGTTGAAATGACGAGCTGCACGTGTAGGTCTAGGGGCGTCTGGTGGAAGTAAGTTTCTGTGTCGTGGGTGAACAAGCAGCTTAGATGCAAACTGTTTGAGTGTGTTGTAGTGGTGGGTTGAAAGTGCAGGTATGCTAAGGGTGGTGAGAGCTTCCTCGTACCCTGGATATGTGCCACCCAGGATGATCCTGCATGCCCTCCTCTGAACTCTCTCCAGTTGACGTTGTTGTGTTAGGGTTAGAGAGGAGGACCAGGCGGGAGAGGCGTAGGTGAGCTTAGGGAGTATAAAGGTGTTATATATACTCTTCAGCTCATTCTCCGGCGCCCCCAGGGATCTCAACCGCCTTAGCATAAATAACTTGTAAGTGGCGGTCCTGACTGTGGTAGTTACATGTTTCTTCCAGTTCAGTTTGTTGTCCACAGTGATTCCGAGGAGTTTGGTGGACTCAACAAGCTGAAGGGGATGAGGACCAATTGTGACAGTGGGTGGAGGAAGGTCGGTAACGGAAGTGTTGATGTGCATGACCACTCTTTTGTCATGATTGATAGTCACATGATTGTCTGTGGTCCAGGCTTGAAGACGGTCGAGGATGTCTTGTAGGGGGTCATAGTTAGGGGAGGTGTTATCGACAGTAATGCCGACTGTCGAGTCGTCCACGTACTTCCAGTGGAATGGGGTGTCCTTTAGGGCATCATTAATCAAGATGAGGAACAATAGAGGCCCCATCTTTGTGCCCTGTGGGACTCCACATGTGATGTCTAGGAAGGTGGAGATGAAGCCTTGGTATCGCACTGCTTGTCGTCTGTCACTAAGGAAGTCGGTCAACCACGCAACCAGGGTAGGATGTAGCCCCAACTTTATGGCTTTGTTGATGATGATGGTGTGGTCAACAAGGTCAAATGCTTTCCTGAAGTCAATAAAGGCAAGGGCGAGGGAAGTCTTTCTCTTCTCAAGATTTGTGTAAATATAATCTAGGAAGCTAATAAGACAGTGAGTGGTGGAGGAGGTTTTTACGTTGCCAAACTGTTGGGGATCTATCAAGTGACGGATTTGTGAGTAAGCCCAGGTGAATACAAAGTCCTCACAGATTAGACTAGGGATGGGCGTAATGGCAATTGGTCTGAGTTCATTAAGAGAATGTGGGGAGGGGGTTTTGGGGATTGGAGTGACGTATGAAGTTTTCCAGTCTGCAGGGCATTTACTTTGCCTTAAGGAGGCATTAATTATCGAGCAAAGGGGGGTGGCAAATTCCACTGAAAATTCTTTGTATATTTTCATGGGTAGGTCTACTGGGGTTGTTGATCTTTTTTATTTGAAATTGGAAAGCTTTTTGGCCACTTCAAATTCTTGAACAGTTACTGGGGGGGAAGGGGATGGGAGGAAGGCAGGGAGGTTGGTGCGGTCTAGTTTGGGGAGGGTTTGGCAGATG
>CM064487.1:59938655-60340403 GCA_032716605.1 Paralithodes platypus | reverse complement strand
TTTAGCGGGAACCCAATATAAGTCGGCCTAGAGAACAAGGGACTTAAGTAGCGGTGCTCCGACTTAGTCTGTGTGCAATTTTTGAGCAATAATAGCTCTGAGGAGAGAGGACGTGCGATGGGAGGAGTAGTTAGGTCGGCTCATGACTCCGCTCGGTTACGGGTTTCCCGCGCGACTACGTGACATCTACTCCACACACACCCACACCTTCTACCTCGCTACACAGGGAATTATGTAAAGGATATTACCGTATTTAAAGGATTTTGCACTCTGTATTGCACGATCGTTGCAAGAGAATCCGTGGTCGTAGAAGGATGGTTCTTGTGTCATTGGAAAGCTCAATTATCGCCCATTTCAGGGATACATAATTGTATTACGCTCTGGCTCTTGTTTATGCATGAAAAAGAGCACGGAAACAAGGTCGTTTAGGGCTTAAAACCACCCACTTGCCAGGTAGTAGAAGTGACCGACCTAGCCGCTCGTGGAGTGTTAATAACACAAAATAGGTATTCAATTAGGCTAATACAGAACGCAATATCACACACACATGCAAGCTTATTAAATGGGATTTTATTCAAAGCACTGTCTAGCTGGAGGAGACGTTGACGGTCCTCACATAATAATAATAATTTTTGTTTTCCCCCCCCCCCCCCAAAAAAAAAAAGGTCCAAATATAAACTTGTATTCTGGGATGGTTTATGATTCACAATAAATAGTAATAACAATATACAGAACAATATAAAGCTTGTGAATTGGGACTCATAATCAGAGAGTTATCATGAACAACTGTGGTTATAGTAGAGGTAATCAAAACATAGCCAAACTAAATAATACAGGTATATTAAAATAATAAGTAACCCTCAACAATAACAATCAATGGGGGTTCGATTGTCTTCCGTGAAAGAATTAATGAAGTATATAAAATAATGAATAATCTCACGAGGAGAGATAGGAGGAGTTGAGGGGGTGAAAACATAAAAACGCAGGTATGCGGGAGCGAGTCACACGGTAAAAAAAGATGTGCGCTAGGTAGTAGATAGCCGCGTATCCTAAAGTGACCGTAGTTTTTTAGCTACGAGGTGGTCAGGTCATGAGATGGACTGCGGTTGTTGGGAAATTAGTTTAGAGTGAATGCGACTAGGAAACTGAAGTTTCAAGAATAGTTCAATATAATCGGTGGCAGAAGAGAATTAATAATTTAATTCACAATTAATTATATTGTAGTATAATTATATACAAGTTATTATTTTAACGGCCGGAATATTCACGCAAACGATTGTTATGAAATAATAACGAATCGAGCTTAGGAATTCAGATGTTAAAAGAAAGACTATGGAGTAAGGAGGTATACTGAATAAATCAATATAAAATGCAATATAGAGGCCGACTAAGGGAATGTGAATAAACAAAGTTAATCAAGAAGGAACTCTGGGAACGCTGGTATAAACCGCGTGCGCGTGAGCGCGCAAAAACATGTGTTTTGGGGGAAATTGCCTTCAATTTTTTGTACTCTTGTAAAATCTGTTTTGGGGGGCTCTGTAGGACCATTTTTTTTAGCTTTTTTGATGGGTTTTTCGTGTTTTTTCCTTAATTCCTAACCCATTCGCTATTGTTTCTGGAAAAAAAAAAAAACAAATCAGAATCAGACGGTCCCTGGGTGGTACATGTTATAAATATTTAGCTGGTACTCAGCGGGTTAATTAATGAATTAATTAATAAATAGAAAACTGGGCGCATACACACCAAGTTATGCTAAATAATACTCTATAGCAGTATTAATAGGAGTTCTGAACGTGCTAAACAGAGACTTTAAATTACATACACCATGAGAATACAGTAGTTTGGGACTGGACACGAAAAATGGAACTTTGCAGTAAGGGACCCACAATTGGAGAACCAAACCGAGGTTCGAACCTCGAAACCGCGAAAATATCACATTTTCGCGGTTTCGAGGTTCACCCCATTCAGCCGTGATTTTCTGGTATATGGGAAGACCAACCTGAAGATGTACTTATTATCGTCGCCCCCGCCATGGGTTACGACTATTGTTTGGGGGGGGCAACCTAAAATCCAGCAGGCTCTTGCCCTGATGATTTCAGGCTGATCTGGGTCAAGTTCTCCTTTCATCATCCCAGCTGTTTTCATCTTCAAATCATGCGATGAAAGTCTGACGCGGCTTCATACCAGGGCATATACTGCGACCCACACAACTTGGAAGTCCTGGTCCTCTTCCTGGTCAGTTCCGCTGAATGACCTTATTCAGCAACCACAGCATGGCCAAGATCCGGTGCCAGGGTTTCCAGGTCTGCAGGACGGATTCTTGCCCACTCATCAGCTTTATCAGATAGCCCTAGGAGCTGCCAGCTCGCGGCCTACGGGCGGAACCGACTTCGTACCGGAAGTGGGGTGTGTGGTGACTTGTGCCTGAATCATACACAGCCGATTTTGTTGGTGGTGCTTTGCCTTTATGCTTGTTCCCTGGATCTAGTCATAACGCCATGAATTCCCTTGTTATTACTGGCAGATCTGCGTCATAGTTTGTGGGTTCCGCTATGCGAGAAAGGAAATGTGTCAGGACCAAAAATTCTAACCAGCTGACTTTACATATTGTCTTCGTCCTCTTGGGCGCGTGCTCGTGGTTTCCGTCATGCGGCGGAAGAAAAGCAGTTAAAGACGAGCCTGTTGTAGTTATCAACAGTTCCATCCAAAATCCCCTGATGGTAGGTTACTTGATAGGAATTTGGATATCAGCAATGGTCATTCTGTCCCAACACAGGGATTAATAGTGCATGCTACCATACATCAAGCTTCGAAATTGAGCCCCAACTTGAACAATTGAACTTAAAGATTCATGAGAGAAAATATATCTGAAATAAATCAATACAAATACAATATAGAGGAAGACTAACGGTCTGAATAAACAAAGTTAAATCAAGAACAGAACTCTGGGAACGCCTGGTGTGCTAATCGAGAGAGTAAAGCGTGATAATTAATAATGAATTAATTAATAATAGAAAACTGGTCGTGCATACAACGAAGTTATGCCTAAATAATTACCTATAGCCAGTATTTAACAGGAGTTCTTGAATCGAGTTAACAGAGACTTTAAATATATTACACTAATATACGAAGTGGCTAAGAAGCGATGATGTTGATTAAGCCAATATGAAACTATGCCCCAATGCATGCGAATTCCTCGAGCATGAAAATGGATCAAAATTACTTACATCGCAGTAATCAAATGGAGGAACGGTAATACGAGTTCATTAAAAAATAATTACAAAAGTGGTTATATAACTGAGCTAGAAATGGGGAGGCTTCGGGAAATGAATCAATTCTCACTAGGAATAAGTACATTCGTTATAAAAAATGAGCGTAGGTTTTCTAGCAGTAAATAATGCTTAAAGAAGGAAATCAGTTCACGAAATACACTGCGAATTCAACTCACAAAATACATAAACAGAAATAAATGATATATGGAAAAAATCTGTGAACGTGTGGCAAGGTAACTGAAGTTGAACACAACGTATATAACGTATGAGTAATGACTTTTATGGCAAATCTTAATCAACGAACAGGTTTAGAGTTTAGTACACAAATCTAACACGAGCAGTTGTATATAAAGTTCTGAAGGATTGACACTTACGCAAAATAAATGCCTCCTTGCGGCACAGATCATCAGAATAACTTAACACAGCAATGTTTCGACATATTTTACTCTTCAATACCTCAACCACAAGAAAACACAACGTAAGAGTACACAAGTACAGCTTAAGGTATTTGCCGAGGGCAGGGGTACGAGAGTACTAAGTCCGAGCCAACGTTGATCATGGGTCCGTGGAGCAGCACTTCAGGGCGTGTGCTGGTACGGCGTCACTCTGGAGCAGTAGTCCAGCGGTCCAGACATTCAGGTAGGTAGGCAGCGGCGTCCACAGGTAGGACTTTATGCAAGTACCGCAGGCAGGTACTCTCCGAGGCGCGAGCCTAGGGGCAGGCATAAACGCACTGGGGCAAGCCAACAATTTTAGTTCGCTACTCTGAGGGCCCGGAGGGTTTTTGAATAGTATTGAGGTGTGGTTGCATACTCCTCTCTAAGTTTCTAGAGGTAATATGCGGCATTATATTTGACTCGCTCGTTATCAGGGCTCGAAGTTATAAGGTTATGGGGCAAATCGTTGTGGTGGTTATTGTCTGAGCGGTAAATACTTAGCTTAGACTTGGTAGTTTGGTATTGGGGACAATAATGCGTTATACTTCCAAGGGATAATTAATAAATACTCAACTATTGTTTACTTAGCCTAGTGATTAGAGATAGAATTCTCTCATTAAACATGGATAGGACTTGTATACCGGCGTTTAATATGAATGATCTTATCATCTTGGCCCTTGGTCAGCGTATAGTTACATGGAGGTCATGGGCATCAATGCGTCTCCGTCATATTCGAGGCTGTCTTCCACATCCAGTTATTCGGTAGTAGGCTCGGGACGTATTCATGTTTAATATAGCTGATAAACATATTACTCATATGTAATGTACATACGCAGGTAGTATAGGAGAAAATGCCCCTGGGTTGTTGCGATCGTCGACGTCATTCTAAAGGCGGGGCAGGTGATTGGGTGGATACAGGAATGCTGTGGTGATTATGCGGTCCAGACCCCCCCCATGCGCGCTTAGAGCAAGGGGTAATTTTACCCCTTTTGCGGGCTAGTTTATCAGGGTTGACCTCATGCATATTCTGCCTTCTCCTTAGGTTGCTTGTAACTGGAGGGGACTGTGCGCTCATCCTACGACATGGCTCCTTCAGGATTTGCTTTGAAGGCCCGTCATTTCAGTTTAAAATGTCTTTCGCCCTCTCTTTTTTGATAGTTTTTTTGTTACTTGCCTGAACCACTGATTCACTCTCCCCCCCCCACCCCCCCCCCCCTCCCCCCCCCCGCCCATCCCCTCTCCCCCCTCCCCCCCCCCCGCCCCCCCCCCCTCTCTCTCTCACATTCTGTCTCACACACACACACGTTTTAATTTCACTCAGCGAGATTTTTTTTTTTTTAAAATGATTTTGCCATGACAATGTAAAAAAATAATTCTCTACTTTTGTCTCCCCCTCCCTTCCTCCTCCTCTACCCCTCTGTCCTTTCTCCTCGCACCTTTTTGCACAGATTCCTGAGTATTTTCCTAAAAAACATAAATACCCCCACAAAACACATACATACATACGCTACATACATACATAAATACTTGCACGTGCCTCATACTACGTATATACAGATGCTTCCAACTAACTCACACACTCTTAAGCCCCCCATCTACATACACGAATTAACACACACGCACTTCACACACTCCACCCCCATCCCCCTCTAACGCCTGTAAAAACTTGCTGCAAATAAACTTAAAACGTAAATAAGATGCAGGCCAACCATGACTGCCAATCTCAAGGAGTGCTTATCGCGTAGCCATATTATTTTTTGATCAAATAACTGGGAATCAGCAATAATTTACATATTTTCTTGCTTTTCTGAGTGCAGATATACAAACCATTGCCGTCCTACACTTAACCCACCCTATTCAACACTCAATGACAGACATTAATACAGCACAGATTTGGCGAACCAAACGTAATGACAGACTGACCCGGACATGACTTATTAGCGCCACTGTACCTTTCTTGAGTCTAGTGCGTAGAGGTGTTCGGAACATCGTAAAGCGTCGGTGACCCGGGTTCCAATCCTGGGTCACATGCCTAATTTTGGTTTATGAGGAGATGGGCCGGTTTTTCTGCGTCCCCTTTCGTTCCATCATGCTTATCTCCCATTAGTTTTGAGGATTTTCAGGAACGTGTGCCCCATTTAGTTTGTCGATATTTAAAGACCTTTCGCCCCATTTCTTTGAGTCAATAATAAAAGCCTGGTGAAGCGATGAGCGAGCCTCTTTAGATTGTGCGAGCCAGAATGGCCTTCGGCCGAGACATTTGTTTCTACTGAAAAATGTACAAATTAATCTCTGTATTATGGGGAGGATCTAAATGGAGTAATGTAGTTATTTTTTAGTTTGATGGAGGTCCATGGGAGGAAAATATAATATAAATTGCATATATAAATAAATAGGACCCCAAACATATAACCACTGCTGCCCTTAAAACACCTAACGACGGGGCCTAGGCGCGTAATTTATATGTACCGCCCAGGGGGTGTTTTTACCATAAATGAATTATTTTCATGCCTAAATAAGACCCAGAGTGTTGTTAAAACAAAGTATCTTATCCCCCACCCCTCCCCCCATCTGAAAGGGCATAAACAGGAGCTTTCCAATGACACCCCAACCATCCTTGTATGACCGCTAGGTTTTCTTGCAACTATCGCCGCAAACACGAGTGCACAAAAAACCATGTAATTAGGTACTTTCCCTACATAATTCCACTGTGTAGCGAGTGTGGTGAGGCGAAGAGGGAAGGAAGGGTGAGTTTTCACTTCAGTTGGCCCCACACCGCGTTGCAGTGTGCGACGGTCATTAGACCTTACTACGCCTCCTCACACTGCTCAGCTCTTCTCTCTCTGCAAAAGCATTACGCCTGCTGAAAATGGCACACAAGTAAGTTGTGAACCGCACTTAGTCCAAATTTCTTTTCACACTACATAAGTTGCGCCACCGCCCATAAAGGATAAAAAGGTTAATGTATGTATCAGCATTTAATGACTGTGCACTGTACGTTCATGTGATATGTAGCCGCAAGTATGTGGGCTTAAAATATAACCCCTGTTCCCTTAATGTATGCTATAAGGACATTATAATGACTGTGACTGTTACTCGTGCATGTGTATGTATGCGCAAGTATGTGGGTTTAAAATGCAATCATTGCAAATATCCACAATTTACTACCCAGACATATAGTGAATATCTCGTAACGTCGACATTTCATCCATTTTCAAAATAATGATATAAAAACCTATGGGACAAATACTTCGCGACCGCTCTTTATAAGCAAAAAGTAACGAAATCTTCAACACTTTCCTTACATTTTTGTTTCTGAAATCCAGCACGAGAACAAGGGGACATAAATCCAGACACCGAGAACAAGCACATAAATCCAGCACGAGAAACAAGACATAAATCCAGCCACCGAGAACCAAGACATAAATATCCAACACCGAGAAGCAAGACCATAAATATCCAGCCCCGAGAACAAAGACATAAATTACCCAACACCGCAAGAACAAGACATAAATATCCGAGCACGAGGAACAAGACATAAATCCAGCACCGAGAACAAGAACATAAAATCCAGCCACCGAGAACAAGACATAAATATCCAACACCGAGAAACGACATAAATATACCAGCACTCGAGAACCAAGACATAAATATCCAACACCGAGAACAAGACAGTAAAATGATCCAGCACCGAGAACAAGGAGTCATTAAATATCCAACACCGAGAACAAGACATAAATATCCAACACCGAGAACAAGACACTAAATATCCTTTTTAGCACCGAGAAACAAGGACATAAATCCAGCAACCGATGAACAAGACATAAATACCAGGCACCGAGAACAAGACATAAATATACCAACACCCGAGAACAAGACATAAATATCCAGCACGAGAACAAGACATTAAACTATCCCAACACCCGCAGAACAAGACATAAATATCCTAGACCACCGAGAACAAGCGCACTAACATCCAGCACGAGAACAAAGCACATTAAATCCAGCCACCGGGAGGAACAAGACATAAATATCCAACACCGGAGAACAAAGGACATAAATCTCCAGTACTTGAGAACAAGACATAAATATCCAAACACCGAGAACAAGACATACAATATCCAGCCACCGAGAACAAAGACATAAATATCCAACACCGAGAACAAGACATAAATATCCAACACCGAGAACAAGACGAAAATATCCAGCCACCGAGAACAAGACATAAATCCACAGCACCGAGAACAAGACATAAATCCACGCACCGAGAACAAGAAATAAATATCCACACCTGAGACACAAGACATAAATATCCAGCACCCGAGAACAAGACATAAATATCAACACTGAGACAAGACATAATATCCAGCCACGCCAGAACAAGAAATAAATATCCAACACCGCAGAACAAGACATAAATATCCTAGCACCCGAGGAACAAGACATAAATGATTTCAACAAAACGAAATATAAGCTCTGGCGTCTTAAAGATACAATTACATACTCCCTCCTCCTCCATACCCCTCCCTAAAACCACTTCCCTCACTCCCTACTTTACCCCCACTTTCCATCTCTTACCCCCGGGCACCCCCCCACACCTCCTCCACTTCCTACTCCCCACCTACCCTCCCTCCATAAACTGAACTCCCCATCCCTCCTTCTCCACAATCCATCCCCCCTACCCTCCCCCTCCATCTACCTGAAATCCCTCCCCTCCATCCCCTAAACCCCCAGCCCTCCCATCACCTAACCCCTCCCCCCTCCCATCACTCTACCACTCCCTTATCCCCAACTAACACAAATGCTTTATTCATAAGATTCAGGCAAGTGTGTGGTGTCAGTGTGTTATGCTGTGTTTGATTTTTTTCTGGAGGATCGTGAAGAAAGAGTATATATTAAATCTCGAGTCACACCCCCCCCCCCCCCCCACATTTCCAGGGGTAGTATTTCCTAAGCCACCGAGTCCGAATACAAATTTTACATTCTCTCTGTGATAAGATACTACCCAGGGCCTTCTTGAACTGTAAAATATCGCTCTAAATATAACCAAGCATAACATGGAAAAGGACGTTGCTGGGTACAGAAGCGGTCGTAAGAATGTAACTATAAGGCAGGTTGAGAGAGTGATGCGTCTCTAGTGCTACAAGTAAAATGAACAAACGCATTACTAACAACAAGACATTAATGTATAAATTACTATAAATCAGGTTAGCGAAGGTGAATAAGTGACCCAAGATGAATGTATAAAGTAATACTATTGAGTCTGCAGAAGGGGGAGTGAAATGTCCAGAGACTTTAACATACCCATAAATAACAGAGTTGACAAATATTACTGAGCAGAGGCCACTCATTGATTTCTTTCTCTCTCACTCACTCGTGCACTTACTCATACACACACACACTCTCTCTAACTCACACACACACACAAACACTCCCTCTCTTCTCTAAGGGTGGCAGCAAAATGTGCGAGAAACCCAATATCTAAGACACAAAAAACCTTTAGTGGTGGTGGTGCACTCTCTCTCTCTACTACTCTCTATCCCCCCTATGTGGTCTGTTGTGTTATAGTGTTAATGTTGGTGTACCACTCACTCTCACTCACCGTCACTACTCACTCGTACCCTACCCATATCACACCCACTATCTCTCTCTCCTACTCTGAGATCTATTAATCGAAGTTTAGGAGTAATAAAGTTGGTTAGTGGAGAATGAACAAACTATTCTAATGTTATATATATAATAAATCTCCTTTGCTGGTTCTGTTAATGATAACCATTGTAATTACCCAAACTTCCCACATAAAGGATGGGTCGGGTGTCTCTCTCGTATATGATCCATCACTGCTCTAGTTTCCCTCTTATGCCTGCGCGGTCACTATTTCCCTAGTAATTAATTAAACACAGAGCAGGCACGGCTGCGCACATCATTTGAATATTACCCCCAACTCTGGATCCAATTTTATGATATGTGTAGTCGTTCTTATTAAATAGTAATACATCAATTTCAAGATTCTTGCTTGCTTAATGTTGCTATAGTATTGTGATAGTCACGAAGATTAATTAATAGCTTGCCTCTTTTAAGTAATTTACAACTGACAACATGTAATTAACTTAATTATCTTAAATAAAGTCTGTAGAATATAGAAGGGACTTCATTCGAGTGCGAACACAGTTTCAATTAGTAACAGTTCTCGTTTGAATTTGATTATAGATTCAAATGGATGCATCGTTATTAAACTCTTAGGCAGGTTACAGTTGTGAGTCATAATTAACTACGCTTCCCATTGGAATCGTGTTGTGCGAGGGGGTGAACCCATACAATTTATTCCTCTTCTTAATATTTGATATGCAACAACCATACCAATCATCCATTCCATTATTTCTATAAAATCTCACAGAGCTCTCTCTCTTATCTCTCTCTCTACTCTCCCTCTCTCTCCTCTCTCTTATCTCTCTACACACATCACACTTCACACACACAACACACAACAACCCTACCCCTCTTCCCTCTTGGGGTTTTCTCCTATACTTCTGCACATTCTATCACGCTTAATTGGTTTACCGTGTCCATTCTACGCCAAATCTACGCACAAGTATAATCTGCTTGTGCCTCTTTCTATTCAATGGCAATTACATATAATATAACATTGTATACAATTTTTATCAGCTGAGAAGAATTACTATTGAAATGAAATGCGTAAGATATGACCTGCGTCAGCTGCCCTCAACCACATACACACGCTAAAATTTGTTATTTTCTTTCCACCTGTTCGTGCACACAATATTTTGAATAGCCTAATACAACAGAAAGTGGTCTTTGGCTTTGGAAGTGTTTTGCGTAAGTTTAGTTATCGTGGGGTTATAAACATTATTTGATATTAAATGTTCTGAGTACACAATATTTAAGGTGCAAAAATTATTAGTGCAAAACGCTAATGCAGGTCTACTAAATGTACCTAGACTGGAAGTACACAAAGACGTTGCAATGAAATTACCAACAGACTAGATACAGGCCATTGGTTGACTTAGAACTGGTTGTGATCTACTAAGGTTGAGTTGTTGTAGTCTGTCTTAGTAAAGCAATAAGCATAGAACTAATGTGGATGAGAGGGACAGACAGAAGGTGTGCCTCGTATGCGTTCAATGGGCTTTTTGTAGTTTTCCATATTTTCTTATGTTTCTTATGTTGTATATAAAGATAGATTAATATAAACTGTTGCATATAGGTATGGTAGGTTCGTACTGACTGCTTGGTTGGTGGTATGAGTTGACTCCACGGGGAATGGACCCTCCAAGTGATGAGTTGGTGGATGGGAGTGTTTTTTTGGTGAGAACCTTCCACAGTACAGCCGTGATGGGTGGCTGTCTGACCCGCCCCCGGGAACATACTGAGACAGAGGCCCCGGAACCATCACACGATCGTTGGCCCAACACTGTATACAGAGAAGCATAAATAGCGCAAGGTTATAGTAGCCCGAACCATCACACAACGTGGCAAACACAATGTGATATAGGCAGAACATAAATACAAGGTATTATTATAGTAGACCCGAACCATCACACGACGTGGCAAACACTGTATACAGAGAACATAGATACAGGTTTATAGTTGCTCGGGAAATAGGGTAATGAACAGACAGGTTTTGGTTCAATAGGAACATTTGAATTGTGGCGGGTATCGTATCGCTTGCTACGATTTCGGCTGGATTCTTTGAATGCTAATTGTAGTTTATTCTTAAGTTGAGCTTAAATATTAACTGCTAATTGTAAGAATTATTAATAAAAAAAAAAAAAAGAAAAAACAAAATATCTACATCAGCTCTAGATGTATTATGAAACCAAGTTATGAGAGTTAGAAGTATTTTATGAGCCGGCAGGTCCATATGTTAATTTCGTGAAGCCGATCGGACTGCCGGCCCTTGAGTCTCTCAATCACACACCGTCTACAGCCCAACTATCTCCTCCGCGGCTCTGACTCAACCCACAGTGTCACCATGTGTGCTTACAAGCTACTAACAATTAATAACAACAGTACCTACATCACCAGATCCTCTAAGCTAAGTTCATTGGTATCGAGATATTGTATTATGTGAACATGCCTACATGTCATGCCAATTGAACTAGCCGGTGTGTGGCGATGGGACTCTGGATTACAACCATCGACGACTATGTCGTTGGTAAATTATATTAGAACTATTTGCTTGCGGAGTATTTCATGTACCAACTGATTATACACATTTAACACCTCTTTCACATCTGATAATTCCCGACAAATAATGGTCCTTCTGTGCCCTAAAGCTTCCATACCGTAGTACTTCCGTTTGTTTGCTTCCTTGACGCTTGTGGGCTTACAAATGGCTGCCGCCTACGGCTGCGTTGTTGGGCCCCGAACTGCCATTTCCCTAAGTTTGGACCACAGATTCTTCCCTCGTGTTTTTTTTTTTTTCTACCATTTAGGAACACGAGTCCCTATCTTTTTTGGGGCATTGTTTCCAAGGGTTTTTTGGGCGCTTGTTGTTCCTTGACGTTTTTTGGTATGGTTATTAGCCTAGGGCTGCGATGTTTGGGGTATGGGACGATAGTTTCGTCTCGGCTCACCATTTTGCGCTCCTAGCTAGGACTAGAGCCTAATGACCAGTATGGGCAGGCTGCGGGTGTCTGCGGTTGCTGTTCATTTCGCACTTTAGGTGGTGTGCCTGTGGTAGTTAGTGCGTGTTTTGTCATGGTGTGCAGGGACTCATTCTTCATTTCTGACCCCGGTGCGCGGGAGGGGTTACTCATGTGACCTTTTATCATTCTGATTTGCTATAATAGCCCTAGCAGCCTAGTTGCACATTACAGTGGCGGTCATGATGGGTGATCGGTCTTTGTTAATTCCTAAGCCGATTGACAGTAATAGTCAGACCTCATGATTGTAGCTTACAACCAACTAGGCCTTACCTATAAAGGGCTTTCAACAATTAGTGCTTCACCTTACCCTTTCTTTTAATACGGGCATTTAGTATTTAATTCTCTTTTGTCTAGGTTAGACTAATTTCCTTTCGCATAAGTGTATAATAAGGGGACTGTAGCGTAGTTATCGTAATTGCTTTTTGAGTAAATTACCTTAAGTAGTGGGGGTTTGCCGCTGTGCTTGATTCCTAAGCGATTAACGGTTTGTAGTCTGACCTCATTGTTAGTTTTTCAAGTTGTCATTAAAATTAGGACCTTAACGATGACAGATTTGAAGAAAACTTAAGATTTCTTAACGGGAAGGATGAAGGGAAGTTTAAATAGATGTTTAAGAGATCTTGATGAATTTTATAATAAGTGCCACGGCTCCTGAATCAGATAAAAGGTAAAATTTGCATACTGCTTACTAAATCGCTAGCCTAACTCCCTATGATAGTTATGCCTCAGCAGGTTATATGGTTATTGACAGTTACTGACAGATGTTTTGGTTTTTTTTTTTCTGGAAAGAAGAAAATGTCCGGCAGATCTTGAGCTACTTTGAGGCACATTAATACAGCCTTAGCCAGACTATCTTCCACCCAAGAATCAACCTCTGTTGAAGGATACCGGCCCCTACACCAAAGGCGACTGGTTTTAACCTGCCGAAGCCTTACTTGTGCCTACCTTTTCCGGGGATTCGGCTACCTGGACTGCCGATTTTGGCTGGATATTTTTTGTAGTGTTCCGATCCATCATAATAAAACACTCACACTCCATCCATAAGGTTCACATATCTCCGTGCGTCAAATGAGAAGGCTGGAGGCATTGAAGCCTTAGTCGCTATGCGGTACAAGCTAGAAGCTACCAGCTACGAGTACTGACAGTGGAGTGCCTGCAAGAGAAACTTAGAGGCGAAGGACGAGAGTTGGAAGTCATTCAAGACCGCTTTTTAATTACCAAATTCTTCAACACTAGATCCTCCATCCTATGAGTGTGGCGCGACCCTCAAGGAGGATACTATATGGCCTCCGGTTGAGGAGCCTCCTCCTGATACTATGGAGACAAAGGCCAGGCACCAAGGAGGACGATATTTAGTGTGAATATCTGGAATAAGATCACACTCTCCCCTAAGGGAAATCTTAAGACGGACAACCTAAGCGACTACTCCACTAAACTTGGAAGCGGTTGGTGCCAGCCCGTCGTGTACCAGACGTGAAGTCTTCAATTATGAGAGGAGTACTGGCGACACTCCGACAAGTGGGAGATGTCTGCACATCTACTGCAGCTTTCCCGCGTACTAGAACTTCTCATAAACAGACAAAGGTCACCAATATCATTAGGTGTGCTAAGTTGTGCAGTGTCCACGGTCATCTGTGGTATCGTAGTGTCCTAAGTATCCTACAGGCTACACAGAAGATTAGCAAGGCTAAATCGACTTAAGTTATGTACCAGCTGTCTAGGCAAGAGACCACTTCAACAGTAATTGCAACCATTCCTACATCAAACCTTGTAAGTATTGCAAGGCGAAAACATTGGTTTTTCCCCTTTGCCACCCAGTCTGGATTTAGTTTTTTTTTTGTTATTTTTTTTTTGGTTGTTTGTTTCGAGCACGACGGACAAAGCAAAAGGCGGAGAACCCCCAAAGAGTCACATTGGAGAAAGGTATAGAAGCTGAGGGTGATAAAGTATCTGCCATGTCCATATTGCTTCTCGAGAATGTCAATTGCTTGCCTACTATGCATGCCTGCCAGTAGTGGGGAGAAGATAATAATAATACTATCAATGACGCCGCACCTACCTGACCAGTGCTCACAGAGGTCATTCTGTTCTGCGATCCGCGTCATCATTACCCCAGCCTCAAGTGTACCAGCAAGGGTCAAGAAGAATTTGGTACTCCATTCAGGATCGTTCACTCAGTGAAAATTAGATTCCAGTGACTATGATTATAGTGGAGATTTCATATGAATTTGTAGATAAAAAGGTAGTGATGTCCCATCAAGGCTGTGTTGAGGTCGACACACAACACCCACGTTTCTATATAGCATCAGAGATTCAACACACATTTGAAATATCTCAGAAGCCAAGGGTTTTATAAAACTGAGCTGATGATCCCAACTCTCTGCTAACAATGGGTATTATCGCTACTGGTCGCAGCCCTGGGATTATTACTACGACCCCCTGGTTCACACCCTGCCGATATCTTAAATGTAACAATGGTTTAAAAAGTTTTTGGGGCGGGTAGATTAAGCTTATAATGCTCCTCCACGATCCAAGAGTATGCCATTTCTGGATCCTATTGCCACTTCCTCTCAAGACACACATGGTGCGAGGTGGTACGGTTCTCTAAACGGTAGCAGTAAGCCACCCATAGGATAAATATATTAGGCCAAAGGTGCCCTGATAATACATGTACTGATATAGATAAGCTATGGGGATCTTGGACAATATTGGAAGTTGACCACATCCATGAACTTGATCGTTTTTTTTTTGAAGTCCACGCTAGCAGTTTAAGCTCGTATGAAGAGACTGTAAACGTATGACTCTGGCAGAGGGTCAGTATGTTTTCTGAGTAAGGACTCCCTTGCGAATGATAACAAGAGTAAATTACCTACTAATTTCCATACAAGCACTTTGGCTAGAGTTTACATGACGCCTTCAGCAAGCACTGTTTGTTCAAGGCATCCAAGTTATTGCTGAGACTTATGCCGGCAGTGTTGGCCGAGCAAGGTACAACGTGGATTTTGTGGACCGAGAGTAGATCTCAGCTGAGTATGGCAGTAGGATAAAAACCATTACCTTGCCTCACCATGGGATTCTAAAAAGGGGACAGTTCCACCACTCCTGTTTCGTATTCTTGTGTATGACTGCTCTGCCTAAATCCAGTGATCGATCCTACTAGCCTGAATGATTGTCTGTACACCGGGTCCGTCCCCTTGGTCTCTGAATCTAGCGCAAATTATGTTGCGCTTCAGATGTCATAAGTTTGCATGGGTCGCCGATATTGAGACGGGCCTTCCTGATGCTTCAACTCCATCGTAAAGACAGGGACTCGGACAAGATTTTTATGGACACGGGACCCAATGGATCTAGATTCGGAGGTATCTGGTATACCAGGTTCAGAGTCGTCTTATTCGGGGCGGACCTGTTCCCAGTTCCTTCTCAACGCTACTATCTCTTGGCGTCATCTTGAGGAGGCTGGGACTAGATCCTGACTTCAAGAATGAGATCAAGCAGGGGATCTATGTGCGACCATCATCTTCAAGGCACCGGAGACCAATGAAGATTTATTGCTCAAGAGATGCTGGGAGATCCGCGATATATTGACCAAGGCTCATTTATACTTAAGAGAATGGCCACTAATAGTGATCTTTTGAAAGGTCAATTTGCTTCTGACGGTGTAGCTACCGAGAATAGTGAGGGTGACGTTTTTAGGCCACAAATGGGACACTACCACAGATTGTATATCCTTCTGTCAACCCCATGCGGCAGTGAGCTTATGACCAAGCGAAACTGCTTAAGCTTGTCAGCGAGGTTGTTTGATCCCCTAGGTTTTTTGCTGCCTGTAACAATCCGTGCTCGGAGGTTTTTACAGCATCTGTGGCGGCTAAAACTAGTTTGGGAAACGCCCCTCCCGATTGAGGAACAAGATACTTGGCGGTTGATTCGGCGGACCTTTCCACATGTTGCAAGGTCCAACTTCATCGTCAGGTTATTAGTGGTCAACAGGTGGATCTACATGCCTTTTCTGATGCTAGTAATAGTGCGTACGGTACTGCCATATACATATGCAATGGTAGTGAAGCGACGCTGGCTATAGCGAAGGCCAAAGTAGCCCCTATAAAGAAGATTACAGTTCCTAAATTAGAACTTACTGCATGCTTCTGTTCTGCTCGTCTAATAAAGTTTACACTGGATGCTTATGCAGACATACTACCATTAATAACGTCTATGTCTGGAGCGACAGTCAAATAGCGCTTTCATGGGTACACAGCCAGAAAGTGTTACCTGTTTATGTTTCTAATCGCACTGATGAGATCATGACTTATTCCTACAGCTACATTTCGCTATGTGAGCACAGGGATGACCCCGGTGACATAATTTCCCGGGGGATCTCGGCGCAGCAGTTTATGTCGTCCTCTATTTGGTGGCATGGACCTCCATGGCTTACATCTCCAACTGAATGGCCTCAGGATTTCAGGGAATGCATGTCTGAATCCTTCAAGACGGCGCCAAGATGATGTGTTAAGTAGTGCGGATGTGAGTACTACACATCAGGATAACAAGTTGGTAGAGTGGGAACGTTACGGCAGCTATGATCAAGTAATACGGGTATTTGCTTGGATATACCGTTTCATTAACACATGAGAAGTCGGGCTCACAGGTCTTTCCTTAGTGAAGATTCGAAGCATATCAGACTCCATGAATTGAGATCAGCAGAAGCAAAACTAATATGTTTAGTACAAAAGGAATCTTATCCTACTGAACATCAAATCCTGAGCAAGGAGTCAAAGGCCAAACCCTCAAACTTAATGAGGCAGCTAGGATTATATATGGAAGGAGGCATAATTAAGTGTAGAGGCAGGATACAAAAAGGCGGACATTATTGATTCTGCGAAATATCCTGTCCTCCTTAACTCCTCTCATTGGATTACCAAACTGTTGATTCGCCAATGCCATAGGACCTGCCTACATTTTGGCGTAAATTATGTTCTGGCGTATATGCGACAATGTTGGTGGATCCCTAAGATGCGACAAGCAATTAAAGGGATCCACAATAGCTGTACATTTGTAAAAGATTACAGGGTAAGCCTTACTCCCCAGGTGATCTACCTCCCTTGCCGGCGTTCAGGGTACAAAGGACTGGACCATTTCAGGTAACCGGGGTAGACATCGGAGCGATTCATGTTAGAGAATCGCCCGGTAATATCATAAAGGTATATGCCGACCTATTCACATGTTGCGGTAACCAGAGCGATTCATATTGAATTGATTGACGACCTATCCAGTGAGGGGTTTTTTTCCATACTCTAAGACGCTTTGCAGGCCGCAATGGTTTCCCTCAAATTAGTATGAGCGATAATGCGACTTGTTTTGTCGGGGCCTCTAAATATCTCCAAGTTTAATGGATGACCCGCAGGTTGTGGCTACCCTCACTGGAAAGGGTTGTCAGTGGAGATTTATACCAGCACGTGCACCATGGTTCGGGGCGATTTGGGAGAGAACTATCGGTATCGTCAAATCTGCCATGAAGAAGGTATTAGGAAGGGCACTGGTGACCAGACGGGAGTTGCAAACCATCTTAATAGAAATTGAGATGTCAGTCAACGACAGGCCCTTGACCTATACCTCGGCAGATGTTGATGCCCTCTTACCCATTTCGCCTTCTATGCTAACACGTGGACGAACCCTTAATACCTTTCCTAGATCGTCCGTAAATGACGAAGATCTGCAAGACCCTACGTTCGGCAATGCTGACGCCACACGTCGTCGCTTCCAGTATGTAAACAAGGTGTCCGACGATCTATGGAAACGGTGGACCCAAGAATATTTGCTGTCTCTTCGCGAGCGTCACTCTCATAAGATCAAAGGGACGAATCAACGATGGCCTCATATCGGGGATATCGTCCTGATTCATGATGAGCGTCCTAGGTTATTTTGGAAGCTTGGGAGGATTATCGATTTGTTCCAGGGCATTGATGGTCTTATAAGGGTTGCTAGAATACGAACTTCGACGGGGGTTACTACTCGCCCAGTCGTAAGGTTATATCCCTTGGAGCAGGATGTAGAACTGCCGGATGATCCTGGCGTCTCTACTGATACCCCTCCGCGGGAGAGTGCTGGTGACAGTGCTCCTCCAGGTGGGGCAGCTGATGATAAGGATGATCCTCCTCAGGCTTCAGGTGGCGCTCGTCCCAAAAGGAGGGCGGCTATGAGTTTCCGTGATCTTTGGAGATCAAAGATCAAACAAGGTGACTTTGACTTCGATGTCCTTTTTATGTTCTCTGTATATCATTTTTGGTGGCGGGCAATATGTCGGGAATAGGGTAATGATCCCAGGTTTGGTCCAATAGGACATTTGAATTTGGCGGTATCGTATCGCTTGTACGATTTCGGCTGGTTCTTTGTGTATTGTAGTTTATTCTTAAGTTAGGTTAAATATTAACTGTAATGTATAAATATCTACATCAGCTCTAGATGTATTATGAAACCAAGTTATGGGTTATAATTACTATGAGCCGGCAGCCATATGTAATTTCGCGAAGCGATCGGACACCGGCCCTGTGAGTCTCTCAATCAACACCGTTCAGCCAAGATCTCCTCCCGGCTCTGACTCAACCCCACAGTTCACCATGTGCTACAACTACTAACAATAATAACAACAGTCCTACATCACCAGTCCTCTAAGCTAAGTTCATTGTATCGATATTGTATAATGTGAACATTCCTATATGTCATGCAATTGAACTAGCCGTGGGTGGGCGACTGGATTACACCCATCGACGACTATGTCGTTGGTAATTATATTATAACTATTTGTTGGGATATTTCATGTACCAGTGATATACAATTTAACCTCTTCATCTAAATTCCCGACAATTGTAGCCCGAACCATCACACGACGTGGCACCACTGTATATAGAGAGCATAATACAGGTTATAGTAGCCCGAACCATCACACAACGTGGCAACACTGTATATAGAGAACATAATACAGGTTATAGTAGCCCGGACCATCACACAACGTGGCAACACTGTATACAGAGAACATAATACAGGTTATAGTAGCCCGAACCATCACACAACGTGGCACTGTATATAGAGAACATAATACAGGTTATAGTAGCCCGAACCATCACACAACGTGGCAACACTGTATATAGAGAGCATAATAAAGGTTATAGTAGCTCGAACCATCACACAACGTGGCAACACTGTATACAGAGAATATAATGCATGTTGTAGTAGCCCGGACCATCACACAATGTGGCAAACACTGTATATAGAGAACATAATACAGGTTATAGTAGCCCGAACCATCACACAATGTGGCAACACTCTATACAGAGAACATAATACAGGTCATTGTAGCCCGAACCATCACACAACGTGGCAATACTGTATACAGAGCACATAATACAGGTTATAGTAGCCCGAACCATCACACAGCGTGGCAACACTGTATATAGAGAAAATAATTCAGGTTATTGTAGCCGAACATCACACAACGTGGCAACACTGTATATAGAGAACATAATACAGGTTATAGTAGCCCGAACCATCACACAACGTGGCAACACTGTATATAGAGAACATAATACAGGTTATAGTAGCCCGAACCATCACACAATGTGGCAACACTGTAAACAGGAACAAGTGAAAGACACAAATACAGATTAAAACACAAATTATCATATACAATCATGTAGAGGTTCACCTGTTTTACTTGAATTGCAGCTAACTAAAGTATCTCTTCCATGGACACAGACCCTTTCCCAACTGATGCCTGTAGCAAATTGATATTAGTATGAGAGGGAAGGTTAGAAGATTGTAGAAGCTTCTGGCAACAAGCGGAGCAGCTCAGTGCTACCAAACCAGCCAGTTATACCAAAACATATGGGTACATTGACAGCAGCAAATATATGTTTTACATAGGATGTACCAGTACGTCGCCCGGAATGAAAGGGTTAAATATACCTTAGCATTAATAAAACAAATAGAATAGCTTTCAAATGAGGTGCTGGTCCATGAAATCCATAGCTCTACTGAACTGTTGACATAACCATACCTCAGAAAATAGTATTAAATGTCTTTACCATACTACACTACCCTCATGATTATTATACATTATGAATATGGTCCTTTACTAATATTAAGTCAACTATAAATAATAACATCAACATCTGAATATGACCAGTATATAGGACAACATATCAAATACGAATACACACACACACACACACACACAGACACACACACATACAGAGCAATAATAAGGAAGAAGACTGTAAATAACGAGGACACAATATCCAACATATACCTTTCTCTCTCTCTCTCACTCGCCCTCTCTCACTCTCTCACTCACCCTCTCTCTTACAATCAATGTTCCTTTCTCCGACACTTATTCTCCAGTCCCTATCTAGATCTACCAATGCTCCTCCCTCTCTTCACTCTCTGTGGACAAAACTGAATTTCAAAAGTGTAGCTGAACTCTCACAGTTGGTCCGTGAATACAAACTTAAACAGAAATAACATATACATCACACACACTCTCTCGTCTCTCTCTCTCTCTCATCTCTCTCTCTCTCTCTGTCTCTCTATGACTTACGGTATAGAGTAATGATGATGGTGGTGGCTGCTTGTGCTAATGGAGTGTCTGAAGCAGTACAGGTTAAGCTGTGGTTGTGCCAGTGACGTGGTAATACCAGGCAGGGTCACTGAACTCCGGACCTCAGCCTAGACAACAAACAAATATTTTGTTATTAACACTCCGGGCGGCTAGGTCTGTAACTTCTACTACCTGCCAAGCGGGTAGTTTACCCTAAACGAGCTTATTTCTGTGCTGTTACATGCATAAACAAGAGCCAGAGTGTAATACAATTATGTATCCGTGAAAGGGCGTTAATTGAGCTTTCCAATGACACCAGAACCATCCTTCTACGATCACGGGTTGTCTTGCAACGATCGTGCAACACGAAGGAAGAATCCCTAAAATACGGTAATTTCCTTACATAATTCCCTGTCTAGCGAGGCAATGGGTGTGGATGTGTGTGGAGGGGAGGCCAGTGCCGGCGCGCGGGAGCCGTGCCGAACGGTCAGAGTCAACCTACGCTCCTCCCATCGCTCGGACTCTGTCTCAGAGCCAATTAATGTGCTCAACATCGCCACCGACTTAAGGCGGGTCCCCGCTCTTTTGTCCATGGTTCTCTAGACCGCCTTAAGTAGGCCCCGCCAAACAAGGGTTAAGTTATTGTGGCGGGAGTCTAGGAGTCCTCCTCCCTTTGTATACTTCACCTCCTAGACGATACATAGAAAGGGGCGAGGGTACGCAAAAGTGGTCCTGCACCCTAAGAATTGGAACCTAAATGTTGTTTCTGTTCGGTTTCTGTCTCGAGTCGGCCACCCCCAGTTATGGAGTATGTGCCTGAGTATATACATACATACAAATACACGTGAGCTATTAATAGTTTTACACTCCCAGCCGGGCTCGAACCACCGACAGTCAGAACGAGTGTCAATGCTGTAATCAACTCTGCCACATACCATCACTGAGCTCCGGACCTCATCCTAGACAACAAACATAGACGTATAGTCACTCATAAAATATACATTATATAAATGGTACGTTAAGGGGAGATTTCCACTTGAGGGATTACTTTCTGAAGCCCTTCCTCTCATATTTAACCACATGCTTTTGAAATTTTAAGACGTTCGCCCCATTATTTTGTCGATTTTAAGAACTTTCGCTCCATTTCTGTCAATTTTAAAACCTTTCATGCATTTTGGTGTTGATTGTTTCCTGACGAACGATAGCGAGCCTGTAGTTTAAGAGGACCCAGCTTTCGGCCGGGGCATTTTTCTACCGAAAAATGTACCAATTTATCTTGAAAGGTGGGTCTAGGGAGTGTAATTTTAAGCTTGATGGAGGTCTAGGGAAAAAAAATCACAGTATACATATGAGAGAGATAGATAGATAGGGAGGTAAATAGATAGACAAAGAGAGGGAGAGTAACCCCTTGAAACAATACTAAACATGGAAGGAGGAAGAGATATGAAAGGATGCCATGTGAGATAGTAGTGTAGTAATGGTGAGGGAGGGAGGAGGTCACACAAGGATGGCATGTGAGATAGTGTAGTAATGGTGAGGGAGGGAGGAGGTCACACAAGGAGGCATGTGAGATAGTAGTGTAGTAATGGTGAGGGAGGGAGGAGGTCACACAAGGATGGCATGTGAGATAGTAGTGTAGTAATGGTGAGGGAGGGAGGAGGTCACACAAGGATGGCATGTGAGATAGTAGTGTAGTAATGGTGAGGGAGGGAGGAGGTCACACAAGGATGGTCATGTGAGATAGTAGTGTAGTAATGGTGTGAGGGAGGGAGGAGGTCACACAAGGATGGCATGTGAGATAGTAGTGTAGTAATGGTGAGGGAGGGAGGAGGTCACACAAGGATGGCATGTGAGATAGTAGTGTAGTAATGGTGAGGGAGGGAGGAGGTCACACAAGGATGGCATGTGAGATAGTAGTGTAGTAATGGTGAGGGAGGGATGAGGTCACACAAGGATGGCATGTGAGATAGTATGTAGTAATGGTGAGGGAGGGAGGAGGTCACACAAGGATGGCATGTGAGATAGTAGTGAAGTAATGGTGAGGGAGGGAGGAGTTCACACAAGGATGGCATGTGAGTTAGTAGTGTAGTAATGGTGAGGGAGGGAGGATGTCAGACAAGAGATAACTGAACACAACAACAATAACTATGACAGATGTGGAAATATATAGACTACCTTATTGTTAACCCACTGAGCCCCAGCTAGTTTAGAATGAATGTACCACCAGGGATCGGCTGTTTCTGATTTTTTTTTTCCCAGAAACAATAGCGAATGGGTTAGGAATGAAGGAAAAAAAACCACAAAAAAAACGATCAAAAAGGTAAAAAATTTGTCCTACGGAGCCCCCGAAAGTCGATTTTACATAAGTAAAAAATTGAAGGCAAATACACCCAAAATACCGGTTTTTGCGCGCTCATGTGCACGCGGTTGGACTTTGAGAGTTTTGAACCATCCCACGGTTTCCCACGGTTGCGTGGGATACTTACACAGTTCCCATACAAATCTGAGCCCTAGTGCCATAGGACCGGAGTAATTGGGACCGGACCGGCCAGGACACATGGTTTGCGTCTCTGGGGTTTAGCGTTACATACATTGTGGACGCAAACCCTGCTTCGCTGGGGCTCAGTGGGTTAAGGGGGCCCACCTCGTTTTTTTTCTCTCTCGGTTGTATCCATTCGGCCCCATTCAGCTTACTGTTTTAAGACGTTTATCCCCATCCAGGTGTCAATTTTTTCCTGGCGAGCGGAGCGAGCCATCATATTTGTTATTATGTTTTGACATCAGGCTAAATTTGTTCATTTTTTATAGACAATTTCTCCGTCGAAGCCAGATTTCTCCATACAGTACTGGCTCGCTATAGCTCGTCAGGAAATAATCGACACCTGGATTTTTTTTTCTATGTGAATGAGGGAGACAAAGGCATAACTGCCTGCAGCGAGTGCCTCCCCCAGATTTGAAAGAGTGACAGAGCCAAAATCAAGGGACGTTCGAGCTAAAATGCCTGGACACACGGAGTTTGAAGCAATTTAAGTCATAGGAAGAGGGAAAGACTGATTCTGGGAGAGAGTTCCAGAATTCAGCAGTTGAATAGAAGAAAGTCTGAGAATAGCCTTTCACTCTTGGGTTGGAGTTGCACAGAGTAGGGGTGGGATTGTGTTGCAAGGCGGGTACTACGTACCCTACGTAGAGGAGGTGGTATACACTGGGAGAGCTCCGAGGAATACTGATTATTGTAGTACCGATAGAATAGCGAGAGAGATGCAACATTGCGGCGAAGAGAGAGAGATTGCTGAGAGTTGGTGAGTGGATGGGAGTTAATGATACGAAAGGCTTCCTCTCTACTTTGTCTAGAAGTGCTGTGTGAGGATCCTCCCACACATGTGAACAATACTGAATACAAGGACGCACTGTTGCCCCTGTACAGAGCAAGAAGCTGCACAGGGGTAAAGAACCCCTTGAGGCAGTTGAGCACACCCAGCTTCTGGAGGCTGGCCTTAGCGAGACTGGTAGTATGGTCCTTCCAGTGAGAGCAGGACCTTAGAGAAGATGAAGGGTTGATTTTTGTATTGTTGAAGAATCAGGGATAGTCCTCTGGAGGTTCCTGATGGGTAGTAAGATGGATAAATTGAGTTTTGGAAGCATTAAAGGTAACAAGTTTTCTCTACCCCAATTGGAAATAGTAGCTAGATCAGAAGATAAGTATTTTATGGCTTCATTACGTTTGCTTTTGAGGGACTGCTGGCTGGGGCGTTCTGGAAAACTAATTGAGTGGTGTAAGGTAGAGTCGTCTGCATATGAATGGATGGGACTGTATGTACAGTTGAGAAGATCATTTATGAAAATTAGAAAGAGAATAGGAGCTAGGACAGAAACCTGAGGAACACCGGAGTTGATAGGATGAGGAAATGAGCGATGGCCGTCCACAACCGCAGCTATGGAACAGCCAGAAAGGAAATTAGAGATAAAGGCACAGATGGAAAGTTGGATGACCAAGAGTTAGTAAGATATGAAAGAAGATCACCAGTAGAGCGACCCTTAAGGAAGCCATACTGGCGATCTGAGAGCAGATTATGAGAAGAGAATGCTTAGAATTTGGAAGCAAGAATAGTTTCAAAAACTTTAGATACAAGAAATGAGAGCAATTGGACGATAGATGGAGGGTTGAGAGCAGTCACCCTTCTTTGGGACAGGTTGAATGAGAGCAAACTTCCAGCAAGAAGAAAAGACGTTAGAGGAGAGACAGAGACGAAAGAGTTTGCCTATGCAGTGGGGTCAGCACCGGAAGCACAGTTCTTAAGTACAACAGGAGGAACACCGTCCGGACGTATGCCTTCTTAGTATTAAGCCCAGAGAGGGTAAAGTACATCTTTAGAAGAGATTCTTGGGCATAAATAGGTGCAGAGGGAGGAATGGCTCCGGAATCATCCAAGGTAGAGTTTCTAGCAAAAGTTTGAGCAAAGAGTTCAGCTTTGTCAAAGAAGTGATGGTTGTGCCATCAAAAAAAAGACGAGGAAGAAAAGTTGTTGGAGAGGTTTTTGGCTAGATGCCAGAAAGCTTGGGAAGAGCTAGAGTTGGATAGTTCAGTGCATTTATTATTGATGAAAGAGTGCTTGGCAAGTTGAAGAACAGATTTGGCTTGATTGGTGATAAACGTCTTAATACTTAAAGAGCGGGGCCCGACTTAAGTCCGTATCTAAAAATCAGCAAGTTAGGAGCATTATTAAGGCTTTTAACCCTTAATTAGCGGCGAGCAACATAAGTCGAGTTAAATAAAGCTGGACTATGTGGCGGCGCTCGACATAGGTCGAGTGGCAATTTCAGCACGTAATGTGGCTGAGAGAGAGAGACAAGTGGTGGCAGGAGACTAGCGAGCGTATGACTGCTCCAGACCACCGCGGCGAACCTACTGACACAAATCTCAGCTCCCTCCTCCCTCTCTCACTCGCTACATACTCAATTATCCGAAAAGTACCGAATTACCTGCTTTTTGCACTCGCGTTGCACGGTTATTGCAAGAAAACTATCCATCATACAAGGATCGTTTTGGTGTCATTCGAAAGCTCTGTTTATGCCCTTTCAGGGATAGGTACTTGTTTTACGTTCTGGGTCTTATTTAGGCATGAAAATGATCACGTAAACAGCCCTATTTTGGCTAAAAACACCCCGCTGTGCGGTACACATAAATAAACCGCATAGGCCGCTCGTAAGGTGTTAAAGGGTTAAAATCGAGTGCAAATGGCCGGGAACGCAGCAGGCCACACGGCCGACACCCAGTGCTTACCGCCGCCCACTGACTCATGCTCCCTCTGTTCTCGAGAGGCCGGCAATGTAGCCAGTAGTGAGTGTAGCTGGAAAAAATATGCCGCTATACGCTAAACTCCCATGTTGGTGGTACCACTGCATCAAAACGACGAGTGCTACGTAGCTGGTTCTGGTCTCATTTTGAAGCTTGTAGCGCCTAGTTCTTTGCTGAATACATTTCTTTTCATGCAGATACTTGATTGATCATTCAGGAGGGCCTGAATATGCCCAAAATAGCCCAAAACCCCCCGCTAGACGAGGGTTAAAACAGTTGGCTGAATGGGGCCGGATGGATACAAGCTAGAGAAAGAGAGAAAGAGAGAAAAGACGAGAACAAAAGCAGGTCACCCCTCTTAAATATATTTTAAGTATTATTGATATTTAGCTGTACAGAGTTAATACAAGATTGTTTATAATTTATAATATTTCAATTTTGCTGTCATTATAATTAATTGGTATAAAGAGTACATACATATACGCTACTATTAATACTACTACTTCTACTACTACTACCACTACTAAAACTACTACTACAACTACTACTACTACTACTACTACTACTACTACTACAACTACTACTACTACTACTACAACAACAATTATTATACTCACTGCCCCTGCTCCCTCCATCACCTCCCCTCCAGTCTTAATAATTCTGTTGTCCATCCACCAAGTCAGTTTGGGCGGTGGTATTCCTGGGGGGAGGGAGAAGGAACATCAAAACATAAGAACAAGGACATCAGTGTTGCCAATTTAGTTTGATGGAAGTCTAGGGAGGGAAGTATAATAACAATAAATACATGAAATAATCGACCAAAAATGTACCCTTCCCCCTTAAGTCGTGTTATGGCTACAGTAACAAGACGATCTGTGGGGATCACTCTGAGTCTCATTTTGTCCAGAGATTGAGTGAGTGAGTGTTTGTGTGAGTGTGTCTGTCTGTCTCTGTCTCTCTCCAGGACATTCTGAGTGTGTGGTGTGTGAAGTATGATCCCAGTACACTCCCCGTGACAGGCCCTCTCCCACCATCATCAACATACCTCCTAGTGCTATACAGGACAGTCTGAGTGTGTGGTGTGTGAAGTATGGTCCCAGTACACCCCCCGTGACGGGACTTCTCCCACCATCATCAACATACCTCCTAGTGCTATACAGGACAGTCTGAGTGTGTGATGTATGGTCCCAGTACACCCCCCGTGACAGGACCTCTCCATCATCAACATACCTCCTAGTGCTATACAGGACAGTCTGAGTGTGTGGTGTGAAGTATGGTCCCAGTACACCCCCTGTGGCAGGACCTCTCTCGTCATCCACCACCTCCACCCTCCTTGGTAACTCTGTGGATAAGGATCAAGACAGAGGTTTAGTACACTCACAATTATGGAAGTAAATAATGAAATCAAACACATACTATATGACTTAAATTGATTCAAACTCCGCGTGTTCAGGCATTTTGGCTCGAACATTCCTTAATTCTTAGCCATGTCTGCCTTTTGTCTCCCTCATCCATATAGAAGAAAAAAAAATATATATACGGTATATATACATATTCATACAAGGAAAGATCTGTGGTAGTTACATGGGTTGAGATACTTTAGAGTCTTAGTATTGCTAGAGGTCTTTCCTAAGCTCAATCAAATCGTCTAATAGTTGGCAGAATATGATGAAAAGGACGTCCCTAGTACTGAATGGGTTAATATCAACAGGTTCCACAACGGTAGTCGGAAATATTGTACTGTAAACTGATATATGTATATGTATATGTATGTATGTATTGTACACTGATATGATACACGAGAGGGCAGTGTGTGTACATCAGGATGGTCACAGTAAGTTATGTCTCGGCACCAAGTATATTTTGATCAATAATTGATATAAGCTATGTCTAATTTATATCAGCTATGTCTAAAACTTGATTTATTCGTTTATTTTGCTCAATAATTGGTATCAGCTCTATGTAAAACTTGATTTATTCGTATATATTGATCACTAATTGGTATCAGCTATATCTCAAATTGTATTTATTCGTTTCGAGTGAGATATACAAACATGTTCCTACACTTACCCACCCTAGGACCAATTATCTTTTTAATTTACATCAACGACATAGATGAGGGTCTCACCTGTACAATCTCAAAATTTGTTGACGATACAAAAATTGCAAATAGCGTACTCTCAAAAGAACAAGTTCACGATATGCAACACAATCTAGATATGTTGTCATGTTGGGCCCAAATTTGGCAAATGAGTTTCAATGCGGATAAATGTAAAGTACTACATATCGGATACCAAAATGAGAAAGCAAACTATTTGATGAATGGCACTCAGCTTAAGAATGTAAACAGAGAAACCGATCTGGGAGTAACAATATCGAGTAACCTAAAACCGAGTCAACAATGTTAAGAAGTTGTTAAGAAGGCAAACACAATAATTGGCTTTATAGGCAGGTCATTTGAGCATAAATCCAAAGACGTTATCCTAACCCCTTACAATTCCTTAGTCCGCCCTCTTCTGGAATACTGCGTTCAATCCTGGTGCCCTTATTACCAAAACGATATAGACAAGCTAGAACGAGTTCAACGTAGAGTTACCAAAATGATACCTAGCCTAAAGAACATACCATACGAGGAGCGTCTTAGAGAATTAAATCTATTTCCTTTAACCCAGCGAAGATTAAGAGGAGACTTAATTCAAGTGTTCATAATCATCAAAAGCATCGACAATATGAACTGTAGTAAGTACTTCACTATCGACCAATCTAATTACACGCGGGGAAACGGGTGCAAAATTATTGGTAAATCTTTTAACTTACACGAAGCTAAAAATTTCTTCTTCAATCGAGTTGTCAACTTATGGAATGGGCTTCCCCGAGATGTTATAGACTGCAGCACCGTTGATTCATTTAAACTCCACCTAGACAAATATCTCGCATCAAACCCGCGAATGACTGCGTTTGTAAATGAATAACTTTATTTTATCCTCCCCTCAGTTACTAACCCATCCGTCCCCTACTAACTTCCTAATCATGCCACGGACATTAGTTCCAGGCCAGTAGTTCCCTTTCCAATGTTCCCTTACCCACTCTAAACCACTGTTTGGACACTTGATCCTCAGTGTTTTGGAGGACAAGCAGCCTAGAAGGGTCACTAGACCTGTTGTTGCTTGATTTCCTTTGTACTCCTTTGTCCTTTGTACTCCTATTCAACATCTGACATATATAGCCTAAATACAGGACAGAGCGAGCCAAACGCAAGGACAGCTGAGATATAACTAATTAGCGCTACCGTACATCTGGAGGGTTACAGTAAGATATGTGGACAGTTAGTTGGAAACAAAGACTAAAACATAACTGTAAACTGGACAGGTTATTATAGGGGAGAACAGGACGTGATATATAGAAGGAGGATATGACAACATGTGGAAGGGTATGATACAAAATTATAGTACAGTGGCGCTAATAGGTCATGTCTCAGCAGTCATTGCGTTCGGCTCACTCTGTGCTGTATTAATGTCTGTCAAATATTAAATAAGGTGGGTAAGTGTAGGAACATGGTTGTATATCTCACTCAAAAAGAAGAAATTATGTTGAGGAAAAGGCACACGTGAAAACATGGACAATAGGTAGATAGATAAATCAGAGGACAGCTAAGAATATAAGAGGAGAGAAAACAACAGTGGTGCAAGACCTGACAAACAAAAATAGAACGTAAAGTAATAAAATGAACAAAGAAAATAAACAGCGGAGAGCAATTATTAGGACCAAACAAAGTAAAACTGAATATGGCAAGACAGAAAAAAGTACACAAATAAACCATAATTATTAATGCAGATCATCGGACACAGGGACCCAGAATAGAACAACAAGGGATGAGGAATGAATTATGTAAACATTAAGAGCAGAGAAGGGAATAAACCGGCTCAGCCATGAGCTGGTGCCGGGCGCCTCTTCAAACCTCCGCGACAGCACACCACTTCCCTGCAAATACAATGTACGTCATCCACGTTGGATCCAACGATATACAGCGAACCCGGTCGGAAGATTTGCTTTTAAAGTACCAGCAGCTGATCAAGTCGTTTAAGGAGAAGTCATCAAGGATCATCGTCTCAGGAATCGTCCCCCGGCTCGGTGTAGAGAGCCGATTTTACAACATAGCCACCAGCACAAATCGTTGTCTAGCAAACCTCTGCAGGAAGGAGAACGTGGGATTCGTCGACACCTGGGACAATTTCTACTACGATGACTATTTGTTTTCGGATGATGGAGTTCATCTGAACCAGGTGGGAGCAGCGCGTTTTGGGCGTCTTCTCAACGATGCGGTGAAGGATTTTCGGAGAAGAAATCGACTCAGCACAGGACAACCAGGAAGGAGGACCGAAGACAGCGAGGACGGCAATCTACAAAGGAATTAAATACTAATCCGTCAAGAACCGCGAATTTGGATAAAGCTCCACCAACACGACCCAAATTCAAAACCGTCAGGGATAACGACCGAGGACCGAGGACAGCCACGAATGTAAATGTAGATCCGACCAGAACCAAAAATTCGATGAAAGAACGATCTGCGAGTTCTAAAACCGCAACTTTAAAGGTTTTCTATGCAAACGCTCGTAGCATACGCAATAAATTTTCAGATTTAGAGGAACTAGTGTTTACAGAAAATTATGATGTGATTGGCATAACAGAATCTTGGCTCAATACACAAGATAGAGACTTTTTAGCAGAGTATTCACTTCCCGGTTATGTAATGTTTGAGAACAGCCGAATAAATAAAAATGGAGGTGGCGTTTTATTTTATATCAAAGAAAGTCTTAACCCGACCCTCGTGTCAAAACCTCAAATTGTGAACGTCGACACATCTTTTGTGCTAATAAAGAATAATAAAGGTACAAAAATAATACTTGCGTTAATATACAGACCTCCAGCTCAATCAGTGCAAACTGACCGAGAAATTTACGAACAAATTGCAGATGTAAGTAACTCACAAGATACCGTAATTTTTGGCGACTTTAATTTACCTGTGACCAAGTGGGGCGATACTCTTACTTCACACTCCGGACATGACTTGTATACGAACTTGCAAGAGAGTTCGCTTTATCAATTTGTTCGAATGCCGACCCGTGGTAATAACGTTCTTGACATTGTACTTGCAACAAAAGAAGAATTGATAGAGAATTTGAATGTTGGTGATGAATTCAGTAACAGCGACCATCGTACGATAACTTTCACTTTAAAGTTTACTAGTAACGAACCAAATAGTAGCATCGAAAAAGTCCCTAATTTCAAGAAAGCAAACTTCCATAAACTTAGAGCTATGTTTAAAGAAACTGACTGGAGCTTTTTAATTAACAATAACGACATAAATACATCTTGGAAGTTATTCGAAACCACTTACCTAAAAGCAGTGCAAGACTGCATACCATCGAAAATACGGCGTCCAGGCCATAATAATAAGCCCAAATGGTGGAATAAAGATATTTCAAACTGCCTGCTTGCTAAAAAATGTGCTAATGATAGATTAAAATCCTCACAAAATGACGAAGAACGGGTGAAATTTGTAGAGCTACGACGCAAAGCCAAAAAGTTAATTAAGCAAAGTAAAAAGACCTTAGAGTTACATATTGCGAATCAAAGTAAAACAAACCCGAAAGAATTCTATAGTTATATCAGAAAGAAAAAAGTAGTTACTTCAACTGTTGGACCGTTAGTCGATGAAAAAGGAGAATACACCAAAGACGAAGTACAAATGAGTAATGCCCTCAATACCTTCTTTGCATCAGTTTTTACAACAGAAGACCTCAGTGATATCCCTACACCATCGCCGATTCAGATTGATAATTCAGATGTTCTAAGCAATATCACCGTTACAGAGAGAGAAGTATTGAATTGTTTAGATAAACTCAAGGTAAATAAAACGCCAGGACCTGATACAATCTCGCCTAGAGTTCTAAAGGAAGCTAAGAATGAGCTCTCCAAACCACTGACATTACTATTCAATAAATCCTTGCAGTCTGGAACTATGCCTGATCAGTGGAAGCTAGCCAACGTAACACCGATATTCAAAAAAGGCAGCAAATCCCTACCCAGTAACTATCGTCCAATTAGCTTAACCTCAGTTGTATGTAAAATGCTAGAAACGGTCATACGAGACAGACTCGTAAATCACTTGGAGGAAAATAACATACTTAAAGATACTCAACACGGCTTTCGTAAAAAACGTTCCTGTTTAACAAACCTCTTAGACTTCTTCCACGATATCCTCAACCTCTACGATGAGAGTAAAGCTGTAGATATTATATACCTTGATTTTCAAAAGGCCTTTGACAAAGTTCCCCACAAACGTTTACTGCTAAAACTAAAAGCGCATGGAATACAAGACGGTGTGTTGAAATGGATAGAAAATTGGCTCAGCAACAGAAAGCAAAGGGTAGTCATAAACGGTAAGGCATCTAAATGGACCAATGTAAGTAGCGGGGTACCCCAGGGATCGGTACTAGGACCAATTCTCTTTCTAATTTACATCAACGACATAGATGAGGGTCTCACCTGCACAATCTCAAAATTTGCTGACGATACAAAAATTGCAAATAGCGTACTCTCAAAAGAACAAGTTGACGATATGCAACACAATCTAGATAAATTGTCATGTTGGGCCCAAATTTGGCAAATGAGTTTCAATGCGGATAAATGTAAAGTACTACATGTCGGATACCTAAATGAGAAAGCAAACTATTCGATGAATGGCACTCAGCTTAAGAATGTAAACAGAGAAACTGATCTGGGAGTAACAATATCGAGTAACCTAAAACCGAGTCAACAATGTTCAGAAGTTGTTAAGAAGGCAAACAAAATAATTGGCTTTATAGGCAGGTCATTTGAGCATAAATCCAAAGAAGTTATCCTAACCCTTTACAATTCCTTAGTCCGCCCTCTTCTGGAATACTGCGTTCAATCCTGGTGCCCTTATTACCAAAAAGATATAAACAAGCTAGAACGAGTTCAACGTAGAGTTACCAAAATGATACCTAGCCTAAAGAACAAACCATACGAAGAGCGTCTTAGAGAATTAAATCTATTTCCTTTAACCCAGCGCAGATTAAGAGGCGACTTAATTCAAGTGTTCAAAATCATCAAAGGCATCGACAATATGAACTGTAGTAAGTACTTCACTATCGACCAATCTAATTACACGCGGGGAAACGGTTGCAAAATTATTGGTAAATCTTTTAACTCGCACGAATCTAAGAATTTCTTCTTCAATCGAGTTGTCAACTTGTGGAATGGGCTTCCCCGAGACGTTATAGACTGCAGCACCGTTGATTCATTTAAATTCCGCCTAGACAAATATCTCGCATCAAACCCGCGACTGACTGCGTTTGTAAATGAATAACTTTATCCTCCCCTCAGTTACTAACCCATATGTCCCCTACTAACTTCCTAGTCCTGCCACGTTAGTGGCAGGGCAGTAGTTTCCTTTCCAATGTTCCCTTACCCACTCTAAACCACTGTTTGGACACTTGATCCTCAGTGTTTTGGAGGACAAGCAACCTAGAAGGGTCACTAGATCTGTTGTTGCTTGATTTCCTTTGTACTCCTTTGTACTCCTTTGTACACAGCTGGGTGAGGCAGCATGACTGATGTACAATGCCTCCAATTTTCGAGTGCCGGTTAATTACACCACCCGGGCATATTGTGTGCCTTCATAGTTCATGTATTAGCAACATGTATCACATAATGTCATTGTAAGTGAAGGTACAGTGTGATAAGTGCATAGATTCAAGTTATATGAATGCAGATGAGTGGCAAGGCCCGCACTTGTCCTGGTTACCATGGCGACTGGCGGCCATCTTGGCCCACTACGCACGCACGTACACAAGGCCAGCTGACTGACGCTTGTCTGCCACCACTCTCACTTACATTTTCTGCCTCTCTCACACACTCTGTTTGTTAATTAATAATATACTTTATCATATGTTATATAGTTAGTGTATAAGTTTTACACATTGTTTTAGACACTTTTGACTTAGAAATACGGGTTTTGACATTGTATTTTTAGTGGAGAGAGTGTGAGGTGGTGGTGAAGGCAGGCGTGGGAGAGGAACACACCGCACTTGTTATTATGAAGCAACATGACACCTCTCAATCCTCAGCTCATCTCTTCTGACCCCTACGATGGCCTGGCAGAATTTTGAGGAATGCCATGAGGTCTGGGTCATCCTCCTCCTCCTCTTCCCCCCTTGGTGGGGAGTCAACTATTTCATGGGGGGCAGTGGGAGAGCGATACACACTCTATTCCATTTCTTCCAACATCGCAAGGCTAAGAGGTAGATCAGACACTCGCGAAGTCAACGGGACAACAGTCTTCCCCTCTCCCGCGCGTCCCTCTCCCCACTCCCCACCGCGGCTGGACTTGGGTGTTGCCAAGTATTGCCAATGTTCGGCAACATCATAAGGTATATCCCATAAAAATTTGAACCCTCTAGCTACCATAGGACAAAAGTAAATAAACTCGAAAGTGGCGGTGAGATAAGTGGATAAACTGGCTTTCCCTATCCGCTCGTCCCCACCCGCACGGCTCGACTTGGGGGTTGCCGAGTACCGCCACTGTTTGGCAACATCATATGGTATATCCCATACAAATTGGAATCCTCTAGCTATCATAGGACAAGAGTAAATTAGGTCGACAATGCCGACGCACCTTATGCGGCGGTGGGGTTTAGCGTTACATACATTGCCGATGCATACGCTGCAGCGCTGGTGCCCAGTGGGTTAAAGTTTCAAAGAATCACATAACTGGTAAAAAGGCCTGTAATGGTACACATGTGCAAATCAACTTGATTAACTATAGGCTAGACAAACTCAAACAGAAAAACACACACAAACAAATACATAGACACACACAAATACACACTCAAAGAAGTACACACACACACACACATGAGCAAATACACACACACACACACACACACAAATAAATACACACACATACAAGCAAGCAAACAAACAAACACACATGCACACACACACATCCTCTTACCCTCCGAGCTGATCTTCCTCATGTTACAAGCTAATTATACATAACTGTCTCTGTTAAACAGGCTGCAACTCTCTCTCTCTGTTTCTATGATTACCAATATCCAAGTCAACCCCGCACAGAAGATTTGTTAATGTTGGCGGGGTTTTTTTTTCGAGGCGTCCCCCCTAGTGCATATTCTCTCTCTCTCTCTCGCTCTCTCTCGCTCTCTCTCTCTCAATAGTTCCTCTTCACACAGGGTAGGGTAAAGACCGTATAACCATCTGTGCCCTATTGAGACCACGTTTATGTACAATCGTCAGAATAAGTTCTTTACCACCCTGCGATATTCATTATGCAAGTATTACATATTGATGGAAAAAGTTTAGAAATAATAGTTAAAAAGTAAATAACTAAACCGTTTGTAAAAATGTGCAAAGGAAAGTTTATTCGAAATTTGATTATTCATATTTGTTTTAACCAATTATCAATTAATTTACAAATAAACCTAACTAATGAAATCAATGAAAGTAATGAATGCATGTGGTACTCCAAGGACTCGAACCTAGGATACTCACACCGAAATTCCTCACACTAAGCACTAGGCTATCAAGACAGTTATACCAGTTTTGTTTGCATAATTAAAATTATAGGTTGGTAAAGAACTTATTCTGACGACTGCACCCGTTTATATTATTCTATGAACTTGTGCTATCTCAATAAAGAGTATAATCAATATATAGAACACATATCCAATACCAAATTATAGAGTGTATTATCGGCAGCCCAACATATCGGCAGGTAATTGTATATGTCAAGAAGCCAATAAGAACGAAGATTGAATTATATAGAGCGATGTGGGGTAACTAACATAACAGAGTATCAGAGAGCATCGTGGGGTACCTAACATAACAGAGTATCAGAGAGCATTGTGGGGTACCTAACATAACAGAGTATCAGAGAGCACTGTGGGGTACCTAACATAACAGATTTCAGAGAGCACTGTGGGGTACCTAACATAACAGAGTTTCAGAGGGCATCGTGGGGTACCTAACATAACAGCGCATCAGAGAGCATCGTGGGGTACCTAACATAACAGAGTATCAGAGAGCATTGTGGGTACCTAACATAACAGAGTTTCAGAGGGCATCGTGGGGTACCTAACATAACATATTATCAGAGAGCATTGTGGGGTACCTAACATAACATAGTATCAGAGGGCATCGTAGGGTACCTAACATAACGGAGTATAAAAGAGCATTGTGGGGTACCTAACATAACAAAGTATAAAAGAGCACTGTGGGGTATCTAACATAACAGCGTATCAGAGAGCACTGTGGGGTACCAAACATAACATAGTATAAGAGAGCACTGTGGGGTACCTAACAAAACAGAGTATAATAGAGCATTGTGGGGTACCTAACATAACAGAGTATAAGAGCACTGTGGGGTACCTAACATAACAGAGTATCAGAGAGCATTGTGGGGTACCTAATATAACAGAGTATCAGAGGGCATCGTAGGGTACCTAACATAACGGAGTATAAGAGAGCATTGTGGGGTACCTAACATAACAAAGTATAAAACAGCACTGTGGGGTATCTAACATAACAGAGTATCAGAGAGCACTGTGGGGTACCTAACATAACATAGTATAAGAGAGCACTGTGGGGTACCTAACAAAACAGAGTATAAGAGAGCATTGTGGGGTACCTAACATAACAGAGTATAAGAGAGCACTGTGGGGTACATAACATAACAGAGTATCAGAGAGCATTGTGGGTTACCTAACATAACAGAGTATAAGAGAGCATTGTGGGGTACCTAACATAACAGATTATCAGAGAGCATTGTGGGGTACCTAACATAACAAAGTATCACAATGTAGTATACTTAAGGGGAGATTTTCACTTGAGGGATATTTTTCTGGACCCCATTCTCCCTCATGTTTAGCCTCATTATTATTTAGATTTCAAGACGTTCGCCCCACTAGTTTGGCAATTTACAAAACTTTCATCCCATTTCTATTATTTATTTATTTTGTGCCATTTAGGTGTCGTGAACAAACTAAAAAAACTCCCCTTAACAAGCACTGTGGGGAACCAACAAAACAGATCATCATAATATAGCATACTTTAGAGAGCACTGTGGGATACTTAACATAACAGAGTATCACAATATAGTATACTTTAGAGAGCACTGTGGGGTACCTAACATAACAGAGTATCACAATATAGTATACTATAGAGAGCACTGTGGGGTACCTAACATAACAGAGTGTCACAATATAGTATACTTTAGAGAGCACTGTGGGGTACCTAACATAACAGACTATCACAATATAGTATACTATAGAGAGCACTGTGGGGTACCTAACATAACAGAGTATCACAATATAGTATACTATAGAGAGCACTGTGGGGTACCTAACATAACAGAGTGTCACAATATAGTACACTATAGAGAGCACTGTGGGGTACCTGACATAACAGAGTATCACAATATAGTACACTATAGAGAGCACTGTGGGGTACCTAACATAACAGAGTATCACAATATAGTATACTATAGAGCGCACTGTGGGGTACCTAACATAACAGAGTATCACAATATAGTATACTATAGAGAGCACTGTGGGGTACCTAACATAACAGAGTATCACAATATAGTATAATATAGAGAGCACTGTGGGGTACCTAACATAACAGAGTACACAATATAGTATACTATAGAGAGCACTGTGGGGTACCTAACATAACAGAGTATCACAATATAGTATACTATAGAGAGCACTGTGGGGTACCTAACATAACAGAGTATCACAATATAGTATACTATAGAGAGCACTGTGGGGTACCTAACATAACAGAGTCTCACAATATAGTGTACTTTAGAGAGCACTGTGGGGTACCTAACATAACAGAGTATCACAATATAGTATACTATAGAGAGCACTCTGGGGTACCTAACATAACAGAGTATCACAATATAGTACACTATAGAGAGCACTGTGGGGTACCTAACATAACAGAGTCTCACAATATAGTATACTTTAGAGAGCACTGTGGGGTACCTAACATAACAGAGTATCACAATATAGTATACTTTAGAGAGCACTGTGGGGTACCTAACATAACAGAGTATCACAATATAGTATACTATAGAGAGCACTGTGGGGTACCTAACATAACAGAGTATCACAATATAGTATACTATAGAGAGCACTGTGGGGTACCTAACATAACAGAGTATCACAATATAGTATACTATAGAGAGCACTGTGGGGTACCTAACATAACAGAGTATCACAATATAGTACACTATAGAGAGCACTGTGGGGTACCTAACATAACAGAGTATCACAATATAGTATACTATAGAGAGCACTGTGGGGTACCTAACATAGCAGAGTATCACAATATAGTATACTATAGAGAGCACTGTGGGGTACCTAACATAACAGAGTATCACAATATAGTATAATATAGAGAGCACTGTGGGGTACCTGACATAACAGAGTATCACAATATAGTATAATATAGAGAGCACTGTGGGGTACCTAACATAGCAGAGTATCACAATATAGTATACTATAGAGAGCACTGTGGGGTACCTGACATAACAGAGTATCACAATATAGTACACTATAGAGAGCACTGTGGGGTACCTAACATAGCAGAGTATCACAATATAGTATACTATAGAGAGCACTGTGGGGTACCTGACATAACAGAGTATCACAATATAGTACACTATAGAGAGCACTGTGGGGTACCTAACATAGCAGAGTATCACAATATAGTATACTATAGAGAGCACTGTGGGGTACCTGACATAACAGAGTATCACAATATAGTACACTATAGAGAGCACTGTGGGGTACCTAACATAGCAGAGTATCACAATATAGTATACTATAGAGAGCACTGTGGGGTACCTAACATAACAGAGTATCACAATATAGTATAATATAGAGAGCACTGTGGGGTACCTGACATAACAGAGTATCACAATATAGTATAATATAGAGAGCACTGTGGGGTACCTGACATAACAGAGTATCACAATATAGTATAATATAGAGAGCACTGTGGGGTACCTAACATAGCAGAGTATCACAATATAGTATACTATAGAGAGCACTGTGGGGTACCTAACATAACAGAGTGTCACAATATAGTACACTATAGAGAGCACTGTGGGGTACCTGACATAACAGAGTATCACAATATAGTACACTATAGAGAGCACTGTGGGGTACCTAACATAGCAGAGTATCACAATATAGTATACTATAGAGAGCACTGTGGGGTACCTGACATAACAGAGTATCACAATATAGTACACTATAGAGAGCACTGTGGGGTACCTAACATAGCAGAGTATCACAATATAGTATACTATAGAGAGCACTGTGGGGTACCTAACATAACAGAGTATCACAATATAGTATAATATAGAGAGCACTGTGGGGTACCTGACATAACAGAGTATCACAATATAGTATAATATAGAGAGCACTGTGGGGTACCTAACATAGCAGAGTATCACAATATAGTATACTATAGAGAGCACTGTGGGGTACCTGACATAACAGAGTATCACAATATAGTACACTATAGAGAGCACTGTGGGGTACCTAACATAGCAGAGTATCACAATATAGTATACTATAGAGAGCACTGTGGGGTACCTAACATAACAGAGTATCACAATATAGTATAATATAGAGAGCACTGTGGGGTACCTAACATAGCAGAGTATCACAATATAGTATACTATAGAGAGCACTGTGGGGTACCTAACATAACAGAGTATCACAATATAGTATAATATAGAGAGCACTGTGGGGTACCTGACATAACAGAGTATCACAATATAGTATAATATAGACAGCACTGTGGGGTACCTAACATAGCAGAGTATCACAATATAGTATACTATAGAGAGCACTGTGGGGTACCTAACATAACAGAGTGTCACAATATAGTACACTATAGAGAGCACTGTGGGGTACCTGACATAACAGAGCATCACAATATAGTACACTATAGAGAGCACTGTGGGGTACCTAACATAACAGAGTATCACAATATAGTATAATATAGAGAGCACTGTGGGGTACCTAACATAACAGAGTATCACAATATAGTATAATATAGAGAGCACTGTGGGGTACCTGACATAACAGAGTATCACAATATAGTATAATATAGAGAGCACTGTGGGGTACCTAACATAGCAGAGTATCACAATATAGTATACTATAGAGAGCACTGTGGGGTACCTGACATAACAGAGTATCACAATATAGTACACTATAGAGAGCACTGTGGGGTACCTAACATAGCAGAGTATCACAATATAGTATACTATAGAGAGCACTGTGGGGTACCTAACATAACAGAGTATCACAATATAGTATAATATAGAGAGCACTGTGGGGTACCTAACATAGCAGAGTATCACAATATAGTATACTATAGAGAGCACTGTGGGGTACCTAACATAACAGAGTATCACAATATAGTATAATATAGAGAGCACTGTGGGGTACCTGACATAACAGAGTATCACAATATAGTATAATATAGAGAGCACTGTGGGGTACCTAACATAGCAGAGTATCACAATATAGTATACTATAGAGAGCACTGTGGGGTACCTAACATAACAGAGTGTCACAATATAGTACACTATAGAGAGCACTGTGGGGTACCTGACATAACAGAGTATCACAATATAGTACACTATAGAGAGCACTGTGGGGTACCTAACATAGCAGAGTATCACAATATAGTATACTATAGAGAGCACTGTGGGGTACCTGACATAACAGAGTATCACAATATAGTACACTATAGAGAGCACTGTGGGGTACCTAACATAGCAGAGTATCACAATATAGTATACTATAGAGAGCACTGTGGGGTACCTAACATAACAGAGTATCACAATATAGTATAATATAGAGAGCACTGTGGGGTACCTGACATAACAGAGTATCACAATATAGTATAATATAGAGAGCACTGTGGGGTACCTAACATAGCAGAGTATCACAATATAGTATACTATAGAGAGCACTGTGGGGTACCTGACATAACAGAGTATCACAATATAGTAGTAGGAGTAAAAATGCCATTTCCGTTTTTACATCCGTAGACTTTATTGAAAAAAAAAACCCACTGCCATTTTCGTTTTTACACCCGTAGACTTTATTGAAAAAGCCACTGCCATTTCCGTTTTTACATCCGTAGACTTTATTGAAAAAGCCCCTGCCAGAAAAAAAAACCCTGCCATTTTCGTTTTTACATCCATAGACTTTATTGAAAAAGCCCCTGCCAGAAAAAAATGGGTCCAAAATGGCGACGGTTGTCCGGTAGTGACCAGTTAGGGGTAACCTGAGAAGTGTCCAAAATGGCGACGGTTGTCCGGTAGTGGTGGAAAAGGTGACCTACCTGAGTGGGAGTGGCATCTGATAAATCAGTCCTCGTGGGAATTATAAAAGGCAAATACTGTCACAACTTTCATACATCCTTACTATTTTAAATATGACCGTCTCTCTCTATCTTTCTATCTCTCTCATTGTACACACACACACACACACACACACACGGTGCCCCGCCTACTCCTCTGGACCTCATTCGTGATCAAGTGTCAAGATAAACCTAGCCTAGTCTAACCTAGCCTAACTCTTTCTCTCTCTCTCCCTAACCTAGCCTAACCTAACCTAGCCTAGCCTAGCCTAATCTAACCTAACCTAACCTAGCCTAGCCTAACCTAGCCTAACCCTTTCTCTCTCTCTCTCTGTATCTCTCTCTTTCATCATATTTTTCCACGCTATTCTTAGAGTTCAGATTTCAAGATACCAAGCCACCTGATTTCACCCATCTCCGTACCAAAAATACTTTTGGGTCACCTGCTCCCATAAATCAGTCTACTATCTATATCTCTATCTCTATCTATATAGGTCTGACAGCGACCCTTTCTTTCATCATATTTTTTCCACGCTATTCTTAGAGTTCAGATTTCAAGATACCAAGCCACCTGATTTCACCCATCTCTGTACCAAAAATACTTTTGGGTCAGCTGCTCCCATAAATCAATCGACTATCTATATCTATATCGCTATCTATATCGGTCTGACAGCGACCCCTCAGTAGTTTCTCTCTCTCTCTTTCATCATATTTTTTCCAACCACCTAACCTAACCTTGCCTAGGCGAGAACATGTGACTACCTGTTATATATAGTCATGCAGCCCACCCCGTGTGAACCCTAAAACATATATATATGCATTCAAACCTCGTAAAGGTATTAGTTAAATAGAAACCAACATGGCGGAAGCATTTACCTCCGATGCTCTCGACATATTCAAACACCCCGCTCGCATAATAGTAGCGGGATACAGCAATTCCGGCAAATCAGAACTCGTCAAGAAACTTATATCCAAGCATCATAATAAATTTAAAAAGATTGTTATATGCGGTCTTCTCTCGCACCCCCTACAGCATGATAAAGAAATAGGACCTAAGGTAACCGTATCTCCAGAAATAGTGAACCCTATAAGCGATGAGGATATTTACGATCAAAGAGGAACCTTATTCATCCTTGACGATCTATTTATCGAAGCTGTAAAGAATAAAGTAGTCGTTGACGCTTTTACCCGCGGTCGGCATAATAACATTTCATGCATCTTCATAACCCAAAACCTATACATGGGCGGTAAACATGCGAGGAATATTAGTCTCAACTGTTCTCACTTCCTATTACTGAGACAACGTGACTTATTGCAAATACAACTACTTGGAAGGCAAATATTCGGCAAAGACCGAGCCAGCGATTTTGTTGAAATATACAAATCTGCCGTTTTCTCTAAACCCTTTGGCTATCTCCTCGTTGACTTAGGTATAAATACTCCCGAAGCCCTGCAATTCCGCACAAATATAGTGGGTGAACCACCCTGTGAACGTGTATTCCAATGGTGAGTTCTAAGCATCGAGAGCTATTAAATGTTCTCTACGGTCGTCACGACCAGCCATACGGACTGTCTTCTCAAAAGAAACTATGGGATAAGGCTCGAGACATTGATCCTTCCATAAAACTGCAAGATGTGACAGGATTTCTCAGGACCAGCAAAACCTACACTCTACATAAGCTACAGCCAAAGAAATTCCCCCGCCAGAAAGTTCTCTCCCCCAAGCCCAAGATCATCATGGCTGCCGACTTAGCCGACGTGCGTCATTTAAAGAAAGACAACGACAATATATCATACCTGTTAGTATGCGTGGACGTCTTTTCCCGTTTCATGCAGGTAGTACCCTGTCACAGGAAAGATGCGACTTCCATGCTAATGGCTGTTAAGAGGGTTATGGAAACAGATGAATCCAGGGGTGTGAGAAGATTGAACACTGATCTAGGCACCGAGTTTTATAATAAAAAAGTGAAGGAATATCTAACATCCCGCAAGATTAAGCTATATAGCGTTCATTCTAGTGAGATTAAAGCTTCCATCGCCGAACGAGCCATTCGCACATTGAAATCCTGCATGTACCGCTTTATTACACTGCGGAATTCCCCCCGATATATTAACCACCTCCAGGACATGGTCAGTGCCTACAATAATTCCCCCCACTCTGGACTAAAAAAGGGACAAACCCCCACAATCGTACATAATTTAACTCGACCATCCAACACTGCACGGCAATTCCATCTAATGTATAAAAAACCCCAGAAACCCCTCAGACGCATTAGTACCGAGCTAGCTGTTGGAGAGATTGTACGTCTCGTGGGTAGCACTCGTTCATCCGCTTTCCATAAGGGATACACCCAGCAGAACACCCACGAGCTGTTCCAAATTCGAGAAATAAAACACCAACATCAACCAAAAACCTATCTCCTGGAAGACCTATCCGGCGAGCCCATAGAGGGCATCTTCTACGGGTCAGAACTGGTGGCAAGTTCCTTGCCCGAGTCATTCGATATTAATATCCTGAGAACCCGCAAAAGCAAAGGGGAAAAACAATATTTTGTACATTGGGTTGGATATCCTACCTCCTTTGACAGCTGGATTAATGTCTCTGACCTCGTGCAAAGATGAACAGTAAGCTTCCCCTACTCGGCGTACATCAAAAGTTTGTACGGCTACTTAAAAAACATAACCCCAAGGAAAGGAAGAACCTCATTAAACAACTAGGACGCGAGCATTTAAATTGTATTTCTGAGATATTCTCCAACTTTCTAAAGAAACATCTCACCCTGAATAGTAAAATTATAAGAAAGCTACAACACCATCGTGAGGATATACGAGCCGTTGCCCGGAAGAAAACATCTCTGGCCAAAAAGAGATTAATTCTAACTAGTAAGGCTGGAGGTAATATATTAGCCGCCCTTCTCCCTGCAGTTGCCGGTCTACTTTCAAAACTGTTTTCATAATGCGTAGCTATTATCTCCTCCCCGAATCCACAGCCAAGCGTGTTTTAACAAGCATCGAGGGTTCACCTACACCGCCCTCCCCCTCCCCCTCCCCCGGACAACACGTTCCAGCAAGCTCGTCCTCCCACCTCCCCCCACAGCCCGCTCCTAAGACCCCCCCGAGGAAAAAGAGAAAGAAATCAACACCGTGTTCACATTATAACAAGAAATCAATGAGGGCTATGCGCAAAACCAAACTCCCACCACCCGTGCTAATGAAAGCCACTTCTGTAATGGGGAATGCTTCCAAAAATCCCAGTCTAGCACATCTTCTGCCCGCCCACGTAAAATATAATGAGACACCATACGCTTTAGGGCTTCTGGAGCGAGTTAAAAACAACCCCTTAATTAGATGGGACAAGGATGGATGGCTACTGGACTCAGCTAGCAACAACAACGTTCTAGACATCGTGGGACTACTCTCAGCTAAGGGGGCTACACCGTCCAAAGCCCAGCGTGATGACGTAGATCTAATTATTAGAGCAACGGGTCTTCATCCCTCTCATATTGTAAACACTCAGATCAAAAAGCAATACAGTGGAGGTATAAATAGTCGACTCTCGTCTAAAATACCCGCACTGACAACCCACGGGTGGGTATCCTATTGAACCAATCGTGAGCCACACTTCCCGTGGGTTGCCTATTAAACTAATAGCTGGCAACCGCTCGTGGTGGTATAAAAATCGGCCGAGACAGCCCAGACCCGTCATACTCTCTTACCCCAACTGTGAGCCAACTACGGCAGTTCCAGACGACAAGACCTCCATCCACCGCAATAGCTTCCGAGACGACCAATCAACACCTCGAGAAATGGATGTAGTGGACACCCCCTCACGTTGGGGGAGAGTGGTAATGGCTTCATCGATTGTGACTGGCGGTGGGGCTCAGGACGTTGCCCAGCCCGAACGCGAGAAGGAGGAGTGTCCTTCCCTCTACTCTTTCTTGGATGAAGGGGAGGCCTGTGGAGAAAGTGATGCTTACTCGCTCAGCTACGAGGAAGGGGTTCCCGGTGACTCCCGCTATCGTAATGATAAAACCATCATTGCCGGTGTTCACAGCTGCACGGCCTGTCGGGAGACCTCCGGCTTCACTGCGCTTCTACACCAAACGTATCCATATAGTAACCTATACGCTGAAAGAGTGTCTATTTATCGGCTAAACCGATGCTGCTGGAAAGACAGGGGTGTGCCTGGGAGTGTTATAATTTGCGAGTCCCCTGATCCTAGTCTTCCCCATGTTGCTTGTCTTCTAGCTCAATACGCCCCCGGTAAGATGCTGGAGCTGAATGAGATTAACCAGAAGTACCTACTCAGTTCTCGCGACGACCAATTCATTCAAGGGTTAAAGCAGGACCACCACCAGGATCGTGTTAAAATGTTTAATGTCTGTGTTACTAAACTCGTCGATTGGGCTATTCAACATGAGATGACACGTATTGTATTCCCCTTCAAATGCGGTGCTGCGGGCCTCCCCTCTCACGTATGGGCACAGGATTACCTGCCTATCCTAAACCATGCAGCCGGGAATCTTAGGACCCGCAATATATCCTGTGTCATCTTGGACAAGTGGTGGATGGGGTTAACCACTGTGAATGACAACGCAGGGTTCACCCCGGGTCAAAAACGCCCACACCTGGAGGAGGAGGGCAAATCGATCAACACCAACCCCAGGGAGGCGAGTGAGAAGAAGCTAAGGAACAGCGACGTAGATGAAGACTACGATGTTGTGACGCAAGACCCTCTCAATTCCTAATAATGCGTGTATAATCTCCTTTAATGACTCTCTCTCTCTCTCTCTGTAAATAAATACCTAAGCATTACCCATCGTGTATTACTCTCCCGTCCTTGTAGGTAGCTAAAAATATAAGAACGAGCCAACTTCGCATTAGTCCCTTGCTGTTCCAAGATGGAGTCACACCATATCTACGTTACAAGCGCTGCAGACAGTGTCATATACCCCAATAGTAGCAGTAGTTTTACCAACAACTTACAAACCTTAACGTTACACAGGGACGTGGAATACGAAGTTGGCCTGTTAAATGTGATACTCCCTCAACGTTACTATACTATTAAGAGAGACGAAGCAGAATGCGCCATACATATAGAGTACGGGCAGCTTACTTCTTCAGGCGCTATTGAAAAGCGTAAGGTGCTTGTGACTATTTGGGAAAATATCTTGAGTCCGGACATTGAATACCTTATCGACCGGGTTAATAATAAAATAGGGGCTATACTAAGGGGTCTCCTTAACCACGACAGAACCTACGTCGGACATCCCCACGATGAAGCCTACCCCGGGCTTCCTAACACTAGCGCCTTTGACCGCCTAGCCAACCCATCTCAAATACTCTCCCTCGGTCGTATGAACCTGAGCCAACACGTTACGGTACGCTGCTTCCGCGACCCCCATCCGATCATCTCATACGTGAAGATACAGCTCGAAGAGCGGGTAGCCCGACTTCTCGGCTTAAGCCCCTTAGAAGCCTATGACGTGTTTACCTCCCCCCGAGATGCTCTCAGCGAAGGAGACGACGCATTTCTATATCATACTAGCCCGTTTCCTGTCTTAAGGAACGGCGATGCTCAGTGCGTGCTCATATACAGTGACCTGGTCAACCCTTCGAGACTCGCCGGGGTAAATGTAAATATTCTCGACGCCTTTTCCCTCTCCGACGGGCAATCGAAAGGTGTGCATCCTATCGTCTATAAACCACTCAAACCTAAAACTATAGATACCATTTCCATTAAAATCACAGACCAGAAGGGTCGCCCCATGTATTTTGAAGAGGGTCAGCACGTGACGTGCTTACTTCACATTCGCGCTGTCAGACTATATTAATAGCTCGTCTAGCCTCGTGTCAACAGTCTTTTCCCTAACAGCATGCGAGTTACATTCATCCCCCCTCCGTGGGGGAGTATCGCTCTCTTTTCGCTCGTGGGGAGAGAGTATCTCACGGGGGTGGCGTCAACGATATTACCACCCTCGCCTACGAGCCTAGCTACCGTCGGGGCGGGGGTCTGTTCTCTACATTAGCGGGTCTCGCTAAAAGAGCCTTCCCGTTTCTAGTACGAAATGTCATAGCTCCTTCCGCACGCGAGTTTGGAAACAATGTCATGGAGGATATCTCTCAGGGTAATAACCTAAGGCAGTCCCTAAAAAGACACGGTCTGAACGCTCTGAAGAACGCTGCCGTAAAGGCGGCGAGGGGAGGTGGTAGAAATAGGAAGAGGGTAAAGGTTAAAAGGAAAATTAAAAAGAAGACAATGAAGGGGTACTATAAGAAGGACATATTTTCCTCGCTGTAAATCAGTATCGGGCTAGCGTCGAGATGGCGAGCATCGCGACCATGGAGGGAGCTGTGGGTCAGCAGGCCCCCGTAGGTCAATACGCTGCTGGCGTCAGTGAATTATTTCCCCGTCCCAACAAGACCCGACTTTTGGAAGCCACCATAGCCTCCCGGCAAGATGCCGACGTGTTGCCTAGCAATCTAGGTTTCAACATGAAGTTAACTGACCGATACGTTGATTTCCTCATCCCTGGGACTCCGGGGAGCTTTATTGACTTGGGTCAATTGGTCATACACACCACTCTGCGGCTAACCCAAGAGGATAATGCGACCCCCCTCGGGGACGACGTGAACATTGAGCTCTCGAATAACACGGCCCACAGTCTTTTCAAATCCGTGCAGTGTTTTCTCGGCGACGTGCCCGTCGAAACCAATGTTCTCTACGGTTACAGCTCCTACGTTAAAGCCCTCACCACCTTGACACCCGGCAAAATTAACACAATTGGGTCCTTGGCTAATTTCGCGTGTCCCCCCGATGGTTTCACCCGGAAGATAGAGGACAGTTACTTTACCCCCGCTCGAAAGGACTTCTCTAAACAACTCAAGACCCACGGTCTGGAGCTATGCGCTCCTTTATTCCTCGACATTAGTTCGCTAGACAGTTATCTACCCGACGGCATTCCCGTACGACTCCGCCTCGAACTGGCGAGTAACGATTGGCTAATGAACGTACCTAGTAATGGAGATAAGGCACGACTCCACGTAGATTCTACCAAATTGCTTTATACGAGGTTATTCCCCTACCCCAACGCCTTACACGCTCTAAACTCCTCGTTGAGCGGCAGGTCTGTTATAAAATCCACATTCACCAAAACTCTCTTTAAAACCTACGTGCTGGCCAAGGATCAGACCTCCGCCACTTATGACCAGCCATGGGGTAATGTCATCCCTGAAAAGCTAACGATGGTCATGATGGGCATGTCTGCCCAAGCGGGCGATTATACGCTTAACCCCCTGTATCTGACACACGGGAACTTAAGTAGGGCTAGCGTGATGGCTAACGGTCGCGTGGTCTATAACGTGTCCAGCGGTTTCCCCCACGCCTGTTCCGAGCTGTATTACCGTACGCTGGATACTCTGGGTCTCCACCGAGAGCATTCAATTACTAAAGAGGCTTTTGCCAATGGGGCCACGGTTTGCTGCTTTGATTTGAGAGCTGAAAACCTGAATGATAATATGCCCGTGGAAATGAATGGGGGACTTCGACTCAACCTAAATATGAGCAAAGGCCAGGATAGTAATTGCCTAGTTTTATTATTCGGTGAGACGGTTGGTATATTAACTATAAACGCTGACAGAAGACTGCAGTGTGACGTGCGGGCCTGATGGGATAGGGATGAACAACTTTGAAATTGAAAGGGGGGTAAGGGGGAGTCTAGGAAAGGAGGCGGTGTTTCTGGGGGTACTATTAGCGGACGAGGTCGAGACATTACTCAGAGGACACGCGGGGAAACCCGCTGTTTGTATAATCAACACTCTGCCGAGTTGGTCTAAAAAAAATATGGGACACTGGCTCTGTATCTACCGCGATGCTCATAGAATAGTATGTCTGGATAGCTACAGCCTAGACCCTCGAGTATATTCTGATTATTTTAAACGACTCGAGAGACCCGGGGTCCCCATATTTAAAAATGCATTTAGACTCCAGGGAACCCGTAGCGACGTGTGCGGGGCCTATGCCATGTATTTTACTTATCACATCACCCATGCGGGCCCCGGAGAAACGTTAGGGAAGATACGCAACGAGTTCTCCAAGACCGACTACTCTGGGAATGATGAGCGTGTCTTGCGTTTTGCATATAACAAGTTTAGCATGCCCACCTGTCAACAGACCTTCAACACATGCCCGTAAGTACACAGAAGACTCTAGTATCTCTCTCCTGCTTATATTCATTAAATCTCGCTCTTAAGGTATATGAATTGAGGGGTAATTATTCTAACCGTATTACCGTTCTCTCTAACCCTAATTTTCTCCACTCTAGATCGTGTACCACCCCGCCCCCCCGCCCGCCCGCCCGCGCGCCCGCCGCCCGCCCGCCCACCCGCCCCGCCCCCCCGTCCGCCCGGCCCGCCCGCCCGCCCCGGTTCACTATAGTCACTCGCTCGCTGCTGAGGATGCCGTGACTATACCGTCACCCGACCTATTGCAACTTTACAATAGCACCATGGGTCGTGAATGAAACTTCTTAACTTTATGGGAGAATTTCCTTAATGTATTTCTGTACATTGTCTAGTTAGCATTTTAATATTCTTAAGTACCATACTTTCTAGTGAAGATATATTTGTAACTCTGTTATTTAACATAAAATTAAATAAACAATTAAAATGGGCTCTGTGTTTCATTATCAATGCACTTATATTACTTATACATAAAGGAAGTGTATAAAAACGTGTGTGGAGACACTAATTCAATATTTATTATGCATTGTTTATACAGTATATACAATATCACCATTTGATACCAATATATATTTTAATTTTGGTGACACTAACTTAATATTAATCATGATTTATTTTCTTAATTTATTAATTACATAGGCTACATGCATACATATATTTACAAAACAGCATACTGTATATCACTGTGGGTATTCCACCTTTGTCATTCATGTTGGTGGTACCCTAACCCGTCAACCACCGCATTCAGACCTCATGACCTATGAGCTACCTGCCAAGAAAGCTAGCGCGGCTAACGTCTCATTATCACTATCATTCTGGAAATATTCCAGTTGAGCCGCTTCTGTTGCTAACATTTGATACTCTTCTTCCCGAGCGACGGCTGCTACTATCCTTTCATCCTCTTCCTCCTCACACTCCCCCCCCCTCCCTCCCCATTCATTAACACGTTGAGGAGGGAAGTAGTGCTCAACTAGAACATCTCGCTCAGCCCACAGTTCATATGTTTTTTCCTCCAATTCACCATCAACTTGCCTACTCATTACCTCGGCCAGTCTCACACCTACAGCCTCCCTTTCTCTTTCATTACCGTTATCTTGACTCTGATTCTCCTCTCGCAATATGTCTTGACTCTGATTCTCCCCCCGCAATATGTCTTGAACTGGCCCCGCGGCTTGATTTAGGTTATCGGGGTGACCGTAAGACCGTGACTCCAAGGCATTTATGTAGTATCTTTTGTCCTCTACGATAGATATACCCCTTTTGGGATATTTCACAGTGCTCATTCTAGAACCCCGCACTGTGAATCCATGATAGTCAAAAGTGAATGGTCTCTTCTCGAATAGGGCGTCCTTGTACCGTTGGTGCGTTATCTTTCTCTTAATGGACTTGGGGACACCCTTAGCCGAACTCAACCGGTCGCCGTCTGTCAAAAGGATAGAGTAGCACTTGGGTCGCACACCTACAAACTCGGAAATGACCCGTTCCCCAACTTCTGACTTGAGGAGGCCGAGTTTACCCTTGTTGACTGTGCTGTAAAGAGGGTGAGAGGGGGAAAAGTTACTTGTATCCATGTAGCTTTTTAGTGGTTCTTTGGCATACTCGGCAAATAGGTCGGGTGTTTCAATGACCATTATTAAAGAATCTGTATCGCAGTACACTAGTTTCACTCTGTCACCGTAGTTAGCCTTCATTTCATTGTAAAAAAAATCATAGAGACGTACTTTGGACAGCTCGAGGATATAGTACCCAATGTAGTTTGGATGATTCACCATGGTGGATTTTTTATTCCGAACCACCACTACCCGCTCCGGGTTAAGAGGTATAACGCGTTTAAAATATGGGCTCCGCACCAATTTCATGAAACGATCGCGGTCACCTACAATTTCAACATCTTCATCATACTTTGCCACGTTCATTAGACAGCGTCCAAAAATGCTATTGGAAATACACTTTATCGCGTTCTTCTTGATAGGACACGTAGCGTTTTTTCTGGCTTCTATATTTCCTCTGATAAAATCAGCGAGAAAAGGTTCCTGTTTGAACGTATACACTGTACGAACCCTTTTGACAACAAGCCCGAGTTGGATCAGTAGTTTCAAAAGTGGTAATGCGAAGAGCATATTTTCTTGAGCCGCGTGTGTCTCTATTAGTTTCACGTTCTTGCTAGGTGCTGCACGGTTTTCTTCCGCGTACAAGTCCCGGGTGGTTTGTGATACATCTCGGTTTGTTATATTTTGCTGCCGGATGATCAATGGGAGATCGTCTGTCTTCTCGATGACTTCTCGTGAGATGGCCTCAGTGTCGCACAGAATGAGGTACCCGTCATCACCGTCGGTTACATGCCGGCTTAAGTCGACATTTAGGAATGTCTCAAGTTCAGTTTCATTGAGTTCTCGCATTTCCCCACAAGGCAGTTTCTCTTCCATTACGGTCGGGTACAGACTATTAAAATCTACGTACGCGAGGAATGTACTCTTATCACTGTTGGGATTGAACTCGGGGTTTGTGTAAATGTTGTCGGCTCGCACGTAACGACGCACAACACTTGTGAACCCCCCACGTACATTATTCTGAATGCGTTGGTAAATTTCAGGGTTGCTGAGTACTTCCAATTCCTTCTGTGTTGTCAACAAAAAAGAGTCATAGGCGAACCCGGGGAGGGAGACGTAGTTCACGGGGTCTAATCGCCACTGGTTTTTTAGGATGCCACGCCACTCGAGGAAGACGTCACACAAGATTCCCACGTCTACTCTGACATAGAGGACTAGATAATCCTTGAGGGTTTTGCATCCAGACTCTTTCCAAACAGTCTGAGCATGCTCATAGTCACTCGGTGGAAGTTCAGTCTGGTGGAGACGGTTAAAAAATGCTTCACGAGGGGGGAGTTGAGTTTCAGAAAGACGCTGCTGCGAGTCCAGGTAATCATAGCACATCACTTGTTTACCCTTGATTAGTAAGGGTAAAGCACGGGGGGGCACATCCTTCAGCATGCTAAGCACGTATCTAGGCTCATTCTCACTGTTTATAAATTGCTGGGCTAAATCAGCGAGCGAACCCGACATGAACGCATAACTATCAATAAATCTGAGATCGTCAATAATAACTTCATGGTATTTTTGAGCAGAATGCTTGGGAATTATTTTTATTTTTTTCACGGGGGTTGTTAGTTCATGTAATATGAGTGACAGGTCATAGTTTGCATTATGAGCGATGAGGGTGAGTTGGAGCTTTTGGTTTTTCATTAAAAGATTACACTTACGGCAATATGCACCTATGTAGTTCATGCCCGGTTTCTCGTGATCATGGTGTTTACTTCCATTTCCTTTACCCTTTGGAAATGCTCGTTGACAAAGTTCGCTGTGACTTTGATTCTTATGGTGTAATAGATCTTGCTCACTCATTTTTATCTTGTGATACCCATTACAAAATTTCCACTTTCTCCATGATTGTTTCATCGTCTCGATAAAGTGGTTCACAGCATTATTTCCACAGTACGATCCACATTCAACTGTCTCCCCTGCCCTATTTACAATTATATAAGCATAGGCTATGGCGAAATGTTGTCGTTGAACGCACTTGGCTGCATCTATAGGGGGCTTTACTAGCATGCTTTCAAAGTCATAAAAGGCGATGTAAGACGGTTCATATGCCTTACCCGGATTCATGAATTTTAATGTAGTCCCGGGTGGGGGGAATTTTAGCTTGGTGAGACTTACTGGACATGTTTCTCTGTGTTCTCCCAACTCTCTTTCATTGTTGCACGGGTGCAGACATATATTGCAAAACTTCTTAGGTAGCCGTGAATGTGTGAACAGGTTCATGTACTTGTTAAAGTCTTTAATGAATGCTAAATGTCTATTCCCCAACAGCAAACAGTGAACAACTTCCTTGTCTTTGGCCCCCTTTCGCACTAGGACAATTTCACCTCTCTTAGCTGCCACTTTTTCGAGACTGTAAATACGAATGCAGATATTATTGAGGGTCTCAAGTTGTCGAAGCTCCTCCCAGGCTACGGTGCCTTCAATGTTACCCATATTCACATATTGACGGCAAATATTTTCCCATTGTCCTCTGATGGGGTTGTCCACGTTAGTTTTTAGGTACTGGTACGCTGAAATGACCTGGAGAACGCAATCTGTGGGGCCCGACGGATTAATGATCTGGCTTTTTCCTGGAATACCCTTGGGGTAGGGTACATACTCCCCGAGTCTGGAATTCAGCTGTACTAAGCCGAAGAAAAACCTAACATTCACTATTTCATCTAGCACAAAGCCACTACCCTCTTCCTCTAACATTTCATGTTCGAAACGTGTGGTAAAATATTCAATCAAGTAGTCGATATAATTTTCAATTTCGTCAAAACTAATGATCTGTATTTCACTACGTATAAATTTGTCTTTGTAGGTAGGATCATCGCTATCGGGATTGTGTGCGATTAAGCGAAGGGTCATATCCACGTATGATTTTAGAGCAGGGGGTTTAGCTTTGGGGTAACGATTGAATACTGACTCTATGATCGAAGCCATGTGTCCCCTGTTGTTTGCAAAAAAAAGATGTATATCATCTGCATCACACGGGGGCACGGAAAGATCAATTTGAATCATGGCATTGTCAAAGTAGTCTACTATTTCCCGGACATGTGGGGAGGTTTCTCCTTCCGAGTCAGAGCCAGAGTCTGAGGAAGAACAGGGGAGATGACGGCGGGGGGGCTTAACACCACTGGGACCCGGTTGTGGTGAATTACCCCCGTCTGGTTTAGATGAAGCGTTGCCGATCCCCCTTCCTTCTTTCCCTCTGTGCTGGTGTTGTTGTTGATTCTGTGTAGTACCACTAGGTCCGGGCTGGGGTGCACTGGGTCCTGGTGCATTACAGCTGGACCCTGGTTGTGGTGAATTGGAGATATCTGCAAGAGAAAGAACATATAAGGCTTTACATCACAATTACAGTTAATCACATTTATTTTTGTGAAGTGTTCATTTAAGGTATATATATTTATTGTCCGCTTGTAAGAGGACAGCATAGTTGATAATTGCACTATACTATGCACATATACATACACGTGTGTATATACATATATTTTCCTCCTATTGATATACAGTATATTCAAGAATACTCACTAAAAACATTTATTTTTGTGAAGCGTTCATTTAATGTAATTATATTTATTGTCCGCTTGTAAGAAGACAGCATAGTTGATAATTTCACTATACTATGCGCATATACATACACGTGTGTATATAGATATATTTCCTCCTATTGATATATATTCAAGAATACTCACTAGGTGTAGGTGGGGTTATTCTCTTTCTCTTTTGACTTCCTAGTGTAGTACCACTAGGTCCGGGTTGGGGTGCACTGCCCCCTGGAGCATTACAACTGGAGCCTGATTTTGGTGGGTTGGGGATATCTGTGGGAGAAAGAAAATATAAGGTTTTACATCACAATTACAGTTCAGATCATGTATTTTAGTGAGACATTCATTTCGGGTAATTTTATGTATGTATATACAGGTATATATTATTATTATGTATGTAGTCCACTTGCAAGATAACCGAATGGTTGGAATAGTTTAACATTTCATTATACCGTGCGCACATATACACACATGTACACACGCATGCATACACACATACATACAGTACATACACACATACATACACACATTTCACATGCGTACACATGTGTATACTGATATATTTTCTTACTATTGATTATTTAAGAATACTCACTAGGTGTGGGTAGGGGTATTCTCTTTCTCTTTCGACTTCCTGGTGGTACCGGTGGGTTGCGAGCACGCCAGCCAATCACCGGTGACGGTGAGACCGAGCTTTCACTCGATGAAGACGGGGGGGGGGTGTTGGGGCTGTTTGGTTGTGATATCACCTGAGCCTGATCTGTAATTGGAGTGAAATAGGGTTTTTAGGTGAATAAACACTAATGCATTGTATAATAATAGCACCCATAATAATAATAAATAATAATAAAAAGGGGACTAAGGGTACTATACGAATAATATAATAACTATAATATTTGGATATATACCGGGTTCACATTAATTTAAACAAATCATATCATGGGGTTCACATGTAAATGTTTTATATATACCGGTACGGTATAGAACAAGTAGAGTATAACACTTACCCTTAGATAGAGATATTCCTTTGTAACCAATGCCAATGCCGTTTGGGATGCATTTTTGACGGTGTCTCTCCATGTTGTCTAGGGGTTGATATCCCTCGCACCAGGAACATCTGATACATAGATGCTCCCGTGTGGAGGGTACCCCACACTGGGAACATCTAACTAGGTCGCTCATTTGTTCTGTTCTGTGTGCATGAGGTAGGTCAGGCTGTCTTTATGTATGGGAAGGCGAGAGGATGCCTATTGATCTTTAAGACATTATTTTTTAGAACTTGGGTGGTGGAGGGAGAATCGATGAGGAGATACATAAAAAAGGTTAAGCTCATTAAGAATAGTGACCCCACTATAAATATGGAAATAAGATAAGTTGAGGTAAATGTTGGTTTATGGGTGCAGGCAGGTCGAAAGTATTTTGGTACGGAGGGGGGCGGTGTCAGGAGATATAAAGGTTGGTATCTTTAAATCTGAACTCTAAGAACAGTAGGATACTTGAGCGGGAGAGAGAGAGAGCGAGAGCGAGAACGAGAACGAGAGTGAGAGAGAGAGATGGATTTTGAGATGGGTCAGGTTGTGTTTATGTACGGGAGGGAGAGAGGATATTTTTAGGTAGTTTTTATGCATATATATGGGGTGTTTATATATGTTTTAGGGTTCACACGGGGTGGGCTGCATGACTATATATAACAGGTAGTCACATGTTCTCGCCTAGGCAAGGTTAGGTTAGGTGGTTGGAAAAAATATGATGAAAGAGAGAGAGAGAGAAACTACTGAGGGGTCGCTGTCAGACCGATATAGATAGCGATATAGATATAGATAGTCGATTGATTTATGGGAGCAGCTGACCCAAAAGTATTTTTGGTACAGAGATGGGTGAAATCAGGTGGCTTGGTATCTTGAAATCTGAACTCTAAGAATAGCGTGGAAAAAATATGATGAAAGAAAGGGTCGCTGTCAGACCTATATAGATAGAGATAGAGATATAGATAGTAGACTGATTTATGGGAGCAGGTGACCCAAAAGTATTTTTGGTACGGAGATGGGTGAAATCAGGTGGCTTGGTATCTTGAAATCTGAACTCTAAGAATAGCGTGGAAAAAATATGAAAGAGAGAGATACAGAGAGAGAGAGAGAAAGGGTTAGGCTAGGTTAGGCTAGGCTAGGTTAGGTTAGGTTAGATTAGGCTAGGCTAGGCTAGGTTAGGTTAGGCTAGGTTAGGGAGAGAGAGAGAAAGAGTTAGGCTAGGTTAGACTAGGCTAGGTTTATCTTGACACTTGATCACGAATGAGGTCCAGAGGAGTAGGCGGGGCACCGTGTGTGTGTGTGTGTGTGTGTGTGTGTGTGTACAATGAGAGAGATAGAAAGATAGAGAGAGACGGTCATATTTAAAATAGTAAGGATGTATGAAAGTTGTGACAGTATTTGCCTTTTATAATTCCCACGAGGACTGATTTATCAGATGCCACTCCCACTCAGGTAGGTCACCTTTTCCACCACTACCGGACAACCGTCGCCATTTTTGGACACTTCTCAGGTTACCCCTAACTGGTCACTACCGGACAACCGTCGCCATTTTGGACCCATTTTTTTCTGGCAGGGGCTTTTTCAATAAAGTCTATGGATGTAAAAACGAAAATGGCAGGGTTTTTTTTTCTGGCAGGGGCTTTTTCAATAAAGTCTACGGATGTAAAAACGGAAATGGCAGTGGCTTTTTCAATAAAGTCTACGGGTGTAAAAACGAAAATGGCAGTGGGGTTTTTTTTCCAATAAAGTCTACGGATGTAAAAACGGAAATGGCATTTTTACTCCTACTTATAGTACACTATAGAGAGCACTGTGGGGTACCTAACATAGCAGAGTATCACAATATAGTATACTATAGAGAGCACTGTGGGGTACCTAACATAACAGAGTATCACAATATAGTATAATATAGAGAGCACTGTGGGGTACCTAACATAGCAGAGTATCACAATATAGTATACTATAGAGAGCACTGTGGGGTACCTAACATAACAGAGTATCACAATATAGTATAATATAGAGAGCACTGTGGGGTACCTGACATAACAGAGTATCACAATATAGTATAATATAGAGAGCACTGTGGGGTACCTAACATAGCAGAGTATCACAATATAGTATACTACAGAGAGCACTGTGGGGTACCTAACATAACAGAGTATCACAATATAGTACACTATAGAGAGCACTGTGGGGTACCTGACATAACAGAGTATCACAATATAGTACACTATAGAGAGCACTGTGGGGTACCTAACATAACAGAGTATCACAATATAGTATAATATAGAGAGCACTGTGGGGTACCTAACATAACAGAGTATCACAATATAGTATACTATAGAGAGCACTGTGGGGTACCTAACATAACAGAGTATCACAATAGTATACTTTAGAGAGCACTGTGGGGTACCTAACATAACAGAGTATCACAATATAGTACACTATAGAGAGCACTGTGGGGTACCTAACATAACAGAGTATCACAATATAGTATAATATAGAGAGCACTGTGGGGTACCTAACATAACAGAGTATCACAATATAGTATACTATAGAGAGCACTGTGGGGTACCTAACATAACAGAGTATCACAATATAGTATACTATAGAGAGCACTGTGGGGTACCTGACATAACAGAGTATCACAATATAGTATACTTTAGAGAGCACTGTGGGGTACCTAACATAACTGTGTGTCATATTCATGGAATTATTTCTTCCCTTCAACTCCTCCCCCCTCTTAATAGATAAATATATAGACCCCCAAAACAAGCACTACCCCCTTAAACTCCTCTCCCTCTTCCATCCCGCCCAACCCCCTCCACACTGTTCATTATAACCAGATAGTATATACTAGGAGATGGGAAACCTGCTATCTAATGTACTAATAAAATCGTGCTCCTAAAGGTTGCCAGATGACACCACAAAATAACGCCATCTGTTGTTGCTATCCACAACTAATAGTGAAACAACTCTACGGGATCGCACTTCTCTTTCATTAGTGCACTCCACAGTATTGTATGTACTGTATAGTAATCACAAATTTGACGTAATGGCAAGACCTACATTATATAGCCTCTAATCTATCCTGTTACAACATCTATGTACATAAGTAATGTTATCTGACATGAACGAACTATATATATATATATATATATATATATATATATATATATATATAAATATTATACTGTAAAAGAACATATTATATAATTAAAACCATTGTTTGAGCTCACGTCGCCAACTAAAATAATTATTCCATGCAATAATGTACGCTCACCATATGGCCTAAGCTGTATATACATATCAAGGACAAATGCAAACAACATACTCAATATACTTTATTTCGTCCTGTTTTTCGATTAATATATATTTCATTCTTCCACTGGACAAAGGCAACGACTACAAATAAAATTGATCCATACATCATCAGAAAGGACAGCTATCCTACCTTATCCCAAACTAGATTGATTAGGTTCTTCAATTTCCCTGCGGAATATTAGCGAAAATCGGTATTCAGGGAAATTACATCACCGTACCTTTCTTTCATGATTTCCTACTATTACTGTCGGAATAAGAGGATAAGCATAGGACTATCCCAATAAAAAATAGCGTAGGTTATGATATGGTTGGTTATGGCTTGCTTATTAAAGTTATTTAAAGAATAAATCGTGTTATGATAGCGAAACGACTAGGGAACGAGTTGATTTGTGTCCGGAGCCAGTGAAAATAGACTATTTATCAGCTGATTTATTTGAAATTATCAATCAATATTGCATATGTCACAGCATCAATGCTTTCATACCATGGCAGTGGAAGAATGGAAGATTACTGATTGACTTAGAACACAAAAAACACTGATTTGTCATTCACAAATCCAGTAGCTGTTTCGTGTTGTTTTGCAAGCTGATCACTAGTTCGGCTTTTACCATATTCAGGCATTCCGGGTAAAATTAGCATCTATCTCATAATAAATACCACATAATAATTGTATACCATTGAATACAAACCCTTATTTCTACTCCAACCTCAATATAAATTTTTTTGCAATAGAAAGTCAATTATAACAATGGCAAACCCGATTGTCCTAGTCTGCAAAGGACCGAAAATGCAAGTGTGTATTTCGTGTACCAGGAGGCAATAAGTGGTCAGGAACCAGACTCTATAGTGTAAATGCCCTAGAGCTTGCCCTAAGGCCTACTAGACGCTAACGCCATCTGTTGTTGCTATCCGTCAAAAAGTGGTGGGGTTCCAAGTACTCGATAACGACAATAACTGTTGGTTGCCAGGGGTTGATTATAACCCCATACACCCCCCCCCCCCCCCCACCCCCACCCCACACACGTTTCTGCCTCCTCATATAAAAACCTACGGTTAGCACTCGCCTCATTAACCAGAGGGAACTGAGGTAATTAGGCTAATAACCCGAGTAATGACCTCCACCCCAAACTCACTCTTATACTCCAACACACGGATATGCTCTCTCTCTCTCTCTGACGAACAATGCATAACAATGCATCTGTCTACATCTGTTAATCTGTCTATTATTCTGACTGTTTATTTTTATCTGTTGGCGTAGATATATCGATATAAATATATACCTTTTTATCTAAATCCCTCTGTCTGTCTGTCTCTCTCTGTCTCTCTCTCTCTCTCTGTCTCTCTTATACCCAGCACCACACTTATACGGAAACTAAACTACGTAATACCAACTTCTCCAAGTGTTGGCAGTGACAATGAACCATAAACTGAGACTGTTGGAATATTAAGCCAACTGCCGGAACTCTAGGTTACACTATTACAAAATGTTGAACCAGTGGAGGGTAAAGGAGCAATTGTACTTTTTCCTCAACAGCTGAAAACAATTTATAAATTCGTAGTTACGGTGGAAAATCCAAGACTAAAACCCCGTAAAATCTACTGTAATATACATCTTTAACCTATTCAGTACCGGTCACGTATTATCCATTATATTCTGGACATTATTAGACTATTATATTCAGTATAAATCGCTCCTCCACCAATCAACAGGCTTTGAACTATCTGACTTAACCATTTTTACTACCACAGATCCATCTTAACACCTTACGAGCGGCCTATGCGGTTTATTTATGTGTACCGCCCAGCGGGGTGTTTTTAGCCAAAATAGGGCTGTTTACGTGATCATTTTCATGCCTAAATAAGACCCAGAACGTAAAACAAGTATCTATCCCTGAAAGGGCATAAACAGAGCTTTCGAATGACACCATAACGATCCTTGTATGATGGATAGTTTTCTTGCAATAACCGTGCAACGCGAGTGCAAAAAGCAGGTAATTCGGTACTTTCGGTACATAATTGAGTATGTAGCGAGTGAGAGAGGGAGGAGGGAGCTGAGATTTGTGTCAGTAGGTTCGCCGCGGTGGTCTGGAGCAGTCATACGCTCGCTAGTCTCCTGCCACCACTTGTCTCTCTCTCTCAGCCACATTACGTGCTGAAATTGCCACTCGACCTATGTCGAGCGCCGCCACATAGTCCAGCTTTATTTAACTCGACTTAAGTGGTGAGCCGCTTTTTAAGGGTTAAGCTGCACAAAATCTTCTAAATATAGCTAGAGAAAAATGAGAAAGACGCCGTCGGTACAGAAGGGGTTAACTGATCAAAATACACCATATTGTTTTATATTAGGTGAAACTAGATGAAAATGTGCATAACCCACCTCATTAACCAGCGGTAACTGAGGTAATTTGGCTAGGGATATTTCGTAGCGAGGTCGGTCTACTATATATGATCTGTGCCCCATGACTATTCTTTCCTCTCACTTAAACATTATGCTACCATAACGCGGTTGGGAATATGAACATGATTAGATTAATATCCAGTATTCGAGAATGGATAATAAATCGTAGGCGTGTGCATAAACCTTTAACTGTCTTGGTGGTGTAATGGTCAAGGTGTCTAAAAATCTGTGTGTGATAACCCAGGTTCAAATCCTGGTGGATCACATATATGCTTTCATTAATTTCATTGGAGGAGTTTGGTGTTGTGGTGAAATTAATAAAATATAGATAATAACACGAATGATGATCAAGCCTTCTTTACCTACTGCCCCACCACACAGACATGCTAACTCTAACTCTCTCTCTCTCTCTCACATGCCCATGCAGATTCACTTTCATAAACGGATAGTTGTCTTCTCTCTCTCTTTCTCACACATATACACACAGATACAGATTATCACACGTCCTTAAAAAGCGCATGCACCATACACGTATTTTGCGTCGAGCCTTGGCATTCAAAACACATATTTTGTCTCAACCAAGCTAATACTATGCTTGTTAAACATTAGATCTGTATCTGAACATACAACAATATAAAATGATAATCAGCAGCCACTATTTCACCAACCAATTAGCGTCCATTACTGCCATTTCAACAACCAATCAGCGGCTGTCATTTCATTAACCAATCGGCGGTCGCTATTTCATCTACCAATCAGCATCTGTAACTGCCACTTCATCAACCAATCAGCAGCTGCTACCACAATAACCAATCAGCAGCCACCACTTCATCAACCATTCAGCATCCGTTACTGGCACCTCAACAGCCAAACACCGGGCGCCACTTCATCAACCAATCTGCGGTCACCAGCACAACAGCCAATCATCATCCACCACCACAACAACCAATCATCGGCCACCACGTCATCACACCAAAATCACTTGCCAGAAATAACCGGGAACAAGTAGGCAGAATAATCTCGCCCTCCACATCTCCGCCACAATTTTCTGGAACAAAGCCAATATGTTATTATATCTCTCAACTCCAGGGGCAAAAATATGGCGGGTAATTAAGGGGACCGACCTGCTTTTTTTCTGGGTAGTGGCCATTCAACCCCATTCAGCTTTTTTTGTGAGTTTTTGTTTTTCTATGTGAATGAGGGAGACAAAAGGCAGAACTGACTGTAGCGAGTGCCTCCCCCATAGTTGAACAAGTGACAGGGCCAAAATCAAGGGATGTTCGAGCCAAAATGCCTGGACACACAGAGTTTAAATTAATTTAATTCATAGGATGAGGGAAAAACTGATTCTGGGAGAGAGTTCCAGAGCTCAGCTGTTGAATAGAAGAAAGTCTGAGAGTAACATTTCACCTTTGAGTTGGAGAGTTGCACAGAGTAGGGGTGGGATTGTGTTGCACGACGGGTACCACGTACCCTATGTAGAGGAGGTGGTATACACTGGAAGAGTTCTGAGCAGCACTGATTATTGTAGTAGTGATAGAATAGCGATAGAGATGCAACATTGCGGCGAAAAGAGAGTTTGCAGAGAGTTGGTGAATGGGCGGGAATTAATGATACGAAAGGCCTTGCTTTCTACTTTGTCTAGGAGTGCGGTGTGAGAGGAACCTCCCCACAGATGTGAACAATACTCAATACAAGGACGCACTGTGCCCCTGTACAGAGTAAGAAGCTGTGCAGGGGTAAAGAACCCCTTGAGGCAGTTGAGCACACCCAGATTTGGGAGGCGGCTTTCGCAAGACTAGTAATATGGTCCTTCCAAGTGAAAGCAGAAGAAAAAGAGAAACCAAAAATATTGAGAGAATATGAAGGATTGATTTTTGTATTGTTGAAGAATAAGAGATAGTCCGCTGGGAGTTCCAGATGGGTAGATAGATGGAGAAACTGGGTTTTGGAAGCATTAAAGGCAACAAGGTTTTCTCTGCCCCAATTGGAAATAGTAGTTAGATCAGAAGATAAGTGTTGCATGGCTTCATTACGTTTGTCTTTGAGGGAATGCTGGCTGTTGCATTCTGGAAAACTAATTGAGTAGTGTAAGGTAGAGTTGTCTGCGTATGAATGGATGGGACTGGAGGTACAGTTGAGAAGATCATTTACGAACATAAGAAAGAGAATAGGAGATAGGACAGAGCCCTGAGGAACACCGGAGTTCATAGGATGAAGAAGTGAGCGATGGCCGTCCACAGCTACAGCTATGGAACGGCCGAAAAGAAATTAGAGACAAAGGCACAGATGGAGGGATAGAAACCAAAGGAGGGTAGTTTAGAAATTAAAGATTTTTGCAAGACTCCATCAAAGGCCTTCGATATGTCTAGCACAATCGAAAAGGTCTCACCGAAGTCCCGAAAGGAGGATGACCAAGAGTTAGTAAGATATGAAAGAAGATCACCAGTAAAGCGACCCTTGAGGAAGCCATACTGGCGATCTGAGAGTAGACTCTGAGAAGAGAAATGCTGAAGACATTTGGAAGCAAGAATAGTTTCAAAAACTTTAAAGATACAAGAAATGAGAGCAATTGGACGGTAGTTGGAGGGTTGAGAGCGGTCACCCTTCTTTGGCACAGGTTGAATGAGATCAAACTTCCAGCATTTTTTGTTTTGTCTATGTGATTGAGGGAGGCAAAAGGCATAACTTCCTATAGCGAGTGCCTCCCCCATAGTTGAAAGAGTGACAGGGCCAAAATCAAGGGACGTTCGAGCCAAAATGCCTGGACACACGGGGTTTGAAGCAATTTAAGTCATAGGAAAAAGGAAAGACTGATTCTGGGAGAGAGTTCCAGAGCTCAGCTGTTGAGTAGAAGAAAGTTTGAGAGTAACGTTTCACTCTTGGGTTGGAGAGTTGCACAGAGTAGGGGTGGGATTGAGTTGCAAGACGGGTACCACGTGCCCTACGTAAAGGAGGTGGTATACACTGGGAAAGCTCTGAGGAACACTGATTATTATAGTAGCGATAGAATAGCGAGAGAGATGCAACATTGTGGCGGAGAGAGAGAGATTGCAGAGAGTTGGTGAGTGGATGGGAGTTAATGATACGAAAGGCCTTCCTTTCAACTTTGTCTAGGAGAGCGGTGTGAGAGGAACCTCCCCACACATGTGAACAATACTCAATACAAGGACGCACTATGCCCCTGTACAGAGCAAGAAGCTGTGCAGGGGAAAAGAACTCCCTAAGGCGGATGCATGAAGGGAAGACGTTAGAGGAGAGACAGAGACGAAAGAGCTTACTGTTTTAAGATGTTTATCCTCATCCAAGTGTCGATTTACACCTGGCGAGCGATAACGAGCCAGCATATTTTGGATTATATTTTAGACAGCTGACTTAATTTGTATATTTTGGGGTAGAAAAATGTATACAGTGAAGCAGGATTTCTCCATACAACGATGGCTCCCTGTCGCTCGCCAGGAAAACATCGATACCTGAATGGGGAGAAACGTCTTAAAACAGTAGGCTGAATGGGGCCGAATGGATAAAGCCCAGAGAGAAAAAAGCAAGTGGGTCCCCTTAAGTTTTGAGCAGTAACCTCCCCGCGGCAGCTGTCTGTGACATGTTACCACACAAAGACTGGTGGAACAGTGAGGGAGTAAATAATATAAGGGGAGCAAGAAACATGTTACCACACAAAGACTGGTGGAACAGTGAGGGAGTAAATAATATAAGGGGAGCAAGAAACATGTTACCACACAAAGACTGGTGGAACAGTGAGGGAGTAAATAATATAAGGGGAGCAAGAAACATGTTACCACACAAAGACTGGTGGAACAGTGAGGGAGTAAATAATATAAGGGGAGCAAGAAACATGTTACCACACAAAGACTGGTGGAACAGTGAGGGAGTAAATAATATAAGGGGAGCAAGAAACATGTTACCACACAAAGACTGGTGGAACAGTGAGGGAGTAAATAATATAAGGGGAGCAAGAAACGGGAAGGGCTTACTGGTGAAAGAAACTCAACTGCCAACCACCACTTCACCACCATCGGAGTATAATATAAACAAACTATTCTGAATAAGATCCTATTCTCTGTTAAATCTATTCTGACCTGGGTCAGTAAAATCGTCTAGTGTTACCCAGAGTGACTAGTAACAGATGGAGGTATTGATGACGTCATATATGTAGGCCATGCCGTTATATATATAGGTAGTGACGTCATATATATACTATAATTATTGACGTCATATATATAAGTAGGGACGTCATATATGTAGGTAGTAATGTCACATATATAGGTAGATTTTTTTTTTTTTTTTTTTTTTCTATATTCCAACTTACTTCCTCTCATGCCCATAGGCTGAGAGCCTTAACATTCACCGCTTTACAATGAACAGTGAAGCCCGTGAGGTCTTGTTCCAGTCTCGGGAGTGAGACATGTGAAGCACGTAGAGTACAACGAGCACCTGCCATCTTGCCTTCACATGAGGCACGGTGCTCACTCATGGCCCGAAACGACCCCATCTCTGAAGCCACCTCGTTCCCGTGCTTCACTGTCTCATCCCCTACACTCGGACTCTCACACTTACACACACACAACGCCACCTGTTGAGCAGATAACTCACCAGGCATTGCACCCCTACAGCATATTTTGAAACTGGGAATATTCATACAGTGCTATTTAATCAGGGAACAATGAGGGTATTTTATTGACGTTTCGGTGGGCTTGTGGTAATGCACTGATACTAGGTACGGCACAAATTCAATCCCAATAATATCTTCCCATTGATACATCGGGATTTGAAACCCGGGACCTTTGGATTACCAGGCCAGTGGCAAGACCACTCCACCAAACCTCCCCTACGTCATATAAATAGGTAATGACGTCATATACATAGGTAGTAGCGTTATATAATATAGAGTGAAATCATATATATAGGTAGTGACGTCATATATATACTATAATTATTGACGTCATATATATAAGTAGGGACGTCATATATGTAGGTAGTAACGTCACATATATAGGTAGATACGTCAAGAGCATTGCAACGTCCCAAAGCTGCTTGTCAGTACAGCTATTTCTTTAGTAATATAAGGGGACTTCACTCTAACATCAATTCTGTACACCAATTTCTTCAAGCAGAATCCCCTACTCTCCTTTTTTTGACAGAGACTCAAGTAACATCCACATCTGACACATCTAGATTTAATTTTCCAGGTTATCAACTGCTCCAAAATTTCAGACCTAAAGGTGGTGTATGTTGCTTCGCAAAATCTGAAATTGCCCTGGAGGAGGTTACTAGTTTCAATTGTCCCTATTTTGATTATTCTATATACAAATTAATTTCTGCTGGTAAATTTAAATACATATGTTGCATCTACCGTTCCCCAAATACTCCTCCAGAGCAAAGTCTTTTTGATTCTCTGTCCTCACAACTCAGTGTCCTCAACTTAAATGCTTCTTCTGAAATCACTGTGTTGGGTGATTTTAATGTCCATAATGTTGAATGGCTCACTCATTCAGCCAGGACTGATGATGCTGGTCTTGAATGTGAGCTATTTGCAGACTCATTTAATCTCATTCAACTAGTCAACCAACCCTCCCGTGTACCAGATAATCCTAATCATAATTCCCACCTACTGGACTTATTTTTAACAACCAATTCAGAAAATTATGATGTTACAGTGAGGTCCCCACTTGGATCTTCTGATCACTGTCTGATACAGGCCACCTGTCTATCACCTACCACACCTTCCCACTCTGAACCTGTTTTGGTGACTAAATGGCATTACGATAGGGCAGACTGGGAGGGTCTTCAAGGTTTCTTTATTGATATTCCCTGGACCTCTTTCTTTTCTGATGATGCACACTCCACCTTGAGCCACATACAAGATTTTGTAAAAATTGGAATGGAAACTTTTATTCCTCATCAAAAGTACAGTAAAAGATCTAATTCACCTAAATGGTTTGACCATAATTGTGCTAGAGTAACTGAACAAAAAGCAATAGCCTACAATGCATACACAAGATCAAAAACACATGAAGCCTTTAATTACTTTAGAAACATCAGAAATCATGCCAAAACTGTATTAAACCTAACTAAATCAAACTTTCTCCATAAGCAGGCAAATAAACTTCTAAATAATCCAAATGATAACAAAATATTTTGGTCTACTCTTAACTCATTCAAATCCAACTTCACTACTGCTTCATCCATTCCACCATTAAAATCTCCGACTGGCAATCTTGTAAGTGACCCACGAGGTAAAGCTAACCTTCTTGCAGATATTTTCTCCACCAACTCAACCTTAGATGAAATAAATCAAGATGTCCCTGTACTTAATTTTAATTCACCTGAAATTCCCTCACTTAAGATCCACACCAGACATGTCAAAACTATTTTGCAGAATCTCTCAGTAGATAAGGCTCCTGGTCCAGATGAAATTCCTCCAATAGTACTTAAGAATTGCTCCTTGGTGCTCGCTCCTGTATTGGCAAAATTTTCCGTCTGTGTACTCATACCTCATGCTTCCCAGTACCCTGGAAAGAAGCAAACATCCATCCAGTTCCTAAAAAAGGTGCCTCTTCAGATCCATCAAACTACAGACCAATAGCTATAACTTCCACTCTTGGCAAAGTTTTTGAAATAATATTAAATAATCACATAATTAAGCATCTGGAGAATAATAAATTAATCAGTGATAGGCAATATGGTTTTAGACGATGTCGATCAACTGCAGACATTCTTTGCCTTCTTACGCATCAAATCAACCAAGCTACAGACCAACATGGTGAAACACATACAATAGCACTGGATATATCAAAGGCATTTGATAGAGTCTGGCATCAATCCTTATTGTCGAAGATGTCACACTACGGCCTTGCATCATTAGTTCCACTAATTTCTTCTTATCTTCATAACAGAAAAATACGTGTAATGGTAGATGGCCTTTATTCTCAATTTCACTCAATAAATGCTGGTGTTCCCCAGGGATCAGTTTTGGCCCCAACTCTGTTCCTCATTCATATCAATGATCTCATATCTACCACTCATAATCCAATACATTCCTACGCAGATGACTCAACACTCCACAGTTCCTTCACATTTACCAATTCTTTCCCCCAACCCGATCTTATAAATTCAAAAATAAACACTGCAATTTCTCTGAACCGGGACCTTTCTAGAATTAATGAATGGGGACAAGAGAATCTAGTTTCCTTTAATGCACAGAAAACCAAGTACATTCAATTTTCTAACCGACAGAATCTCACTGACTCCCATATTTTTTAATGATGTAAATATTCCCACTTCCCCTAGTATTGACATTCTCGGTGTAACATTAACTACTAACTTGAGCTGGACACATTATGTTAGAAGCATTGCTAAGAATGCCTCTAAAAAACTGGGACTCCTGTACAGAGTTCGAGAATTCTTCACTGACGAGCAGTTGGCCGTAATATATAAAAGTCATGTGCGCTCTCAGATGGATTACTGTTCACCTCTGTGGGGTGGAAGTGGAGTGGTTGCATTGAGGCAGTTGGACAAATTTCAAAATAAAGCTATTAGATTAATCAATAACCCTGCAAATCACACAGGACATTCCTACATTAGCCATACGAAGAAACGTTGCATCCCTTGCATTATTCTACAGATATTTTCACAGCAATTGTTCCGAGGAACTTGCTTCAATTGTGCCGCCTCTCCACATCTTTCCCCGTAGAACTAGGGCAGCTGAGAGCGCCCATGAATTTACACTTTCTCCTCCACAATGCAGAACTTCTGCTTATCAGAATTCATTTATCCCCAGAGCTACTACTCTTTGGAATTCACTTCCCTCGAATTGCTTTCCACAAACTTACAATCAACAAATGTTTAAATCCAGTTGTTACAAACATTTTATGAATGGAGGATGCCTTTAGGCACATGGACCTTTTTGTTTTATCTGTGTTTTTCCTTCCTCCGTTCATTGTCTCTTTAAAAAAAAAAAAAAAAAAAAAAAAAATATAAATAGGTAATGACGTCATATACATAGGTAGTAGCTTTATATAATATAGAGTGAAATCATATATATAGGTAGTGACGTCATACATATTAGTAGTGACGTCAGTGATCCCATGTAGACTTACTATTGGTCAGTGTTCGTGTGTAGCTACAAATAGAAACATTAAAAGCCTTTATTTAGCAGTCACGAACGTGGCCGCTTAATATAGTAACAGAACAAAGAACAGAATAGCTGGGCAAATACGTTATATTTATAGCGTGTAAGAATCAAACAAGCCATAAAAACATTATTCATAGTATGTTAATTTCCAACAGTACTCCTTGTTCACTGTTCACACACACACATACCACCTACACAAACACACACACATAAAACACACACACACACATATATAATAAAACAAAACACATACACACACCTCCTCCACACACACACACACATATCCTCCTCTACACACACACACACACACCACAGGACAAGTCTCAACCATTTACTGAAGTGTCCAGAACGACCACAAAACAAAAAAAATTATAACAAATCTTTTGAACGGGGTAACTGAAAAGCTGTGTTGGAGAGAGAGAGAGAGAGGGAGAGAATGAAAGTGAGAGAGTGTGTGTGCGTGTGTGTGACTCAGGGGGGTGTCGGCATTGACGGGAGAGGACGTATGGATTTCTCTCTCCGCGATGAACAGCAAGTTAGCGAGGGAAGGGGTGGTGATGGAGTTGTGATACCTACATCAGGGAGAGTGTGAAATTATGGGGAGTTGGTATTGGGTGAAATTCTGGAGTTCTATCTAACCAAAATCAAACAACAAGTGACAGAAGTGGCGGAAACTTGAGGAGCGCTTTGCCGGGCCGTGAGGGAGGCCCTGGCCACCGAAGGGCAAGGTGCCTGACGTACAGTACCTCCATCCCTCCTCTCCCATTGACCGTCGCCAGCCAACACCACTCACCCTCGGGTACCCGCCCACCGTCCCTTCCCCACCCTCACCCCTTTTGTCATCACGCCAACGCATGGAGATACGTGTCATGTAGAAGTGAACCAGAATATTTTGCATTACGACATTGCAGAAGAGACGACTATAGCAAGGTGAAATATGCAGGAGAGAAAAAGTTATATAGAGGCGAAAATGTTGAGAGAGGGAATAGAGATAGGTGCCATAAACCGCGCTGACCGCAACACTTCCCCCCTACCCGCCAACATCCCCTCTCCTCCCCTTGCTTAACCCCTCTAAAGCACGGTACCGTAATATAATGCAAAGGAGAAAATAAGTGCATTTAGGTATTGTTCTTATCAAAATCCGTGGGGTGATATATATTGAAAAAATATCAGTGTGTTTGGGATACAATGCTTCACTAGAGGTGTGACCCATGAAAGCCAGTGTATTGGCCCTGTGCAACTTTGGCCCGCCTAGCTGATAGCATCGTCGATAAAGACATTGCAGTTTCTTGTGGAAGAGTATAGGACGATCATAGTTCACGAGAGGGCATGGCAGCAGCTTACAAAATGTGTGTTTGTGTGATAGAGTAGTGGCTATCCGGACAGAGAGAGTGTGGTGCAGTGACCACAAGTATTCACCCCCCACCCCCTCCCTTACCCACACATTCCCTTCCTTCCCCTCTCCCCTCTTCCTTCCACTTTCCTCTCTCCCACCACATCCCCCCATGTAAACCTCCCATATTTGTGTCTTGAAAATAACTTAATCATAAGAGGTAATTGGCTGGTTTCCATTAAAAGTTAGGCATATTTAGAATGTAAAGCGGCTCAAATTGCCGAGGTTTCTTTAGTTTTGTATAGAGTAGAGTCAATTAGCTTTGAGGAAACATGCTGATTGTATTAGGTAAGGTTTCATATGATTTATTGCCGAGTCAGGAAATCAGACTGGAAGTGGTATATTTCATGTGAGAGTTATCTCTAACGAACTAGTAACTAAGGATACTATTTAAAATAAGGTATAATGTGCTGATATGATGGGTGCGTACTGATACCCAGGATTTGTTTTATTTTTTATTTCTTAAGCTAATGGCAGATTTCTAACAACATCCTTCTTTACTCCTTAGCACTATTTTGACACTTGTCTTTATACTCATTTTATTCTCTTAATAGTTTTTTTTCTCTCACTACAATATAATATATATATGTTTCTAATGTCTCAGTGGGGTTCGAACCGCCGACCGTCAGGACGATAGCCGACGCTTTAATCAACTACACACCACGGCAGTCTATATATACTCCATATATATATATATATTGTTACGTATCTTGATCCTCAAGTGGTTAACTTGATGAATCTAGATAGCACAGAGATATATATTAAGGTATCAGTCAGCTGAAGGCAAAACAAAAGTAAAATCTAATAAAATAATTTCCTGTTGTTGCTTCCTTTCCTTTTGGATCTTAGGACTTGGTATCCTTTATTGACTGATACTCTTTACTTATGAAAAATACTGAAACTAATTAAAGTCCTGTAGTATTTATAAAGAATTATTATTTAACCGAAGCTTAGTAGGCTATGGTTATGAACCGAATAAGTTATAGCTAAAGAAGGACTATTAAATTTATAAAAAGTCTTGAAAGATAAATATTAAAGTAAGAATATTTCTGTCTCTTACCCTTTTTGAAATGAATAGATAGTTTTCTTCTATGTCCTTTTATTTATATTTAATGTAATTATTCTTGGTTCTTGTCTTACGTTAATAGTATTATATTATTATTATCATCAGGAGTAATATCAAAGTCACACAAAAAGTTAGATATATTTAATAATTAGTTAAATGTATTTCTTAACCACGTAACATTGAGGTTTGATTATGAGTAAATAAAGTTACAGGATCGTTTCATAGATTCGATTCAGGTCTCACTCAAATAATATGAAAAGCAAAATATAATATTTTGAAGCAAAAGAATTTTCTTCAGCTTAGGAAATCACTAGAAGTAATATTAACACAGCCATGTTAGTCTAAGGCGATATTACTAATACGAGACAATAGCATCACCGTACTAAGCACCATTAAGCACTGTAAGCTTAATTCAAAGAAAATGAAAGAACTCGTAAGTATTAATATAAAACAATAGTATTACTTTCATCATAACCCAATTACTTAAAGAGTTGCTTTAGTCCACAAGTTAGTCAACTAAAATAGTTAAGTACATAATAATAGCGTTAACGTTAATTCCCAATCAAATAGTTACGTACATAAATAGTAGCGTTAACGTTAATTCGCAATCAAATAGTTAAACACATAATAGTAGCGTTCACGTTAATTCCCAATCAAATAGTTAAACACATAATAGTAGTGTTCACGTTAATTCGCAATTAAATCGTTTAAACACGTAATAGTAGCGTTCACGTTAATTCCCAATCACATATCTCACTAACCAACATAACATAAGTGTTTACACCGAACACACTTAACACACATTTATATAATCTGACTGACAGTCACAATCCCATTATAATACTTCACCCCGTCTTCCTCCAGCTGCAAGTTCACCTTCCCCAACTCCAAATGAGACTGATTTGAATGCCCACAACTCGGGTCTTATATACCAAACAATGATGGTGTAGGAACGAATCAGGAGGCGAATGATGGTGCGCGCTCCAATCATAGCTCCTCGAATCACATAACAGGTGTCTGGTCCACTCACAGCTCCTGGCGTCGATCATACGTCATAGCATCGGTCATAGAGGTGTGAAGGCTAGCATGCTGGTATGGGGCGAGATGGTTTGCCCACTCGCTCGTTCGCTAGTCTGCTTCACCGCTTGGGTAGTTTGGCTCCTTGAACTCTAATTCTAACTCTTAAATTAACATACAGGGCTCCGTATGTCAGAATATATATATATATATATATATATATATATATATATATATATATTTATTTTGTTAGTGGTTTTTTTCGCGTTTTTTCTTCTCGTGCTTTTTTTTTGGCCTATTTTTTTTCAACACTACATTTATTTATTTAGTCCTGTTCTTGTAACTGCCGAATAACTTGTTCAGGTATTTTAGTATCATGTGATACCTTCCATACTGAAAGTCACACACCAAGCGTGGTTGCTAAAGCAGGCGTCACACCATGCCGATTTGAGCCACGACTGACCACGACCTTGAGTCGTGGTCAGGAGTGCCGACCTTCGGCGGAGAGCTTAAGGATATGGGGGGGTGAGTTTTGGACAGGATGCAGTATGGATGGCCAAGCCGCCTGACGGCGACCTGACGGCGACCTGACGGGGTAGACCGGCGCCCATGCTGGACTGAATGTGAGTTTTAGGTCGCCGCTGGAGTGCCGATCTGCGGCGTAGTGCGTCGACAACGACCCGATGAACGGCGTCGACAGGAGTTAGGGCGGCGTCAATATTCATTACTGTGCCGATGAGCGGCGACCCCTTCAATATGGACGGTGACCCCGGCACATATGACCCCTAACGACGGCGACCGAACTCAAGGTGTGGTATATAAAAGGTGCACCAAAGGGTGGGCCTCATCAGTATACCTTCAGCCACCGTAACGGTTGCACGCAGCCATGTTCACCACAGTCCCCGGGAGGTACTAGGACGTGTGGCGCACCGCATTGAAAAGAACGATACTTTTTACCGGAAGGCACTCGACCCTGGCCTACAACTAGCCATAACACTGCGGTTCCTGGCAACCGGAGACAGCTATATGAGCCTGAAATTGTCAATTATTAGTATTGATATGTACTATTATAAACATATATATATATATATATATATATATATATATATATATATATATATATATATATATATATATTATATGGCTTGTTTCATTCATCCACTGCATGAATAATGTATGCATAAAAAAATGATTTACGTTATATATACATATATATATACAGTATAACATATTCAATAACTAAATAAAGTAATACAATAATGAAATAAAGAAAGTCATCAATCAAAAAATACATACATATATAATAAATAAAGTATAAATAATGACTAAATACCTTCTATAAATCAATATAGCAATATTAATCTAAGTACATGAATAAATTAATTACAAAATATATATATAAAGATATTAAATTAATAAGTAAATCAATACAATAATGAAATCACGAAAGGAATAACAAACGGCAGATACCACAACCAGGTCAGGTCAGAAACCTGTGGTATGCACAACGAGTCTCCACAAACATAATTAATTTGTCCACACGTGGCTGGTCAGTGTCAAACACTTTTAAATAATCGAGACATGCAAAACTAATTCAAACAAAATTTACCTGGCTATTCTGACGACCACTCTGCCGCACGATGTGGTCCTTGAGAAAGCCAAACGTGGCGATAATCCACTTATCCACTTATCATTTATGGTGCCGTGTGCCGCCGCACTGACGCCTACCGTTTCCCGTCAAGCGTCGTCAATCGCCGTCAAGCGCCGCCAAGCGCCGTCACACGCCATCAGCCTCCAGTCCCCTTCCCGTCCCATTTTTATGACCTCACTCCACGCCGACTTCATTTCAAATTTTTCGCTTGTAGAACTTTTGAGGGGATATGTGAAGACCAATCCCGACCTGTTTGTTAGGTTGGCGACGGCCCATGATGCGCGGCGACGTAGACAAAGACTGTCCACGACCCTTAGGTCGCGGACAGTCTTGGCCTAAAATCGGCTAGGTGTGACGGGTGCTTTAGTTAGGTACTAATAATTTCCTTGCATAGTGTTTCACAGTATTTCCTTGCATAGTGTTTCACAGTATTTCCTTGCATAGTGTTTCACAGTATTTCCTTGCATAGTGTTTCACAGTATTTCCTTGCATAGTGTTTCACAGTATTTCCTTGCATAGTGTTTCACAGTATCTCCTTGCATAGTGTTTCACAGTATCTCCTTGCATAGTGTTTCACAGTATCTCCTTGCATAGTGTTTCACAGTATTTCCTTGCATAGTGTTTCACAGTATCTCCTTGCATAGTGTTTCACAGTATTTCCTTGCATAGTGTTTCACAGTATTTCCTTGCATAGTGTTTCACAGTATTTCCTTGCATAGTGTTTCACAGTATTTCCTTGCATAGTGTTTCACAGTATTTCCTTGCATAGTGTTTCACAGTATTTCCTTGCATAGTGTTTCACAGTATCTCCTTGCATAGTGTTTCACAGTATCTCCTTGCATAGTGTTTCACAGTATTTCCTTGCATAGTGTTTCACAGTATTTCCTTGCATAGTGTTTCACAGTATCTCCTTGCATAGTGTTTCACAGTATTTCCTTGCATAGTGTTTCACAGTATTTCCTTGCATAGTGTTTCACAGTATTTCCTTGCATAGTGTTTCACAGTATCTCCTTGCATAGTGTTTCACAGTATTTCCTTGCATAGTGTTTCACAGTATTTCCTTGCATAGTGTTTCACAGTATCTCCTTGCATAGTGTTTCACAGTATTTCCTTGCATAGTGTTTCACAGTATTTCCTTGCATAGTGTTTCACAGTATTTCCTTGCATAGTGTTTCACAGTATTTCCTTGCATAGTGTTTCACAGTATCTCCTTGCATAGTGTTTCACAGTATCTCCTTGCATAGTGTTTCACAGTATTTCCTTGCATAGTGTTTCACAGTATCTCCTTGCATAGTGTTTCACAGTATTTCCTTGCATAGTGTTTCACAGTATCTCCTTGCATAGTGTTTCACAGTATTTCCTTGCATAGTGTTTCACAGTATTTCCTTGCATAGTGTTTCACAGTATTTCCTTGCATAGTGTTTCACAGTATTTCCTTGCATAGTGTTTCACAGTATCTTCTCTTTATATATATAGTTATACGACTATTATTATTTTATATATATTTTCTTTTTTCTTTTTCTTTTTCAGTCACTGTCTTAAAATATAGCCTGATTTTCTGTAACTTTGCGAGTTAAATCACTTCTCTTACTCTTTTCAATTGTTTCACAGTATCTTCTCTCTATACTGTATATAGCTATACGACTATTATTGTTTTATATAATTTTTTTCTTTTTCAGTCTCCATCTGGTAATTATAGCCTGATTTTCTGTAACTTTGCATTATACTTAGTGAGTTAAATAACTTCTCTTACTCTTTCTATTTCTAACGCTACTCATAGGATGTTAACATTTTCACCTTTTTTTCGGGCAGAGGCTCGTTCCATAGGGAGTAAGGATATATAGATTTAATATTAGGGCATAGGTAGATTATTAAGATTATAAGACAAGATGGCATTAACTCGGTCCCAGTCGAGGAATAATCCTGATGAAAGACAAAATACAGTGAGTGATGCAATGTAGTTAATGGGGATGTACAGGCAAACCCTGTTAGAGAAAATGCAGGTAATAACAATCAACAACTGCAGCCAGCAGAAGAAAATGCAGGAATCAATAATTCGCAAGACAACAGAGGTGCAGAACAAAATAATGAAAACGGTGGAAACGAAGATAATGAGAGGGAGATTATCGAAAATCGTGAACAGAACGAACGACCTCGTAATGTAAACATGATTGGTGGCGAATGGATGGGATATTCTGGTGACAGACTCATAGCATTAGTGAATAAAATTTATACAGAAGTGATACATTGGCAACATAATAAGTCTGAACTACCGATTTGTGAGGCCGCAAAAGACATGCTGGGGGAACTCAGGCGTATGATCCTATGTTATGTTCAGGATGCCCCTTTGTCGCACGTGGCAATCAAGATAGCTTCTTTCATTCCTCAGCTGTTCCTTCAAAGAAAAAGACCAAAGGCAAAACTGAATAAGAACACTAAGGCGCTGAAACAGAGAATGGAGTGGTGGAAAACCGGGGAGTTAGACAAAATTCTTAGCCAAGTACGAGCAATCCAGCAAAGACTGAAAACAAAACAACAAAGGAGTACAAAGGAATACAAAGGAAATCTAGCAACAACAGATCTAGTGACCCTTCTAGGTTGCTTGTCCTCCAAAACACTGAGGATCAAGTGTCCAAACAGTGGTTTAGAGTGGGTAAGGGAACATTGGAAAGGGAACTACTGCCCTGGAACTAATGTCCGTGGCAGGATTAGGAAGTTAGTAGGGGACAGATGGGTTAGTAACTGAGGGGGGGATAAAATAAAGTTATTCATTTACAAACGCAATCAGTCGCGGGTTTGATGCGAGATATTTGTCTTAGCGGAATTTAAATTAATCAACGGTGATGCAGTCTATAATGTTTCGGGGAAGCCCATTCCACAAGTTGACAACTCGATTGAAGAAGAAATTCTTAGATTCGTGTGAGTTAAAAGATTTACCAATAATTTTACAACCGTTTCCCTGCGTGTAATTAGCTTGGTCGATAGTGAAGTACTTACTACAGTTCATATTGTCGATGCCTTTGATGATTTTGAACACTTGAATTAAGTCACCTCTTAATCTGCGCTGGGTTAAAGGAAATAGATGTAATTCTCTAAGACGCTCTTCGTATGGTTTGTTCTTTAGGCTAGGTATCATTTTGGTAACTCTACGTTGAACTCGTTCTAGCTTGTTTATATCTTTTTGGTAATAAGGGCACCAGGATTGAACGCAGTATTCCAGAAGAGGGCGGACTAAGGAATTGTAAAGGTTTAGGATAACTTCTTTGGATTTATGCTCAAATGACCTGCCTATAAAGCCAATTATTTTGTTTGCCTTCTTAACAACTTCTGAACATTGTTGACTCGGTTTTAGGTTACTCGATATTGTTACTCCCAGATCGGTTTCTCTGTTTACATTCTTAAGCTGAGTGCCATTCATCGAATAGTTTGCTTTCTCATTTAGGTATCCGATATGTAGTACTTTACATTTATCCGCATTGAAACTCATTTGCCAAATTTGGGCCCAACATGACAATTTATCTAGATTGTGTTGCATATCGTCAACTTGTTCTTTTGAGAGTACGCTATTTGCAATTTTTGTATCGTCAGCAAATTTTGAGATTGTACAGGTGAGCCCCTCATCTATGTCGTTGATGTAAATTAGAAAGAGAATTGGTCCTAGTACCGATCCCTGGGGTACCCCGCTACTTACATTGGTCCATTTAGATGCCTTACCGTTTATGACTACTCTTTGCTTTCTGTCGCTAAGCCAATTTTCTATCCATTTCAACACACCGTCTTGTATTCCATGCGCTTTTAGTTTTAGCAGTAAACGTTTGTGGGGAACTTTGTCAAAGGCCTTTTGAAAATCAAGGTATATAATATCTACAGCTTTACTCTCATCGTAGAGGTTGAGGATATCGTGGAAGAAGTCTAAGAGGTTTGTTAAACAGGAACGTTTTTTACGAAAGCCGTGTTGAGTATCTAAGCCGTGTTGAGAAGAAAGAGGAAGCCAGATGATATGGCACGATCAGTGGGAAATAGCATGAGGATTGGTAAAGTGGCACAGGCAGTCAGAATGGTCTCTGGGGAAGCCTCAAGTGGGGTGCTCGAAGTGAACCAAAACATCTTGGACCAGCTAAAGGAGAAACACCCAGAAGCAAAACCAGCACGTGATGAGGCCAAACTAGAAGGGGAATATGTTCCTTCAGACCCGGTGATATATGAGAATAGAACTGGAGACCTCATATGGAGAAAGGCACTGAAAACACAGGGAGGGGCAGGTCCATCAGGTATAGATGCTAAGACTTGGAGGATCTTCCTAAGTCAAAACAAGTTTGGTTCAGCTGCGAGTGACCTTTGTGAAGCAATAGCAATGCTTGCAAAGAAACTCGCATCAACGCCATGCGTGAACATAGAAGCTCTGACAGCATGTCGCCTGATACCTTTAAATAAGAATCCAGGAGTTAGACCAGTAGGCATTGGGGAAGTTTTTAGGATTATAGATAAAACAATCATGTCTGTATTTGGAAAAGATGTACAAAGAGCAGTGGGCAACTTACAAGTATGTGCATGAGAGCAAGCCGAAGGAGAAGCAGCAATTCATGCAATGGGGAAGGTGTATGAAGAGGAAGATTGTGAAGTGGTTCTGCTAGTGGATGCAACCAATGCCTTTAACACCATTAATAGTGAGGCAGCTATTCACAACATCAAGATCAAATGCCCGAGCATCGCAAAATACATAGAAAACACTTATAAGGAGCCAGCTAACCTGTATATAGTGGGAAGTACAAAGAAGGAAGAAATTCAAATTCTCAAATCAAATGAAGGAACAACGCAAGGTGATCCTGTGGCAATGGCAATGCACGTTCAGGCACTATCTATTCTGCAGCAGAAAATAAAACATGAGGAAACCCGAGTGAAACAAGTGACTGATGACCTCACAGGTGCAGGAAGAATAAGGGATCTCAAAGAATGCTGGCAGAGAGTACAATCGGTTGGCTCAGTCATCGGTACCATCTGAATGCTAGTAAATCTGTACTAATAGTGAAAGAAGACCAGTATGAAGAAGCGGTGCAGACATTTGATGGGACAGGAGTGAATATTACAAAGGAGGGTCAACGCTATTTGGGAGCAGTAATAGGCACAGAGGAATGCAGGAGAGTCTATGTGCTAAAAAAGGTAGCGGAGTGGGTAAAGGAAGTGAAAACCCTGGCAGACATTGCAAAATCTGAACCACATGCTGCATATATTGCCTTCACATATGGTGTTAAACACAGATGGACCTTTCTTATGAGAACAGTGCCTGACATTGTACCGATGCTCCAACCGCTGGAAGAAGCAATCAGAGGAGCATTCATACCTGCTTTAACAGAGATGGAAGGTGTCACGCAAGAGCTAAGAGATCTATTAGCTCTTCCGCCAAGGTTCGGAGGTATGGGGATCATAAACCCAGTGGAGGCGGCACCTCATGAGTACCAAAATTCCCTTAAACTTACTACGTCACTGACAGAACAAATGCGGGAGCAAAATGAAAATGATGTGGTGGACGAAAATGAACAACGAAATGCAAAACAGGAAATTAAAAAGAGCAGAGAAGAGTGACAGAAACATAGCCTAAAACAAATTAAGACCGAATGTAGTGAAGAACTGAAAATGAGAGTTGAGATGGCACAAGACACGGGGGCTTCAAATTGGCTCACTTCAATACCAATATAGGAAAAAGGCTTCAGCTTAAATAAACAAGAATTCAATGATGCCGTAGCCTTGAGGTATGGGTGGCCAGTTTTGAACCTGCTGCTAAAATGTGCATGTGGTGAAATAAACAACTCAGACCACTGTATGACCTGTAAGATTGGAGGATTCATCTGTATCCGGCATGATGAAGTACGAGACAGCACTGCACAAATGCTGGACGAGGTGTGCCATGATGTCAGAATCGAACCGGAACTTCTGCCTATGGACGGACAGCGCTTGGCCCACAATACTGCAAATACTTCAAATGAAGCTAGAGTGGACGTAAGTGCTCGAGCTTTTTGGACGAGGGGACAACGGGCTTTTATCGACATCAGAATCTTCAACCCAAGAGCACAAACATATCGTGAGCGGGGACTCAAGGCGGCATACTTGAGAAACGAAAATTGAGAAGAAACGCGCTTATGAAGAAAGAATTTTGAACAGGGATCCAGGAAGCTTTACTCCTCTGGTCTGCTCATCGTCGGGAGGAATGGGACCTTCTGCAAGTGTCTTCTATGCCAGATTAGCTGAACAAATATTGGAGAAAAAGCGCCAGCATAGAAGCCAAGTCATGACTTGGATGAGATGCCGGCTCTCTTTCTCTCTTCTCAGGTCTGCACTCCAATGTCTCAGGGGTACAAGGTCCTCCCCGCTACAGAGGACAAGAGTGAGCGACTTGGACTTTGAAATGGTCGTGGCGGAGGGCCGAATTGGGGAACAACTAGGTTGATTGTAGGGAGGTACTGGTACAATAAGATAAACGATAATGTAACTAGAATAAGATAGATTGTACACCACTTTGTAAGTGTCACCTTAATAAAAAAAAAAAAAAATGTGTGTGTGTGTTTATGTGAGTGTCTGTGTGTGACTGTAATACCCCCACATAAAGCCGAACAGACACACGAAATATCATCTTTGCGGTCGGAACTCCTATTGTGAATTATTTAACTGGAAGTGTCAAAGGTAGAAGAGGAAGGAAGGTAGGTAAGTGGGTTAGTAGGTGTGTGGGTGGGTTGGTAGGTAGGTAGGTAGGCAGGTAGGTAGGAGGGTGGGTGGGTGGGCAGGTAGGTAGGAAGGTAAGAAGGAAGGTAGTAAGGTAGGTGGGTGGGTGGATGGATGGATGGACAAAAGGCAAAGCTGGTAGGTAGGTAGGTAGGCAGGAAAGTGGGTGGGTGGGTTGGTGGCTGGATGGATGGATGGATGGATGGACAAAAGGCAAAGCTGTCTGTAACAAGTATCCCCCAAAGTTAAAAGAGTGATAGAGGCCCAAATTCAAGGTACGCTATTCAAAATGTCTGGACACACAGAGCTTGAAGAACAAATTGAAGGAGAGATTTTCAGATTTCTAGAACTTATTTGTTGAGTAGAAGAAAGACTATGACATGACCAACATCTTCTGAGACTAAATATCCTTCTTTACTCTCCAGTGTACCAAACCATCCCACACACTGTATCTCACAAGGGAACAACTCGATATACTATGTAGTGGATGGCACAGACTTCTTTTAAATATGTAATGGTTCAGGTATTGTGTCATGCGTCTCTCTCTCTCTCTCTAGGACAAGTGACCAAATAATATGATCATGGGAGGGATCAACAACATTTTAACCTATAAGCGCGCGAATTTGCAGCATCTCAAAACCACTCCTACCCCACAAGAGTTAAACACTTAATTTATATACCAATGGGCTCTTTCTAGTAGTGTAAGGAATATACATAAAGAGTTTTGCGTAATTTTACAAGATTGGCGATGGTTAATAGTGGTGGTGATGGTGGTGGTGAAATTATGGAGACAGTGTTGGTGGTGGTGGTGGTGGTGGAGATCAGTTGGTGGTGGTGGTAGAGATGGAATTATGGAGACTGTGGTGGTGGTGGTGGAGATGGAATAATGGAGACAGTGGTGGTGGTAGTGGTGGTGGTGGTGGTGGTTTTGGTGGAGATCAGTTCATAGTGGTGGTGGTGGTGATGGTGATATTTGTGGAGACTATAAGCAGACATATATTATACCCAGTGGATCTATAGCCTACTCAGGACATCTGTACTTAATAATTCACCTACTGTTATACCATCCTCCAACCTACCTCCTCCTCCACTACTGTCACCATACCTTATTTATCTGGAACCACCAAACCACGATCCAACTACAACCGACCACCAACACTACACACCAACACCACCATACCACACCCACACCCAATACACCACCACTAAACACAAATACCACCATCACCACACGACACCCACAGCCACTACATACCATCACCACCACCATTACCACAACCTCCATCAACACCATACAATACCCATCCACAACCATTACAACCACCACACCACATCCACTACCCACCACCACCACCACGTTATACAACATCCTCCTCCTCTATCATTCAAGTACACTAACAATTCATTCATCTGGACCACATCTAGGCTTAACTATCCTGGACCCCACCTTACTCACTTAGGGGAGATTTCCACTTGAGGATTTTTGTCTGGACCCCTCTCTCCCTTACGATTAGCCCCATTAGTTATATGATTTTAAGACGTTCACCCCCTTAGTTTGGCGATTTTAAGAACTTTTGCCCCATATATGTAAATTTTAAGACTTCTTGTGCCATTCAGGTGTCGAATTGTTTCCTGTCGAGCGATTAGCGAGCCCGTAATTTAAGAGGAACCAGCCTTGGGCCGGGACATTTTTCTACCGAAACATTTACATATTCATCTTGAAAGGGGGTCAAGGGGGTGCAATTTTATGCTTGATGGAGGTCAGGGGAACAAACAAAAAAACTCCCCTTAATCATGGGAATCTATAACTACAGTCTCTCTCTTGCACGCACACACACACACACACACACACACACACACACACACACACACACACACAGGTTGTCTTTCACACACTCATATACAAACAATAGTAATATTATTGAGGTGGTCAGGAAACATTCTTTTGTGCCTGCCACCATCATCCAGTCACCCACCATCACCTCCATCACAACGTCGTCCCCTTCCAGTGACGCTCATACACTGGCTTACAACCCGTCGGCCGTCACCCCTGCTCCTTTATGGACACTTGAGGCCGTGGCGTCATCACCCTTTCATGACGTCATGGGCACCCATCAAGGTGATTGGTTGGGGGTTTTAAGTCAAGTGGTCGTCAAAGGTTTATGGGAGTTTTAAGTCAAGTGGTCGTCAAAGGTTTATGGGGGTTTTAAGTCAAGTGGTCGTCAAAGGTTTATGGGAGTTTTAAGTCAAGTGGTCGTCAAAGGTTTATGGGAGTTTTAAGTCAAGTGGTCGTCAAAGGTTTATGGGAGTTTTAAGTCAAGTGGTCGTCAAAGGTTTATGGGAGTTTTAAGTCAAGTGGTCGTCAAAGGTTTATGGGGGTTTTAAGTCAAGTGGTCGTCAAAGGTTTATGGGAGTTTTAAGTCAAGTGGTCGTCAAAGGTTATGGGGGTTTTAAGTCAAGTGGTCGTCAAAGGTTTATGGGAGTTTTAAGTCAAGTGGTCGTCAAAGGTTTATGGGAGTTTTAAGTCAAGTGGTCGTCAAAGGTTTATGGGGGTTTTAAGTCAAGTGGTCGTCAAAGGTTTATGGGGGTTTTAAGTCAAGTGGTCGTCAAAGGTTTATGGGAGTTTTTAGAGCGTTGGTGGACAATTCAGAACACATAGCAATTGGCCTCATGCGAGTTTCAGGCTGTAAGGAACTTGGAGCTGTAAACATCGATATTTACCAGAATTATCAGTCAAAATACGGTTGTAGTGTATATATAAATACATATAACCCAATTCATCATACCATGTATCCATCAGAAACGTACATAATTATTGCATTTCTGTTTAATATCGATGTTCACGGCTCCAACTTCCTTATAGCCTGAAACTCGCAAGTGGTCAATTGTGGGCTATAAAAATCGACATCTGGGAAAATAGTCACACGTCTCAAATTGTATTTCAGCAACCCAAGACGGAATTTTAGATCTTTTATCTCATAATTTCGTGGAATATCGTGACACTTTCTCGTGATGTTGCCTCACAAATCAGCCCAGGTGATTCAGGCAATGATTTCCAATATACAGGTACGTTAATACAGAAATAAACTTGAATACAAAAATGATAGAACTTTTGAGGCCAAGAAATGTTAGGAAATAGAAGGAGATGAACGAATAAAGAGAATACTCGATAGACACAGACAGAGACAGATAAAATGAAGAGGAGGTGAAGAAGGAAGAGGAGAAAGAGGAGGAGAAGGAGAAGAAGGAGGAGGAGGAAGCTAATGATAGAAAATGGGGAAGTTGGAAAGTTGGAAGAAGAAAGAAGAGGAGAGACAGACAAAATTAGAGGAGATAAGAGGTGTGTGTGTGTGTGTGTGTGTCTTTGTGTATGTGTGTGTGTGTGTGCTTAACTGGTTTTAATAGGCCCTGGTAATATTGAGGATTCCGGTTAACGCACCCATGTTTCTCATCAGGTCATTTATATGGTAAACAAAACTATCTAATGATAGGCTACCTAAGAAAAACACAAACTTGTATATGAAAGTGTTAAAGATTAGACTGTTACATGGTCCAGTTACTGTTCCGTACAGTCAGCAGTCTAATTAACACACCAATATCTTCCTCTCCTAGTTTTGTCTCAGGCAGGTAATATTGTTTAATCGAAAAATTAGATCCTCATATAAGTATGGCAAAAACATATAATAGACAATTAACCAGTTCCTCATATAAGTATGGCAAAAACATATAATAGACAATTAACCAGTTCCTCATATAAATATGGCAAAAACATATAATAGACAATTAACCAGTTCCTCATATAAGTATGGCAAAAACATATAATAGACAATTAACCAGTTCCTCATATAAATATGGCAAAAACATATAATAGACAATTAACCAGTTCCTCATATAAGTATGGCAAAAACATATAATAGACAATTAACCAGTTCCTCATATAAATATGGCAAAAACATATAATAGACAATTAACCAGTTCCTCATATAAGTATGGCAAAAACATATAATAGACAATTAACCAGTTCCTCATATAAATATGGCAAAAAAACATATAATAGACAATTAACCAGTTCCTCATATAAGTATGGCAAAAACATATAATAGACAATTAACCAGTTCCTCATATAAATATGGCAAAAACATATAATAGACAATTAACCAGTTCCTCATATAAGTATGGCAAAAACATATAATAGACAATTAACCAGTTCCTCATATAAATATGGCAAAAACATATAATAGACAATTAACCAGTTCCTCATATAAGTATGGCAAAAACATATAATAGACAATTAACCAGTTCCTCATATAAGTATGGCAAAAAACATATAATAGACAATTAACCAGTTCCTCATATAAATATGGCAAAAAACATATAATAGACAATTAACCAGTTCCTCATATAAGTATGGCAAAAACATATAATAGACAATTAACCAGTTCCTCATATAAATATGGCAAAAACATATAATAGACAATTAACCAGTTCCTCATATAAGTATGGCAAAAACATATAATAGACAATTAACCAGTTCCTCATATAAATATGGCAAAAACATATAATAGACAATTAACCAGTTCCTCATATAAGTATGGCAAAAACATATAATAGACAATTAACCAGTTCCCATTCCGTGCAGGTTCTCCGGGTAAGGCACTTATTGCTTCCTCTCACTGTTCGCCTCTTAAAAAGTTATTGCCCTTAACACCAGCCCGGATCCTTTTAACATTGATGGTGATGACAATATACGAGTCCTTTCACTTAAGCATTAGGCTATTCAGTGTGCAGTTGGGTTTGAGTATGTGATTAGATTGATATCCGGTATTCGTTACATGGATTAAAAATCGTAGTCTTGTACATTTAACTATCCTGATTGTGTAATAGTTAGTGTTTAAGATCTGTATGTGGTAACCCAGGTTGTATCCTGGGAGGATCACATGCTTTCATTAATTTCATTGGAAGGTGTTTGGTGTTGGGAATGAACTTAATAATTTAGATTAAGACTGTATCTTGGATCATGGCTTGTGCAGAGCATTGTAGTATACAGTATAGAACCTTACCTACCCGGAATTAAACCGTTCTGTACCGGCGACGTCTTTCAAAATATATTCATGATATATATAGACGATGTTGTGCAGTTTAAGAAGGATCTAAGGTAGTAAAATTAGTTAAATAAGTAGTTCGAAGATTGCTAATAGCTAGAGACCCTTTTTAATCTGCATAACATCGTCTAATAGTTGCCAGAATATATAGAAAAGGATGTCACCGGTACTGAATGAATTAAACCTATTATTATACCTTACCACTTCAGTAACAATTATAATAGCACCAGTTAGAGCTACTTATACTATAACTTAAATGACCATAACTAACCTACAATTATCCAATACAAGCCAAAGCTGTTATACCTTAAGGGCAGATTTTTAGTTTGCTTCCTAGGCCCCCATCAAGCTATAAAAAATACCCCCAAGACCTCTCTTCGATATAGATTTGTACATTTTTCGGTAGAAAAATATCCCGGTCGAAGGCCGATTCCCCCAAGTTACAGGCTCGTTATCGCTCGCCAGGAAAAAAAAACTACACCTAATAGGCACGAACTGTATTCAAATTAACAGAAATTGGGCGAAATGTCTTTAAATCGCCAAAGTAACGGGTCTAAGGTCCTAACATCTCACAACTAATAAGGCTAAGAATGAGGGAGAAGGATGTCCAGAAAAACCCATCATACCCCCTTAGCTATATATTATAGATCACCCAGAACGCTATAACTATCACGAGGGAGATATAGCTAGTAAAGTTGTATTGCTCTTATGGGGATATGGGTCGTTTTTCTGGTACCCCTTCTCCCTCATGTTTATCCCCATTACCTTTCAGATTTTATGACGTTTGGCCCATTAGTTTGACCATTTTAAGACCCTTCGCCCATATCTATCAGTTTTAAGACCTTTCGTGGCATTTAGGTGTCCATTTTGTACTGGCGAGCGATAGCGAGCCTGTAATTCTTGAAGGGGGTCTAGAGGGTGTTTTTCTAAGCTTGATGGAATTCTAGAGAACAAACTAAAAACCTCCCGTTAACTAATATTATAGATCACAGAGACTGCTATAACTATCACGAGAGAGAGCTAGTACAGTTGTATTGCACCTTATATATTTTTATCATTGATTTTAGATTACAATATACGAGTCCATGTTATTACCCTGTATTGAGGCACGACTGGTGGTGGTGGTGGACACTGTAGTGTATAGAACCTTATGTTTGTCACCAGTTACACTTAGCCCCTTCTGTACCGGCGACGTCTTTTTAAATTTATTCTGGCTACGATTAGACGTTTCAATTCAGTTCAAGAAGGGTCTCTAGCAATTAATAGGCTTCGAACTATCACACATAACCCTCTATACCACCACAGATCCTTCTTAGGCTGCACAAATTCCTCTAAATATAGCTAACATGATATTAACCCGGGAACTGCGGGGAGACTCTTAACTCCTTGCGACATGTATGACGCGATCGCGTCATATGGAACTTATAACCAAAAACTCATATGACGCGATCACGTCATATGGACTTATCTACATGCCTCTCCAATAAGTCCATATGACGCACTAGCGTCATATGAGCTCAGTAAGTCCGATAAGTTAGCTTACGATAAAACCGTTGGTGGCAACCTCAGCCACCTCCGATAATTCTAACGGCCGCAGTGTTGTTGTGAGTGTAGTGCGAGGCATTGGCAATGATACCGGGCCTCCCGCCTCCTTGGACTTACTGGAACATAATATGTCTGAAGGAGTTAAGAGTTCCCCCGGCGGACTGCGGGAAGACTCTTAAGAGTAAGGGGAAAAAAATCCATTTAAAACACCCCCAAATTTTTTTTTTTTTTTTTTTTTTTTTTTGCCCCAAATATCACTCCTCCGCCTTCCCCACTTTCCTCCCATCCTTCAGTTATCACCTATTTTCCCTGTTATTCCCTTATTCTGTGGTCTATTTTCGTCCTAACATTAGCGAGTTGGTAGCAGGGCGTTGTCATCACTGTTACCAAGCGTGGGAAAGAGCGAGAGAGAGACTATTGCGTAACAGTGTCTCTCCAGACAAGGGGAGGGGAGCAGGGCAGGGAGGTTGCCTCAGCCATACATTATGTAACTCCCGGCCTGTATCGCCGATTTTGACCATCCAAACACTGTTTCCACTTGTTTTATTGTTGTAACAGGTTAATACCTTTATAATCAACCTATAATAGGCGCATAGGGATAAGTATTAATGCTATTTATGGTAAAATAACGATGTTAGTAATGGGAACAGCTCAAATACATGCGCACAGGAGTGTGGTGTCTCATACCCCCCATGCGCACGTCTTAGGTTAAGAAGACGTCGCCGGTACAGCAGGGGTAAATATAACATATATTTAATAAAACACATTTGTCAATTTCATAAGTATTTTGAAAATTATTCTTGTTTAGCAAGTTACTATATTGTCGGAACGATGCTCAGATTAACTTACGCTGTAGAGGGTTATATATCTGAATACACAGCAATAAGAACAATTCAGTAGGTACAGTCAGAAACTGCAATTTATGAGACACTTTGATAAGGCCCGGACATGTGGAGCGCATCGTTTCTGGACGACAGCCCACTTTATCTATCACAAGGCCGCATACCTATGAACACACTTTTCGAACCAATAGATGTTTCACTCAGTTTGTCATGTACAATGATAATGCTGCTGCTATGCTATGATCCGCATTAATATATTTATGGAAATACAAATGACAAAAATACCTTTATTACATTCCCTTACGTATCTACAGTAAATACGGATACAAATATTACCATATGTTTTAAGACATTAAAAATGAAAAGAAATACTTCCAAATTACACAGTGAATGAACAGGATTTAGTAGTGTGTTTGTGTGTGTGTGTGTGTGTGTGTGTGTGTGTAAGTGAACCTATGTGTGTTGTAATAGATATAATGCTCTACAGTACGAGACAAACACTGAACAAAGAAGTGTTTGCTTCATGACATACAACACATCAAACTATACAATGTAATATTACAGGTTATCTGGTTATGAAATTCAGGTGTGAAACGACAATGAGTTTCAGTAGTGATATATGGGGGTATTATGTAATACCACACAAAGTTAAGCTTTGGATGCTGATAGGTTTATGTATTTGGTATTAATTTAGTAAAACAAAATATATTACACTTTAACCCTTATTTAGCGGCGAGCAACATAAGTCGAGTTAAATAAAGCTGGACTATGTGGCGGCGCTCGACATAACTCGAGTGGCAATTTCAGCACGTAATGTGGCTGAGAGAGAGAGACAAGTGGTGGCAGGAGACTAGCGAGCGTATGACTGCTCCAGACCACCGCGGCGAACCTACTGACACAAATCTCAGCTCCCTCCTCCCTCTCTCACTCGCTACATACTCAATTATGTACTGAAAGTACCGAATTACCTGCTTTATGCACTCGCGTTGCACGGTTATTGCAAGAAAACTATCCATCATACAAGGATCGTTATGGTGTCATTCGAAAGCTCTGTTTATGCCCTTTCAGGGATAGGTACTAGTTTTACGTTCTGGGTCTTATTTAGGCATGAAAATGATCACGTAAACAGCCCTATTTGGCTAAAAACACCCCGCTGTGCGGTACACATAAATAAACCGCATAGGCCGCTCGTAAGGTGTTAAAGGGTAAAGGCTATAAATGCATCGCATCGATATATTACGTTTAACAATGGTTATAGATAACTTATCGATGTTAGTATTATAGTATTTGATATATTGCACTGTTTACACTGTGCAACAAGGTTAAATGCATAATCAAAAATGGATTCATTATATGTGAGTACCGGTATGTGTTTAATGGTAACTACTATGGATGACGTCTGATGAATCACACACACACACACATACAACGAAATCCTGTCCATTCACTGCGGGTTGGTAATGTTTCTTTACATTCTTAATAATGTCATAGCTATCCGTGTTTAATGTAGATATAGGAGGGAATAACAAACATAGTTATTTTTGTGATTTATATATCAGATTCTGTAGTATGAATCGTATCGTAGCATAATGACAGCACAATCATGTTACATGGCAGACTGAATGAAGCATCTATTGGTTCGAAACGTGTGTCCGTACGTGTGCGACCTTGTGATAGTTAAAATGGGCTGTCGTCGAGAAACAATATGCTCCCAATGTCCGGGCCGCATATTCCTAAACTTTGTTCTAGTAGCGCACCTGGAGTACTTAGAACCAATCAGAGGGCACGAGGTACAGTGACGTCACCCACAGGGGAGGAGCTAAATGCCCAGTCTCTCTCTCTGTCACTCACATTCTCTCTCTCTCTCTCTCTCTCTGTCACTCACATTCTCTCTCTCTCTCTCTCTCTCTCTCTCTCTCATAATAGCTGCACTATTTGTCAATGAGAGTACAACGAAGAATGACAAAAAGTATCCATAATATTAGAAATCTTCCGTATGAAGTAAGGTTGATGAAATTAGGCTTACATTCGTTAGAGACACGCAGAGTTAGAGGGGATATGATAGAGGTGTTCAAGTGGGATAGTGGGATAAATAAATGGGACATGATAACAGTGATATTGAAATAACTCAAAATAAATAGTTTCAAATTAGATACATTTCGTTTCAGAAAAGCTATAGGCAAGTATTGGTTCGGTAACAGAGTTGTAGACATGTGGAATAGGCTACCGAGTTATATGGTAGGATCAAGAACGATAGAGAGCTTCAACATATAATTAGATATGCATATGAACGAGATGTGTTGGGTTTGAAAGGGATATGCCTTGTGTGGGCCAATCGGCTCTCTGCAGACTCTCATTTTCGTATGTTCATATGCTCCTATCATCATGTATAAGATTCAAACAATTAATATATATTATTAACTACATAAAGGATATACTGTATAATGATTGTGGGATTGTGTGTGGGCTAAATAATACGTTGCTATGTTATGGTTTTGAGTAAATAAGAGTATTACGTGTATTGCACAGCCGTGGACAGACATTTCTATACAATTTTTAGGAGGCACAATATTATTACACTGGTGAACCATATTGATAAACTGATGGCATTCGCTAGTTAATGCTCAGTCTTGTTATTATTGTATAATTTAAGAGGTGTTCAAGTAACCCTAACCACGTTAAGTTCGTCTCCAATTTCTAAATTGTGTTTTTCACCATGTTTTCATTGTTTCTGACAACTAAGTCGAGGCTATTATTTCCTCTAGTAGGCGTATTATGAATTGAAATAAGAAACTATCAAGAACTACACCTAGAAAGTCTTCAGATTCACTGTTGCTAATTTAATTATTACCAGTCCAAACCTGAATAATTAAAATCAATTACAATACATACATTGTTACTCCCATGGTAACTTTCCATAATTTCTACTCAAATTAGGTGTTCTATAAATAACACCAATACCTATGGCCTCAATACCCTCACCAATCTCTACGCAAATACTTTCATTGTCACCAATTGTTTTATTGCCTGATTTAATGCAGCTTTTTTAATGAACCCGTAACAAAGACTGCTATTCCTCATCCCCCTACCTGTTTTATATATAAGTTTGACAAATTGTATCCTGGTATATGGAAATCTGCAACAATGTCTGGAGTCTGTATTTATTCAGGTTTCAGTAACCGCAATAATGTTTAAATACTCCTAAACTATAAATTGCTCTAAGCTGGTCCATTTTGTTGCATAAGCTTCTATACAGTTTGCATTATTTACACTCAATTTATTTCTTCTAATAATATCTGATTGACTTTTGTTATTGCTTGTACTTTGATAGATATTGTACCACTACTAGTATGAATAACTTCCATTGCTGTATTATCAACTATTGTTTCACTGTTGTTAGCATGCAATATCCTTACCTTTCTTTTGATGGGAATTTGCCATTATAAAAGTCTACCTCAACTACTCTATCAACTAACAACCCTAGCACCCCCAGGTGTGGTGGAGTAGTCTTGCCACTGGCCTGGTAATCCAAAGGTTCCGGGGAATCCCGATGTATCAATGGGAAGATATTATTGGGATGGAATTTGTGCTGTACCTAGTATCAGTGCATTACCACAAAGCCCACCGAAACGTCAATAAAATACCCTCATTGTTCCCTGATTAAATAGCACTGTATGAATATTCCCATATTCAAAATATGCTATAGGGGTGCAATGCCTGGTGAGTTATCTGCTCAACAGGTGGCGTTGTGTGTGTGTAAGTGTGAGAGTCCGAGTGTAGGGAGTGAGACAGTGAAGCACGGGAACCAGGTGGCTTTAGAGATGGAGTCGTTTCGGGCCATGAGTGAGCACCGTGCCTCATGTGAAGGCAAGATGGCAGGTACTCATTGTACTCTACGTGCTTCACATGTCTCACTCCCTAGACTGGAACAAGACCTCACGGGCTTCACTGTTCATTGTAAAGCGGTGAATGTTAAGGCTCTCAGCCTATGCCCGAGAGGAAGTAAGTTGGAATATAGAAAAAAAAAACAAAAAAACAAAAAACAAAAAAAATGATTGTGGGGGTGGTTGATAACCCCTATCACTATGGTTTGGTACATCTCGTGCATATCCTATCAAATTGTGTGTTGAAGCTCTTTATCTTTCATGATCCTACTATAGCAATCGGTAGCTTATTTCACATATAAATTGGAGACGAACTTAACGTGGTTAGGGTTACTTGAACACCTCTTAAATTATACAATAATAACAAGACTGAGCATTAACTAGCGAATGCCATCAGTTTATCAATATGGTTCACCAGTGTAATAATATTGTGCCTCCTAAAAATTGTATAGAAATGTCTGTCCACGGCTGTGCAATACACGTAATACTCTTATTTACTCAAAACCATAACATAGCAACGTATTATTTAGCCCACACACAATCCCACAATCATTATACAGTATATCCTTTATGTAGTTAATAATATATATTAATTGTTTGAATCTTATACATGATGATAGGAGCATATGAACATACGAAAATGAGAGTCTGCAGTGAGCCGATTGGCCCACACAAGGCATATCCCTTTCAAACCCAACCCATCTCGTTCATATGCATATCTAATTATATGTTGAAGATCTCTATCGTTCTTGATCCTACCATATCACTCGGTAGCCTATTCCACATGTCCACAACTCTGTTACCGAACCAATACTTGCCTATAGCTTTTCTCAAACGAAATGTATCTCATTTGAAACCATTTATTTTGAGTTATTTCGATATCACTAAACTGTGGTAAACTATCAATGGAAGTTAAATATTACTAAGCTATAATGAATCAAATAAAATCAATCTAAATGAATACTCTATATCTAAATTGAATTCAATCTGAAACAAGCTAATTTATATCCAAAGGTCTCACATAATAAATGTATATAATTATAGGGTAAGGTTATAAGGGTTAATATTAGCCAGGAATTAACTCACCAATAGTTCCACGTGGCAATGAGGCAAGGGAGAACGTTTTACCCAATATGGCGGTGGACAATGGGGAACGAGACTTCGGTCCCAAGACACGAGTCAAGTTAAAGAAAGAATAAATGATTACATGGGAATGGATATGAATAATATGCTTATCTATCAGTCAGTCATGATGTCGATGAGAGCGTCGTGATGGTGTAGTTGTGTGTATTGCTGTATGTGTATTGTGATTAGAGGCACAAAAGCACGATCAACTGAGGGCGGAAAATTAGATGTTAACTGGTTGGTGTTCGTGAAGGCTCTGGCGTACCTCAAAAGCACACCTTGCTGCCTTGGCAAACCGCCAGGAGCCCAAATTATCGTACCGCATTTAGGTTGCTCTATACGATAAATTATATTAATATATACGATAAATTCATATATACTACATAAGACCATGGCAATATTGCTTAATAGCATATTAGGCCTTTTATAACTTAACTTATTTACAATCTTATAATATACGATCTACTCGTCCTACGTCGTGCTGTAGGAGAGATTGTGACGTCACAGAGACATACAAGATCACAAGAGAGTCATATTCTATCGTATTTATACGATACACTCCCCCCACAAAAAAGACCTGAACCCCACCTTAAACCTAAAGTTGCCCAGAGACTATCTTCTGACGCCACAAGTCGACGGCGCCAGCAGCAGCGCGTCTGGGACGCGTCCCGGTCCGAGAATGATCACCATCAGTATGAGGTGAGTCGTTCCTTTGAGAAACCTCGGACCCAGCAATAACAGGTGGAGCCTCAGATTGCAATGCGGAATCGAGCTCCAAAGCGTACAAACGTGCGATAGGACGAACAGTAGTTCCAGTGGCTGTCTTTAATAGCGCCACCCGCTCTACAGAGTCTGCCCCCTTGTATACCTCCAATGCGCGTCCTAATTTCCAGTATAAACGAGGACTATCTTCTTTAATTAAAACAACTTCACCAACTGTAGGTGCCGTTGGTCTACTCTGGAGTAACACTCCTTTCCCTCAATGCTAGCAGATATTCACTAATCCACCGTTTCCTAAAATCCTCGATTATCCTGGATATATACTGGTATCTCTTAGACACCGCTACCTCAGAGTACAACGAGGGATCCTCTAACTCTACTATGGATTGGAAATCAGATGGAAACGCAGTCAATGGTTTCCCATATAGCAAGTGAGCTGGCGTTAATGGTAGTGGTTCTTGCAGGTCGGTGTACACGTATGTAAGCGGGCGATCATTCACGACTGCCTCTATCTCTGTGAGGACTGTCGTCAACTCACTCTTCTTTAATAGAGCACGTCCTACAACCGCTCTGATTCCTGACTTTACTATGCCGACACACCGTTCCCACATGCCACCAAACCAAGGTGCCTTAACTGGAATGAACCTCCATTCGCACTTCTTCTCTCCCAAAAAAGTGATGATAGTAGGATCACTACTCATATCCTTTAGATATTTTGATGCTTGGACATAAGTGGGAGCATTGTCGCTAAGAATGAGTTGAGGGAATGAACGACGGGCACAAAACCGTCTGAACGCCAGCATAAATTCCTCGCTAGACATATTATCACATAGTTCTAGGTGTACCGCTCGAGACGTCGCACAGGTAAACAATAATATATAAACTTTCTCATGCTCCCTCGTCTTCAATGCCCCTGTGTAATCTAATCCTACCGCTTGGAAAGGTTCTACGTGCTTTACACGGCATTCAGGTAGGGGTGGAGCTGGTCCAGTTGCATATGGTTTACCCTTTAGTCTCTGGCATATTACACACTTTCTCACTACGCGTCGAGCTACTTGTCGAACTCTGGGTATCCACCATATGAGACGTAAATTTGATATAATATGACATACCCCGTAGTGTTTTACATCCCTATGTGCACGTATGATCAATAGATCAGTAACGTGATGTCTTGTTGGCATAAGTATAGGGCGGTTTGTGCCGTCTGGTACACCCGACCACTTCAGGCGACCCTCACACCTGATGAGGCCATTGTCTAGGTGCAACCTTAGTTGACGCACTATATTAGGCATTAATGTCTTATTCGAGCCTTTCAAGGATTCTAATTCATTGGAAAAGGTTTCTACTTGAACCCATTTGATCAAAGTTACTTCAGCTGCTTTAAATTCACGAGCATCAATGTTGTGACCCCTGTTGCAGAGTTGGCCCGTTACTTTAAGCTTGAGATTGGATACATATCGCAACACCCAAGCTACAACTCTGACTAGTTTATTATAGTCACCGAATCTTGCCCACTTTATGATAGGACCCGGTGGCTCATTTGGTTGGGCTGTAACTGCCACTGTTTCCAGTGGCAGAAGTCCCTCACCAACAGCATGCCATATCGTCCATTCACTTTCATGGAGCAGCCACTTTGGACCATGCCACCACAATTCGGACTTCATTAACTGGCTAGCCGTTATACCCCTAGTTATGAGATCACTATGGTTTTCATTTGTATTTACATAATGATAAGCAACGTCTGGCAAAAGGGCTCTAATCTCATCTACCCTATTCCGCACATAAACTGGCAGAGACTTCTTGCTATGTATCCAGTTGAGTGCGACCTGACTATCGCACCATACGTGAACGATTTCAATATTTAATTCGCTCTCGTATGCTGCGCGTACATGTTGCACCAGACGTGCTAATAGCAGCATGGCAGTCAATTCCATTTTAGGGATAGTTACCTTTTTAACCGGGGCTACTTTGGCCCGGGCTGTAACTAAATGTGCCCCAAATGAAGTAACAACATATATGGCTACCCCGTATGCCGTGGCGCTAGCATCGCAAAACGTGTGTAACGTAACGTCACCGAACGCCGCCACTTTACGAGGTATAGGTTTAGTACATAGGATGGCATATTCATTCAACAACAATGTCCCTTGGTCATTCAGGTCCTCGGGCAAACTGTCATCCAATCCTATTTTACGTCTCCAAACTTCCTGCATTAGAATCCTAGCTCTTATGGTAACAGGTAATGCTAGACCCAAAGGATAAAAAAATTGCGCAACTTTGCTCAACAGACTTCTTTTTGTGTGCGCTCCTGTCTGCTGAGCAAAAGACCTTGTTTGAAAAGTTAGTATGTCATGTTTAGGTTGCCAGATCATCCCCAAATTTCTGGACTTTTCCTGGTTAAGAGATGCCGTACCATCCACTTGTATTAAACTCTGAAGATCTTCACTATTAGTAACCCACTCGCGGAGAAATAAATGTGCATCCGCAAACAAACTGCGTGCTTGCCAGTATGCATACAACAAATCATCTTGACTATCGCTAGTACCCTGCAAATTGTCAATGTATAATCCGCGAGATAGTTTACTTGTGTCCTCATGAGTGTCAGCTAGATGTTTTCTGATTGTGGCATTTAACAAAAACTGCGAGCAAGTGGCCCCAAAGAGTACAACCCGAAAACGGTATATTATGATGGGACTTTTAGAGTCGCTAATGTCGCTGAACCAAAGAAAGCGGGTAACATCTCTATCTTCCTCCTTGAGCTTGACCATCAAGAATGCTTTCTCGATGTCACTGGTATAGGCGTACTTCCCAAGCATAAACCGCAATAGATGTTGGGACAGGTCCGACACCATGGACGGACCTGTCAACAGGCAGTCATTCAGACTGGGTTGTTGACCTTGGTGGGCAGAACAGTCATACACCACCCATATTGGTGTGGTGACGCTGTCTTTCTTTACCCCATGATGGGCCAGATAGTCAACCCTACCCTTCTTACACGGTTCCCTGACATCGACTCTCTCTATAAAGCCCCTATCCTCATAACTCCGAAATACATCGTCATACGCCTGGCGCGTGCTCGGTTCGTTAGACAATTTCCGCTGCAATGCGCGCAAGCGACCTAATGCCAAACCATAGTTGGTAGGCAGGCTTATCTCACTGTTCTTCCAGGGTAAACTAACTTTATATTGCTTGTCTGAGGCACAGTAGCACACAGACTCGTCAAACCTTTGTAGCGCAACTTCCGAGTCATAATCAGTCTCCATAGGATTAATGCCTATGTGATCCAATCTCCACAGTCGTTCCAGGTCGAACTCGGCAGCCATCTTAGGGTCACTAGGTTGGGAATCCTCCCTTCCCAACTCCTCTGCCGCGGTTACATTGACTCTATATATCGAGACCGTGTCGACCAGCACCTTTGACTGTGTAGTATGCACCTTTCCGCTCATGCAGTATCCAAATTTAGTGGGGATTAAAATTACACCACACATCTTTTTAAATCCAGGGTATACTACTTCATAATAATGATCCACACCAAGTAGAACATGCACCTCACTCTGATTTCCCATGGGATCTGACAAGTTAACCCCTTTGCTACGTAATGCGTGTTCCACCTTCTTCACACCCACAGATACATATTCTGGTAGGGTGTCTACTACGATACAAGTCATAAAGTACCGGTTTTTACGATAGAAATATGAAATCTCCGCTATCTCGTAGTCTTGTTTATCAGTAACCCCTGTGAAGCCCTGTAATCGAAGAGTCTCAGCCCCTACGATTCGGTGCTTCAATCCCACTAGTGCGGACCTCTTTATAAAGGAACGTTGAGATCCTTGATCTAGAAGTACCCGACAAACTTTGTTAATGTCATTACCTTCCATGGGAATCTGTATTGTGGGCAATATAGTGGTGTCTTGCGTGCTACCTAGTGCCACAGTTGTAGTACCCTCATTTTTGACGTCTTTGACTTTCTCTGCTGTAGGACACAACTTATCAAAGTGATGTCCTTTGCAGTGGCGACAGGGCCTTAAGTATGTAGCAGTACATTGTCCCTGCTTACCATGTTCTTTACTTAGACAACCTACACATAGCTTCAATCTTTTCGCCTGTGCTAGTTTTGTCTCATTTGTTGGGTATTTTATGCAGAAACTCCATTTATGTTTGTTGTTACATAGCTTACATAGAATCTGAGCAGGTTTCTTATACACACCCTCTTTCTTTACTTTAGTCCCCACTGTCATGCTTACTGTTCCCCTCTTCTCCACATTCTCACTCCCTCCCGACTCATACATTCTCCCTTTGTTCAACTGTAGATTATTAATCTCCTTACTGAACTGAGTTTTGAACTCCCCCAGCTCAAATGATCTTACCTTATCAAGTATTGCCATAGGAAGCTTCTGACGCAAGATAATGACTATCATTTCCTGCGTGGTAAGCCCTAGGGTATCTAGCGATCGAGTATGGCACTCCATATTTGCCCTGAAGTTTGTCAACTCATCAACCTTATACTGTGGTTCTGTGAGCCCCAACAAGGCAATGACATGGGCCATCTTCAACTGCTCTCTATCCCCGTATGTGGACTCTAATAAGTGTACCGCTTCAAGATAACTACCACCCACTACTGCAAAACCCTCTATTAAATGTAAGGCCTCTCCTTCCATTTGTCCTTTCAGATAGTGAAACTTGCGGACATTATCCAAAGAGGATTCATGAACCGTAGATCGAAATACGTCCCAGAAAGCTAACCACTCGGTTAACTTGCCCCCAAATGTAGGAAGATTGAGCTTTGGGAGGTGTACAGTATGTTTTGGGTCAGCCCTTCTATGGGCCTCATTATCGCCTCCCTTCTTACTTGCGACAGCACGCTGTAATAGGTACTTCGCTCTAAAGACAGGTTCGTCATAGAGGGCGCGATTATCACACTCTGTAACAATCTCTTCCTCCTCTGTCATGGCAGCCACAATCACCTCACTCAGAGCCGTAATACGACCGTGGGTGACCTGGACGTTTTCTAATCTAGCCTCCAATTCCTCTAGTTCAGCAGTAGTGATGAAAGTGTTGATGTCCACTATTAGCCTATTTATTACTCCCCGAAGTCCCGCCCTTTGATTTTTAGGGGCTTTGTTCAGCACCCCACTAGACGGTGTCTCTTTACCGTTTTTGTCCATTTGGCTTGCGAGCCTATAGGCTATGTATCTAAATATTACGTCACAAAACCAACGGCCAAATAACAGGCTACTTAAGAGACGCCAACCGGCGGACTTCTATGTTATGGAGAAAAAATAGTACACTATATAGCAATACCTACTAATGGATCATATTGAACAAGAAAAAATGTTAGGTCAGGTCATATGTCACAGGAAGTCTGAAACGGAAAAGAAAATTATTGGGGAAAGATGATGGGTGGGATGCAGGGCTTAGGCAGGCACAACGATGTGACCCTGCATTCCGGCTCTAACCATCGCTTGGCTAGCCTTGCCAGTTTATCATAGAGTTGTTCCTGCATCCTGTTATATGTCCCCTTGTACATTGCCTTAAAATCCCTTACTGGTAGCTAATTCCCGGGTCTGGGCACCAAAGTGGTAAACTATCAATGGAAGTTAAATATTACTAAGCTATAATGAATCAAATCAAATCAATCTAAATGAATACTCTATATCTAAATTGAATTCAATCTGAAACAAGCTAATTTATATCCAAAGGTCTCACATAATAAATGTATATAATTATAGGGTAAGGTTATAAGGGTTAATATTAGCCAGGAATTAACTCACCAATAGTTCCACGTGGCAATGAGGCAAGGGAGAACGTTTTACCCAATATGGCGGTGGACAATGGGGAACGAATCTTCGGTCCCAAGACACGAGTCAAGTTAAAGAAAGAATAAATGATTACATGGGAATGGATATGAATAATATGCTTATCTATCAGTCAGTCATGATGTCGATGAGAGCGTCGTGATGGTGTAGTTGTGTGTATTGCTGTATGTGTATTGTGATTAGAGGCACAAAAGCACGATCAACTGAGGGCGGAAAATTAGATGTTAACTGGTTGGTGTTCGTGAAGGCTCTGGCGTACCTCAAAAGCACACCTTGCTGCCTTGGCAAACCGCCAGGAGCCCAAATTATCGTACCGCATTTAGGTTGCTCTATACGATAAATTATATTAATATATACGATAAATTCATATATACTACATAAGACCATGGCAATATTGCTTAATAGCATATTAGGCCTTTTATAACTTAACTTATTTACAATCTTATAATATACGATCTACTCGTCCTACGTCGTGCTGTAGGAGAGATTGTGACGTCACAGAGACATACAAGATCACAAGAGAGTCATATTCTATCGTATTTATACGATAGTTATCATGTCCCATTTATTTATCCCACTAACCCACTTGAACACCTCTATCATATCCCCTCTAACTCTGCGTGTCTCTAACGAATGAAAGCCTAATTTCATCAACCTTACTTCATACGGAAGATTTCTATTATGGATAATTTTTGTCATTCTTAGTTGTACTCTCATTGACAAATAGTGCAGCTATTATAAGAGAGAGAGAGTGTGTGTGTGTGTGTGTGTGAGACAGAGAGAGAGAGAGACTGGGCATTTAGCTCCTCCCCCGTGGGTGACGTCACTGTACCTCGCGCCCTCTGATTGGTTCTAATTACTCCTGGTGCGCTACTAGAACAAAGTTTAGGAATATGCGTCCGGATCCTATCCAGGTGTCTCAGAAACTGCGGTTTCTGACTGTACATATGTAATACATGTAATGATTTGGTAGATGTTAACCAAAATATTATTGTAATAAAAAGCGTTGTAGAGTACTGCAACTTTGATATGACAACTCTTTCGGCTGATTCAGTCCAAAAACCAGAAGCATAACAACAAAAACAGCAACTAGAGCAAATACCTCCGCCTACGCTGGCGGAGATATGCTCGATACCGATCGCCTCCTAAATGGAATCACTTCTTCCTTGGCGCATATCATAACTGCCCACCAACTTCCGTGAAAATCGGTTCATAACGTTTTTCAGAGTTCCTGTTTACAGACAAACGGAGGCAAAAACATAACCTTCGTCCAACTTCGGCGGCAGAGGTAATAAAGCTGTCCGCCAATAAGGCAACGAATCTCGGGAAAATAATATGTCCGAAATCCACCGTAGTAAATTCCTTGACTGTAGTCAAGGAATTTACTTACTATTCACACGATTGGGAAGCCAGGCAAGTTTTATAATATATGGTTTTAGTTTATTATTGTTATTATTAGTATTATTAGTATTTTTGTTTTATACCATGTTACAATTCCTCCACCCCTACCCTTACCTCCCCCATGTACACTAAGGATCACGCACAGGCACTATGTACACGCGAACACACACACACACACATACTGTACACACAGGCAAATAATATTTAACTTACATTTCTTAACCTTTCTGCATGCAAACGCGCATTTTTGCTTAATCTTTCCCTCTCTCTCTAATATATATATATATATATATATATATTAGGGTGGTCCAGGTAGAGTAGGGGTTAGAATTTGTTTCCGGATTTCTCTGCTCCCCGGGTCTTATTTGAGACCTTTACTTGAGAAAGTGTTTTGAGCGATATTTCAGATGGATTGAAGAATATTTAGAGGTGGCTCAAGGAGTCTGAAGTTCCGACACTGACAGCATCTGGGTCACACCCAAACTAGAAGAACCCCTCTGGGTATTAGCCGCTCGAAGGCGAAGGTCTCATGCTTGACAGTGCCCTCATTGTCGCCCAGTTGTCAGGACATCTTTTTAGGAGGTACTGGAGCCGGTCTTCCTTGGTGGTGTGCCTTCCGTTGTACTCCTGTATCAGGGTCACACCCCGCTCGGCGTGGTCGTTCACCACCGCGATGTTGTTGATGCGCTGCTTGGCGGTGGCGTAGCCCTCGCAGTTGCCCCACCCATGCGGATCCTCATCCACGAAGTCCGTCTCAAGTCCCAGCTTCTGGAATAGCCTCCTGGAGTGAGGTGTTGTCAGGAATTCCAGCGTCGGAAGATTCCCCTTCCCGACTTTACTCCGCTTCAGGATGCCATCATCATTTTTGTCCTCCTCTTCCCTCATGGCTTGAACCATTGCCCTCTTTGCCTCAGGTGGAACCTTATCGTCGAAGAAGGCTAAGCACAGCACTCCTCCTATAGGTACCACAGGTGGTTCTCCAGATTGGCCGAAGACACCTTCGTGATCTGGGGGTCAGGGTAGGTCCGCAGCTTCTGCAGAAGATCCAGATCAGTCCTAGGAGCAGCAGCAGTGAGTGTAGCTGTGAACCATGGCTTCATGTACACCGTGACATCGAAAAGGGCGACATCTCTGCGCACTTCTCCTCCCGCTTCGTCAGGTCGTGGAGTTGGTCCCGAAACATCCATGTCTTCAAGCTGTACAGGATTTTGCCCATCCATCGATCCTGGTGCATTGCCCGAGGACGCTTGAAGGAAAATCCATGGACAGACCCTCCCAGATAAATGACTCCCAGCTCCAGGAACTCTCGGTAGTCATCCCTGAACGACTTGGTGGACAGTTCGGAAGAGACGAAGTCCAGGAGTGCCTTCCTTTCCTCCTCGATGAACAGGCGAGTCTCATCGGAGTCCCATCCTGTTCGGAATTGCTTCTTGTTGAGGAGGTTCCACTGATTTTCAAAGCGGCGGAACACTTGAATGTCTGGTCCGGAGGAGAGCCCCATGCATGCTCCGAAGACAGCTCCCATGATCACCTCCAGAATATGGTGCCAGCAAGCGAAGTAAAGCATCCCCCGACCCAGCTTCCGCTCCAGGAGGATGCAGGCCCCGGAATGTCGCCCGGTATTTGCAGCCGTCGTGTCGAATGACATTTCCACGACCTTGTCCTCTAGATCCCATTCCTGAAAGAGGGCGTAGACGGCATTCGCCTACTGGTCCCCCGTGCCAGAATCCAGCTTGGGAACTCCGTGGAGCTGGGTCTCACCACTGGTAATGGACGTGACTAGCACAGGAGTCTGTCCACTCTCTCTTTGGAATCCAGGAGGGAAGGAAGGAGTATCCCGTCTCAGTGAACGACACATGGCTCCCCAGTCTCCTTGAATCCTTCCTGGAGGTCGGCGAACTTCTCAGCACGATACTGCTCACGGTAAGGCTTCACAGAGGATCGGCTGATATTCAACTCTGCGGGATTATTACCTAAGCTCTTGGCCACCTCTGTCAAGACCTAGGAAGCCATCCTGTCGCTCATCTTGGTGCAGTCTAGGGCCGCTGTAATTCCAGGGATCCACAGATTCTGCTCCTGAGTCCGTTTCCTCTTCGGGGGACTCACATGGTGGATGAAAACACTGAGCACTTGCCCGGAGGAGGGGAGTTTGTTCCCTCGGATGGCGTCCTTCAAGCCAACTAGAAAAAAGCCACGGTTTTTCTACATTTGTGGAAGAGAAAGAGAATGCTCGACGTCAAGACTCTGCTCTCCTCAACATCCCAGAACCAAGGCATATGGTATGACACTCAGAATCAGGCTATAGTCTACTCGCTGTAAGTAGGTTAAAAATAATGACCTCTAACCTCAGTAACCTAAAACTACTTGAGTAATCAAGCTAATAGTTCTACCATTTGGGAGGAGTCATTTAAAGAATAGATGTGGGAATTTACAGCCAATTTGCTCTAGCCCTTTTTGAGTTACAGTGGATAGAGGTCATGATTTCTCGCCTACTTACAACGAAGAGACTATAGCAGAAACTTCAGACACATTGAGCCACAACTAAATATTGCACAATCATGCTGACAAAAATACCACTTTATTTTCTCAGCAAGAGGAAAAGAAAAAAAGGTGGGGAGCGAATTAATTCGAAAGTTCGTCTTTCTGGACCACCCTAAATTATATATATATATATATATATATATATATATATATATATATATACAGTATATATATAATTATGTATATATATATATATATATATATATATATATTAATATATATATATGTGTAATTGTGTATACAGTATATATATATATATATATATATATATATATATATATATATATATATATATATATATATATATTATTATGTTCTATCCAACAACCAACTCTACTCCTAAAATCGATTAATGAAATTTAACACACATGTGGCAGTCCGTGGATTCGAACCCAGGATGCTCACACCGAAAATCAACACCTTATGCATTGCACCACGAAGACAGTTAAAGAATGGAGGACACTGCCTACGATTTATTATGCAACTTCGAATCCTGCATATCAATCAAAGCATGTACACACATCCCAACTGCAACTCACGTAGGCTATGCATATATATATATATATATATATATATATATATATATATATATATATAATTATATATATATATATAATTATCAGTATATTAGATTTATGCAATTATGCCTGCAAGTGAATGAAGCTCTGCGTATGCTTGTATGTTTGTTTAGCCTTTTAGTTTGTCAATTCACATCTAAATTGTACGAAATATCCTAATATTGACAAAGAAATGGGGTAGAAAGGGCACCAGAAAAACGACCTTATCCCTCTTAAGGTAGTTCATTCCAACCCGGGCGGCCGCTGAGTCACCCCAAAAGGTCACACACACTTGGGAGCACTGGCATCAACCAATCACAGCCTTTGTTCCCGGGGCTGTCTACCTGGCGTGTCACAGTTACTCACACCATACACATTGTTCTCTTTGTGGGGGTTTAATTCTTATCTTGATAGCTTAATGGTTAGTGCGTGGAATTTCGGTGTGAGTATCTTAGGTTCGAATAATTGAAGTACGACATGTTAGTTTCATTGATTTCATTAATTTGGTATATTTGTAAGTTAATTGGTAGGTTGGTGCTAATATGAATTTAGTCAATGTCAAGGAAGTAATACTTATATATTTAAGCCTTTCTGTACTGGTGCGGTCCTTTTAACTTTATTTTGATTACTATTAGACAAATCAATTTAGTTAAGAGGCATCAAATAACACTGTATGAATATTCCCATATTCAAAATATGTTACAGGGGGACAATGCCTAGTGAGTTCACTGCTCAATAGGTGGCGTTCTGAGAGTGAGGGTCTGAGTCTGGAGGGTGAGACGGTGAAGCACTTGAGCGAAGCAACCAGCCGCTTCAGAGATGGAGCTGCTTCGAGCCATGATGGATGCTTCACATGTCTCACTCACCAGACTGGAACAAGACCTCACGGGCTTCACCTTGTTGAGCGGTGGAATGTACAGGCTCTCAGCCTATGCCCGAGAGGGAGTAAGTAGTTGGAATATAGAAAAAAAAAAAAATTGTTTATCTCGCTTAAGCCTTTTTACTACGACAGATCATTCTTAAACTGCACAAAATCGTCTAAATATAGCATGCATAACATTAAATATAGCATGCATAACATTAAATATAGCATGCATAACATTAAATATAGCATGCATAACATTAAAAAGACGTCGCCGGGACAGAAAGGGTTAAATGCGGACTTTAGTGAATATATTATAAGAAAAGAAAGCAAATACCAATAAAACTATTGGTCTTTACGAAGCTTACTGGGGTAATATAAAGTAAGTGTAGAGTAGGGATGGACGTTCACATGACACACGCACACACACACGCACACACACACACACACACAATTGGAATTAGACTTACATTTATAGTGGTCAGTAAAAGTGCTTGTTACTGTATGTCTTTTAAAAAAGTGTGTGTGTATGTGTGTGAAATCTTCACTAAGGAGTATGACCGGTTGACTATATTGGTTATTATATCATCCATTGCTATTGAATTTAATGTTAGTAACTCACACAGTCATGATATGAACATTTTAATGGCAAGTATAAATATAAAACACAAAATCGTTCTCTGCTTGACGGACACACAGTAAACCACATCATAAATCACCCGACCAAGTTACTTTATGGACACAATGACACCCATGAATAAACTCTTATGGGGGAGGTAGTCGCTTTTTCTGGACCCCCTTCCCCCTCATGTTTAGCATATTAGGTTTGAGCTTGTAAGACGTTCTTCCCGTTAATTTGGAGATGTTAAGACCTTCCACCCTATTTCTTTGTCATAATTAAAACATTTCATGCCATTTAGGTGTCGATTTTTTCTTGGCGAGCGATAGCAAGCCTGTATTTTTTAGGAAGAACCGGACATTTTTCTGAAAGTGGGTGTGCGGGGTGTTTTTTGTTTTGTTAAAGCTTGACGGAGGTCTAGGGAGGAAACTCAAAATAAGTCAATAGATATAATATATAGACCAAAACACAAGACTAGCCTACTACCCCCTTAAGGTTCTACAAGATCGTGATATATGTTGATCGTGATATATGTTGATCGTGATATATGTTGATCGTGATATATGTTGATCGTGATATATGTTGATCGTGATATATGTTGATCGTGATATATGTTGATCGTGATATATTTTGGTTATATTGATCAGTCTTGCTCAGAGGTTGACGTTTGCCTCCATAATATCAACCGTTAAGTGGGATGGGTTTATTTTTTGGTCGATTTTTCCATATATCTGTTTATCATTAATTTTGTTTAGTTTCCTCCCCAGAAATCCATCTAACTTAAAAACAACATCCATTAGATCCCCCTTCTTGATTAATTTTCACATTTTCCGGTAGAAAAATTTCCCTGCCGAAGGCCGGTTCTTCCAACATTTCAGGCTCACTATCGTTAACCAGGGGAAAAATCGACATCTAAATAGCACGAACATTGACAAAGAAATTGAGAGAAAAGGTTTTAAAATCGCCAAACTAATGGGGCAAACGTCTTATAATTTTAAAACAAGTGGGGCTAAACGTGACGGAGAGAAGGGTTCAGAAATAACACGTCATATTATTTCAAAACTAATGGGGCTAAACATAAGGGAGAAGGGGGATCCAGAAATAAGACCCCCTTATTAAGTATAGGGCCTTGGTGCTATGTAGACTGCAATATTGACAAAGCCTTCAATCACCAAATGTCCACAAAGTTACTAATGACACAAACCAATTACAACCTTGCATAATGTAACACAATGACACAAACCAATTACAACCTTACATAATGTAACACAATGACACAAACCAATTACAACCTTACATAATGTAACACAATGACACAAACCAATTACAACCTTACATAATGTAACACAATGACACAAACCAATTACAACCTTGCATAATGTAACACAATGACACAAACCAATTACAACCTTACATAATGTAACACAATGACACAAACCAATTACAACCTTACATAATGTAACACAATGACACAAACCAATTACAACCTTACATAATGTAACACAATGACACAAACCAATTACAACCTTACATAATGTAACACAATGACACAAACCAATTACAACCTTACATAATGTAACACAATGACACAAACCAATTACAACCTTACATAATGTAACACAATGACACAAACCAATTACAACCTTACATAATGTAACACAATGACACAAACCAATTACAACCTTACATAATGTAACACAATGACACAAACCAATTACAACCTTACATAATGTAACACAATGACACAAACCAATTACAACCTTACATAATGTAACACAATGACACAAACCAATTACAACCTTACATAATGTAACACAATGACACAAACCAATTACAACCTTACATAATGTAACACAATGACACAAACCAATTACAACCTTACATAATGTAACACAATGACACAAACCAATTACAACCTTACATAATGTAACACAATGACACAAACCAATTACAACCTTACATAATGTAACACAATGACACAAACCAATTACAAACTTGCATAATGTAACACAATGAGCCAATAATACTAGAGCACTTGATGTCTTAAGGGGAGATGGGTTATTTTTCTGGTCCCCTTCTTTCTCGTGTTTAGCCTCATTAGTTTTCAGATTTTAAGACATTCGCCCCAGTAGTTTGTCGATTTAAAAACCCATTTCTATATAAATATCAATATTTGTCGTACTATTTATGTGTAAAAAAAAATCCTGGCGAGCGATAGCGAGCCTGTAATTTTAAGAGAAACCAACCTTCGGCCGGGACATTTTTATATAATTTTGTTTTACAAATTTATCTTGAAAGGGCGTTTAAGGAGTTTTTTTTTTTTAAGCTTAATGTACGTATAAGAAGGAAGCAAATAGATAAATGAATATATACTGTATATAGATAAATAGACCCCAAAATGAATATATACTGTATATAGATAAATAGATAAATGAATATATACTGTATATAGATAAATAGACCCCCAAAATAACCACTGTCGCCTTAATGACAAAAACCACTTCCATCCTTGCATATTATAACACAAAGAGACAGTATTGCTAGTGCTTTTATGTGTTTAAGTATTTTATAGTTAACATATGTTTGTAATTTATATTTATATTTGTATTGATTTAAGATTTATATTTAATTTATAAAGTATTTTAAAGTATTGTATATTACAGTACTATATTAAAGTATTGTATATTACAGTACTATATTAAAGTATTGTATATTACAGTACTATATTAAAGTATTGTATATTACAGTACTATATTAAAGTATTGTATATTACAGTACTATATTAAAGTATTGTATATTACAGTACTATTTTAAAGTATTGTATATTACACTACTATATTAAAGTATTGTATATTACAGTACTATATTAAAGTATTGTATATTACAGTACTATATTAAAGTATTGTATATTACACTACTATATTAAAGTATTGTATATTACAGTACTATATTAAAGTATTGTATATTACAGTACTATTTTAAAGTATTGTATATTACACTACTATATTAAAGTATTGTATATTACAGTACTATATTAAAGTATTGTATATTACAGTACTATATTAAAGTATTGTATATTACACTACTATATTAAAGTAGTGTATATTACAGTACTATATTAAAGTATTGTATATTACAGTACTATATTAAAGTATTGTATATTACACTACTATATTAAAGTATTGTATATTACAGTACTATATTAAAGTATTGTATATTACAGTACTATATTAAAGTATTGTATATTACAGTACTATATTAAAGTATTGTATATTACAGTACTATTAAAGTATTGTATATTACAGTACTATATTAAAGTATTGTATATTACAGTACTATATTAAAGTATTGTATATTACACTACTATATTAAAGTATTGTATATTACAGTACTATATTAAAGTATTGTATATTACAGTACTATATTAAAGTATTGTATATTACAGTACTATATTAAAGTATTGTATATTACACTACTATATTAAAGTATTGTATATTACAGTACTATATTAAAGTATTGTATATTACACTACTATATTAAAGTATTGTATATTACACTACTATATTAAAGTATTGTATATTACAGTACTATATTAAAGTATTGTATATTACAGTACTATATTAAAGTATTGTATATTACACTACTATATTAAAGTATTGTATATTACAGTACTATATTAATATTACAAGTGTTCTTAATGTCTTAACCCTTTGAAGATTATATTATAGTAAATAAATAAATATAATAATAAAGGAAATATATTATATAAAAATGATTATATGTAATTTTGAGTTATGATATATTCCTCACAATAATTTTGAGTTATGATATATATTCCTCACAATAAAACAATCGAATTGAATTGAATTGAAACTTTTGATTTAGCCAGTAGAACATACACATGATAATCATAATACAAAATTAACATTACATTGGCTGAGCCATGTGAGAGGTATCTCTTAAAGGCACATTCACTTAAACTCGAAAGCTTTTACAGTAATAATATGAAAACAAAGTAAATCATTTCAAAACTGTACGCAAAACAAGACAAATATCTGGGTTAAAATTAGATTTACTAATCAAATAGGTATAACGATGTTTATATTTGTTCATGATTTTAATGTCTTGTTATAGTTCCTTTAGATGCTCTACAGTTAAGGTTATTAAACAACTTGTGCAATTTAGTATCAGTATGCTAGCGAAGAAATTAAAATATTTCCATATTTATTGTTAAGGGGAGATGGGTAATTTTTCTGGTCCCCCATTTTCCTCATGATTAGCCCCATTGAGTTTTAGATTATAAGACTTTCGGCCCATTAGTTTGGCGATATTAGGACCATTCGCCCCATTTATTTGTAAATATTAAGATTTTCACGTCACTTAGGTGTCGAATTTTCGGCGATAGCTAGGGAGAAAACTAATCAAATAATAAAGATACACAAATGAGCAAATATTAATGACCCACCCCTTAACTTTAACTATAGGTTAAAACAATGCAGAACTTAAACACTAATTATCCCATCGGTAAACTATTATGAACATCTTTCCAATATTAGTCGATTACCCCGATAACCAACTACTGTACTTGAGAAACACAGCGTATTGAAACACCCAATAATAAAATGCATGAAAAATACTCAACAACCATTCTGATACCGACTACTTCACATGATTAGATAGACAGACAGACAAACAGACAGACAGACAGACAAACAGACGGACAGACAGACAGATAGTTAGTTAGTTAGTTAGATAGATATATAGATATATATATATACAGTATATATATAATATACACGTAGACTGACAAATAAACAAGCTGCCTAGCATTTTGTATTACAGCAAATCCAATGCGAATATACACAACAAAATATTGACAAAGTAAATCCCTGAGGCTTACAGTAATAGTATTATAAGAATATAATATAATACATGAACAGCTGTATGTTATAGCTTGTATCTATTTTATCAGTCGTGTTGTGTCTATGTATCTATCATTGTACAGTCGTGAACAAATAATCTATGGACACTTATTGATTGAACTATTATGACACTGGCGAACTATTTTAATATATTGCTTGAGTGACATAGATCAAAATTACTGGGATTAATTAGTTAATGCTATTATTCACTAGGAGGTGTTCATGTATTAGTTAATGCTATTATTCACTAGGAGGTGTTCATGTATTAGTTAATGTTATTATTCACTAGGAGGTGTTCATGTATTAGTTAATGTTATTATTCACTAGGAGGTGTTCATGTATTAGGTAATGCTATTATTCACTAGGAGGTGTTCATGTATTAGGTAATGCTATTATTCACTAGGAGGTGTTCATGTATTAGTTAATGTTATTATTCACTAGGAGGTGTTCATGTATTAGTTAATGTTATTATTCACTAGGAGGTGTTCATGTATTAGTTAATGCTATTATTCACTAGGAGGTGTTCACGTATTAGGTAATGCTATTATTCACTAGGAGGTGTTCATGTATTAGGTAATGCTATTATTCACTAGGAGGTGTTCATGTATTAGTTAATGTTATTATTCACTAGGAGGTGTTCATGTATTAGTTAATGTTATTATTCACTAGGAGGTGTTCATGTATTAGGTAATGCTATTATTCACTAGGAGGTGTTCATGTATTAGGTAATGCTATTATTCACTAGGAGGTGTTCATGTATTAGTTAATGTTATTATTCACTAGGAGGTGTTCATGTATTAGTTAATGTTATTATTCACTAGGAGGTGTTCATGTATTAGTTAATGCTATTATTCACTAGGAGGTGTTCACGTATTAGGTAATGCTATTATTCACTAGGAGGTGTTCATGTATTAGGTAATGCTATTATTCACTAGGAGGTGTTCATGTATTAGGTAATGCTATTATTCACTAGGAGGTGTTCATGTATTAGTTAATGCTATTATTCACTAGGAGGTGTTCATGTATTAGTTAATGTTATTATTCACTAGGAGGTGTTCATGTATTAGTTAATGTTATTATTCACTAGGAGGTGTTCATGTATTAGTTAATGTTATTATTCACTAGGAGGTGTTCATGTATTAGGTAATGCTATTATTCACTAGGAGGTGTTCATGTATTAGGTAATGCTATTATTCACTAGGAGGTGTTCATGTATTAGTTAATGTTATTATTCACTAGGAGGTGTTCATGTATTAGTTAATGTTATTATTCACTAGGAGGTGTTCATGTATTAGTTAATGCTATTATTCACTAGGAGGTGTTCACGTATTAGGTAATGCTATTATTCACTAGGAGGTGTTCATGTATTAGGTAATGCTATTATTCACTAGGAGGTGTTCATGTATTAGGTAATGCTATTATTCACTAGGAGGTGTTCATGTATTAGTTAATGCTATTATTCACTAGGAGGTGTTCATGTATTAGTTAATGTTATTATTCACTAGGAGGTGTTCATGTATTAGTTAATGTTATTATTCACTAGGAGGTGTTCATGTATTAGTTAATGCTATTATTCACTAGGAGGTGTTCACGTATTAGGTAATGCTATTATTCACTAGGAGGTGTTCATGTATTAGGTAATGCTATTATTCACTAGGAGGTGTTCACGTATTAGGTAATGCTATTATTCACTAGGAGGTGTTCATGTATTAGTTAATGCTATTATTCACTAGGAGGTGTTCATGTATTAGTTAATGTTATTATTCACTAGGAGGTGTTCATGTATTAGTTAATGCTATTATTCACTAGGAGGTGTTCATGTATTAGGTAATGCTATTATTCACTAGGAGGTGTTCATGTATTAGGTAATGCTATTATTCACTAGGAGGTGTTCATGTATTAGTTAATGTTATTCACTAGGAGGTGTTCATGTATTAGTTAATGCTATTATTCACTAGGAGGTGTTCATGTATTAGGTAATGCTATTATTCACTAGGAGGTGTTCATGTATTAGGTAATGCTATTATTCACTAGGAGGTGTTCATGTATTAGTTAATGCTATTATTCACTAGGAGGTGTTCATGTATTAGGTAATGCTATTATTCACTAGGAGGTGTTCATGTATTAGGTAATGCTATTATTCACTAGGAGGTGTTCATGTATTAGTTAATGTTATTATTCACTAGGAGGTGTTCATGTATTAGGTAATGCTATTATTCACTAGGAGGTGTTCATGTATTAGGTAATGCTATTATTCACTAGGAGGTGTTCATGTATTAGGTAATGCTATTATTCACTAGGAGGTGTTCATGTATTAGTTAATGTTATTATTCACTAGGAGGTGTTCATGTATTAGGTAATGCTATTATTCACTAGGAGGTGTTCATGTATTAGGTAATGCTATTATTCACTAGGAGGTGTTCATGTATTAGGTAATGCTATTATTCACTAGGAGGTGTTCATGTATTAGGTAATGCTATTATTCACTAGGAGGTGTTCATGTATTAGTTAATGTTATTATTCACTAGGAGGTGTTCATGTATTAGTTAATGCTATTATTCACTAGGAGGTGTTCATGTATTAGTTAATGTTATTATTCACTAGGAGGTGTTCATGTATTAGTTAATGTTATTATTCACTAGGAGGTGTTCATGTATTAGTTAATGTTATTATTCACTAGGAGGTGTTCATGTATTAGTTAATGTTATTATTCACTAGGAGGTGTTCATGTATTAGTTAATGTTATTATTCACTAGGAGGTGTTCATGTATTAGTTAATGTTATTATTCACTAGGAGGTGTTCATGTATTAGTTAATGTTATTATTCACTAGGAGGTGTTCATGTATTAGTTAATGTTATTATTCACTAGGAGGTGTTCATGTATTAGTTAATGCTATTATTCACTAGGAGGTGTTCATGTATTAGTTAATGTTATTATTCACTAGGTGTTCATGTATTAGTTAATGTTATTATTCACTAGGAGGTGTTCATGTATTAGTTAATGCTATTATTCACTAGGAGGTGTTCATGTATTAGTTAATGCTATTATTCACTAGGAGGTGTTCATGTATTAGTTAATGCTATTATTCACTAGGAGGTGTTCATATATTAGTTAATGCTATTATTCACTAGGAGGTGTTCATGTATTAGTTAATGTTATTATTCACTAGGAGGTGTTCATGTATTAGTTAATGTTATTATTCACTAGGAGGTGTTCATGTATTAGTTAATGCTATTATTCACTAGGAGGTGTTCATGTATTAGTTAATGCTATTATTCACTAGGAGGTGTTCATGTATTAGTTAATGCTATTATTCACTAGGAGGTGTTCATGTATTAGTGACCAAGATTGTACATGTATCTAAGTGACTAAATCTAATTATCTATCAGCATATGTCTACCTACCTATATGTCTATCAATCAATCAATCAATATATTAATCTGTCTATCTATCTATCCGTCTATCTATCCATCTATCTATCTATCTATCTATCTGTATATATATATGTATATATATATATATATATATATATATATATACATGTCTATCTGTCTGTCAGGACCACACAGGGCCAGAAATGAATGAATGCGAGCGAACTACAATGCATTTACATTTCCCGGTTTTTATTGTTGTATTTATCCTCTCTCTCTCTCTCTCTCTCTCTCTCTCTCTCTCTCTCTCTCTCTCTCTCTCTCTCTCTCTCTCTAAAGGAAGCTAAGAATGAGCTCTCCAAACCACTGACATTACTATTCAATAAATCCTTGCAGTCTGGAACTATGCCTGATCAGTGGAAGCTAGCCAACGTAACACCGATATTCAAAAAAGGCAGCAAATCCCTACCCAGTAACTATCGTCCAATTAGCTTAACCTCAGTTGTATGTAAAATGCTAGAAACGGTCATACGAGACAGACTCGTAAATCACTTAGAGGAAAATAACATACTTAAAGATACTCAACACGGCTTTCGTAAAAAACGTTCCTGTTTAACAAACCTCTTAGACTTCTTCCACGATATCCTCAACCTCTACGATGAGAGTAAAGCTGTAGATATTATATACCTTGATTTTCAAAAGGCCTTTGACAAAGTTCCCCACAAACGTTTACTGCTAAAACTAAAAGCGCATGGAATACAAGACGGTGTGTTGAAATGGATAGAAAATTGGCTCAGCAACAGAAAGCAAAGGGTAGTCATAAACGGTAAGGCATCTAAATGGACCAATGTAAGTAGCGGGGTACCCCAGGGATCGGTACTAGGACCAATTCTCTTTCTAATTTACATCAACGACATAGATGAGGGTCTCACCTGCACAATCTCAAAATTTGCTGACGATACAAAAATTGCAAATAGCGTACTCTCAAAAGAACAAGTTGACGATATGCAACACAATCTAGATAAATTGTCATGTTGGGCCCAAATTTGGCAAATGAGTTTCAATGCGGATAAATGTAAAGTACTACATGTCGGATACCTAAATGAGAAAGCAAACTATTCGATGAATGGCACTCAGCTTAAGAATGTAAACAGAGAAACTGATCTGGGAGTAACAATATCGAGTAACCTAAAACCGAGTCAACAATGTTCAGAAGTTGTTAAGAAGGCAAACAAAATAATTGGCTTTATAGGCAGGTCATTTGAGCATAAATCCAAAGAAGTTATCCTAACCCTTTACAATTCCTTAGTCCGCCCTCTTCTGGAATACTGCGTTCAATCCTGGTGCCCTTATTACCAAAAAGATATAAACAGGCTAGAACGAGTTCAACGTAGAGTTACCAAAATGATACCTAGCCTAAAGAACAAACCATACGAAGAGCGTCTTAGAGAATTAAATCTATTTCCTTTAACCCAGCGCAGATTAAGAGGCGACTTAATTCAAGTGTTCAAATCATCAAAGGCATCGACAATATGAACTGTAGTAAGTACTTCACTATCGACCAATCTAATTACACGCGGGGAAACGGTTGCAAAATTATTGGTAAATCTTTTAACTCGCACGAATCTAAGAATTTCTTCTTCAATCGAGTTGTCAACTTGTGGAATGGGCTTCCCCGAGACGTTATAGACTGCAGCACCGTTGATTCATTTAAATTCCGCCTAGACAAATATCTCGCATCAAACCCGCGACTGACTGCGTTTGTAAATGAATAACTTTATCCTCCCCTCAGTTACTAACCCATATGTCCCCTACTAACTTCCTAGTCCTGCCACGTTAGTGGCAGGGCAGTAGTTCCCTTTCCAATGTTCCCTTACCCACTCTAAACCACTGTTTGGACACTTGATCCTCAGTGTTTTGGAGGACAAGCAACCTAGAAGGGTCACTAGACCTGTTGTTGCTTGATTTCCTTTGTACTCCTTTGTACTCTCTCTCTCTCTCTCTCTCTCTCTCTCTCTCTCTCTCTCTCTCTCTCTCTCTCTCTCTCTCTCTCTCTCTCTCTCGTTCTAAGTAGTATCAGCGTTACAGAGAGAGAAGTTTTGAAATGTTGAGATGAACTCAAGGTAAATAAATCGCCTGGACCTGATACGATCTCGCCTAGAGTTCTAAAGGAGGCTAAGTAACCTCAGTTGTATGTAAAATGTTAGAAACACTCATAAAGATCGTTGCACAGTGACACGACAAACAGCCACTTGCCGAATTTACTAGAGATCGTGGAGAAAATGGCTGGTACGTTAGAGTCGTATCTCTACCGTATCTCTTCCGCACGACTTGCTAAGATTAGAGCAATGCCGATACGGTGGAGAAACGAATGCTACGAAGAAGATAGGAAAAGTTGTGCGAAGGGTACACGACTAGTCCACGGAAAAGATACGACCCAAAAAACTGCGATACAACTCAGAAGAATCGTATCGATGCCGTATCGATGCCGTGAGACGTGCAACCGGTTTGAGGCTAGACGCGCGGTTGCCAACTCAACCGTTGCCAATTTTCCGCATGGAAGAGATACGGTCCGCATAGCAGGCTTACGCACCAGACGACGTTGATACGGGCCATACGATTGTGATACGGCGAGTTCGTGATGGCGACCAGACTTAGACAATTTTTGCAGTTGCCGAGGGATTCCCACGAACATTTGAACAGCTCAAAATCTCGTATCGACCCCCGATACGTCGGTTGGGCCATGCGAGTCACCCACGGCTAATTTCCGATATCCACGATTATGTTGCCGATTCGCCGCATCATGCTGAAATTTCGAGTCGGGAACTCGCCTGGAGGGGCTTTCGTGTCAGTGTGCAACGACCTTAAGAGACAAACTCGTAAATTACTTAGAGGAAAATAACATACTTAAATATACTCAAATTGTTTTCATAATAAACGCTCCAGCTTAACAAACTTCTTCGACTTCTTCCACGATATCCTCAACCTATATGATGTGAGTAGCTCTGTAGATATTATATACCTTGATTTTCAAAAGGCCTTTGACAAAGTTCCCCACAAACGTTTATTGATAAAACTAAAAGTGCATAGAATACTAGTGTTACGACCGGCACTACGAAATAAACAAGGGCATTTAATAATGGACTAGATGATAGGCTATATCTGCAACAACGGCTATTTGTTATATCTATTACAACGGTACGCTAATTCCAAACCCTCGAACTATTACGCCGGTGAACAAAACCACTTAAAACCCTCCAGAGTTAATCTACTAGATAACAGGGTATCAATTAACTGGGTTTTAGTGCACTTCTACAAAGGCTTTCCGGTGACGGCAAAGCCAACTCACAACAGGAGTACTTACATTACGAAAATGCTCTTAAGTAATAACAATGCTTGAATAAACTATATAAGATTTAATAAAGGAATAATTGCTTACGTTAACTTTAGTGTGAGTCTGTACTCAACACTAAACTCTACAATGATCTATGAAAACACTGGAAGTCTAGTCCTACAACAATCAGATAAGGAATCTTCTGAAAAGGTCTGATGCTCTAAGATGCTCGTTAATATAGAAAAGAAATAATGCAGGGGCAGGACACCAAAGTGTGTATCTTAAATACACCAATAAGTAGGATACATAATAACAAGGGAGTGCAACAACTCTGTGACAGCACTAATAATAGCCACTCAAAAACAGTACTTCCTTAGCCAACGTAACAGCCAAACTGGGTTGTGCACTATGCATCAACCAAGGCTAAAATAAGGCGTGAATAATTCATAAAGCATACACAATGAAAGTTAATAAACACAATGCTGTCTTTCTCAATAATAAAGTCTAGCAGTGGCATAAAAGGTATCAGGAAACTAGGCGAAGCGCAAGCATGCCCGTAGCCTACTGTCTCCCCTTGAACAGGTTTCCCTTATGTTACGTTAAGTGACTTGGAGGCTCTCTTGGTAAGTCCAGATCTCTAGTATCTGGTCTTGCCCTGGCGCTCCACAAAGGTCAACAAAATAAGGTAGCAATCATACAGGTAAGAGTAGGCAAAAGCCCTTTACCTGTATACTGCTACACTCGCAAAGGAAAATATGCACAAGGGTTACAGGCTAGCTAGCTTCGTCGATGTTGTACAGGCTCTGACTTGCCACATACATAACTCAAACAACGACCAAAGATACCTTCCACTGTCTAGCATTAAATAATGGGAAAGAACAGCTCAATACTTAGAAGCACCCCAACACTAAGCTACCATATGACTATGACTCTAATAATCCCTAAAACTAGTGCAAACATATATGGAGAGCTGGTGCTGGTAATACGACTGGCCGACTATGGAAGTCGTATGCAGAACCAGAAGGGATAAGTAATTGAATAAAGAGAGAAGTATGAAAAGGAAGAAGTTCAGAGAGAGAGAAAGTAGTATAGGGGGTTATATGGGGGACAGATTGCAAAGGACATGTAGGACCAAGCACGCCGTGCCAAGCTCTGCAGGAGACACGCGGGCAGGAGCCCGCACCACCCATCCAGGACAGCGGCCTCCAATCACAGACCACTACGTCATGAAGAGCAAGCGTCCCATGACGTAGCCAGGCCCGCCGGCCAATCAAGAGCGTGGGAAAACTCCTCCGAGCGAGGGAGGCAAACGTACATACACACGCACTTACTAACACCTCGCTGCCTACCTCGCTCTTTCTCCTACAACTTCACACAATGCATCTTATATTCTATCAATGATATAAAATACTTCCAAGTGTCACAGACAAGAATAAAGACCACCACTGATCTGTCTGTGACAACATGAACTCTATGAAAGAAAGAACATCGTTCTACGATTATTGTAGCCCATATCACTGCCCTGGCGAGCGCTAGCGAGTTACGAGTGCATTCTGGCAAGCTGGCCAGCGTAACACTAGATGGTGTGTTGAAATGGATAGAAAATTGCCTCAGTGACAGAAAGCAAAGAGTAGTCATAAACGGTAAAGCATACAAATAGATCAATGTAAGTAGCGGGGTACCCCAGGGGGATCTGTATTGGGGCCAGTTCTCTTCCTAGTTTACATTAACGACATAGATGAGGGTCTCACCTGTACAATCTCAAAGCTTGCTGACGATACAAAAAACATGTTGAAGATATGCTATATAATCTAGATAAGTTGTAACATTGGGTTCAAATTTGGCCAATGTGTTTCAGTGCGGATAAAATTTAACCCTTAACCAACGGCGCACGACATCTGTCGAGTTAAATAAATTTGGACTATGTGGCGGTGCACGACATCTGTCGACTGCCATTTTCAGCACGTATTGTTGCCGAGAGAGAGAGCTGAGCGGTGGGACGAGCATAGTAACCTTATGACCGCTCCCCATGACCACCGTGGACGTACTGAACTGTATTCTACCTTCCTCCCCCTCCTCTCACTCGCTACACTGGGAATTATGTACGGAAATTACCTTATTTTAGGTTTTTTGCATTCGTGTTGCACGATCGTTGCAAGAGAACCAGTGGTCGTACAAGGATGGTTCGGGTGTCATTGGAAAGCTCTGTTTACGCCCTTTCAGGGATATATACTTGTTTTACGCTCTGAGTCTTGTTTATGCATGAAAATGAGCACGGAAACAACCCTATTTAGGGTAAAAACCCCCCGCTGGGCGGCACAGTGTAAAATACCGTACCACCCGCTCTTTGTGTGTTAAATTACTCCATATCAGAAACAGAAACGAGAAAGCAAACTATTCAATGAATGGCACCCAGCTTAAAGTGTAGACAGAGAAACTGATTTGGGAGTAACAATATCGAGTAACCTAAAACCGAGTCAACAATGTTCAGAAATTGTTAACCCTTAAAGATCGGGGTCGGACTTAGGTCCAGTTCCAATTTGCAGCAAGTTAGGAGCATTATTAAGGCTTTTAAAGGGTTAAAAGCGAGTGCAAATGGCCGGGAGCGCAGCGGGCCAGACAGCCGACTCCCAGGGCCTACCGCCGCCCATTAACTCATTTTCCCTGTGTTCTCGAGAGGCCGGCAGTGTAGCCAGTAGTGAGCATAGCTGGGAAAAATACGCCGCTATACGCTAAACTCCCATGTTACTGGTATCACTGTATGAGAACCACAAGTGCTACGTAGCTCATTCTGGTCTCATTTTGAAACTTTTAGCGCCTTGTTTTTTGCTAAATAATTTGTTTTTCATGCAGATACTTGATTTATCATGCAGGAGGGCCTGAATATGCCCAAATAAGCCCAAAATCCCCCCGCTAGACAAGGGTTAAGAGGGCAAACAAAATAATTGGCTTTATAGACAGGTCATATGAGCATAAATTCAAAGATGTAATCCTAAATCTTTACAATTCCTTAGTCTGCCCTCTCCTGGAATATTGCCTTCAATACTGGTGCCCTTACTACCAAAAAGATATAGACAAACTAGAACGCATTCAACGTAGAGTTACTAAAATGATACCTAGCCTAGCGAACAAACCATACAAGAAACGTCTTAGAGAATTGAATTTACTTCCTTTAACCTAGCGCAGATTAAGAGGAGACTTAATTCAAGTATTCAAAATCATCAAATGCATCGATAATATGAATTGTAATAAATATTTCACTATCAACCAATCAAATTTCACGCAGGGGAATGGTTGCAAAATTATTGGTAAATCTTTTAACTCACACAAATCTAAGAATTTCTTTCTTCAATCGAGTTGTCAACTTGTGGAATGGGCTTCCCCGAGACGATATAGACTACAGCACCGTTGATTCTTTTAACCCTTTCACGCACATATGACGTAGAGGTTGCCTATTAGCAATAAGAAATAGAGTTCTCTCACTCATATAATTACCACTCCAAAATTAGTTTTCTGCCCACAGCTAACTCAAAGACAACTGCAGAGGTTGAAGTAACTAAACTAAAGTTTTCCAAATACCCCTGATGGTAACAAAGGCTTTAAAGTATCCCTTATAGGCCCAAAATCGCATCATATGTCGGAGAGGGTTAAACTTCGCCTAGACAAACACCTTGTCTTAAATCCACGACTGATTGCATTTGTAAATGAATAAAGTTTTTTTTTTGTTTTACTAACAACTGTCTCCTACTAACATCTAATCCTGCCACGGACATTTGTCCCAGGGCAGCCTTCCTTTTCCATGTTTCCCTTACCCAATCTAAACTACTGTTGTGACGTCTACCAGCGTTGGCAGAATCACCTCTCGTTGGGCACTAGCGCTCGCCAGGGACATCGAAATGGGCTACAGTTATCAGAGAATGTTGTTCTTTCTTTCCTAGTACTCGCATTGTCACAGACAGCCCAGTGGTGGTCTTTATATTTGTCTGTGACAACGGGAAGTATTTTATATCATTAATAGAATATAAGATGCATTGTGTAAAGTTAAGGAGAAAGAGAGATATAGGCAGCGTGGTGGTAATATGTGCGTGTGTATGTATGTGTTGCCACCCTCGCTCGGAGGAGTTTTCCCGCTCGCGCGCGGGCTTTCCCGTGCCCTTGATTGGCTGGCGGATCCTGGCGCGTCCTAGGGGCCTACTGCCTTGTGACGTCTCGGCCCGTGATTGGCCGACCATCGCGCCCTTGCGGGCTCCTGTGTAACTAACCTCCTCCATGAGGGTTCCAAGGAGCTGTTCTCCTCAGGACAGGCTTGGTGCGCGTGCTTCTAACATCCCGTTGCATACTCTCTCCCGATCACCCCCTTTATCACTGTTTCTCTCACTTGATTCTCTCTTTCCATACTCTAATCTTTATTAACTGCACAACACTCCCCTTGGGTTCTGCATACGGTTTCCATAGCCGGCCCATTGTATTGCATGCGCCGTCCTCTGAGATATTTACATGTACTTAGAATAGGTTTGAGGGTTCTTAGTTAGTATAGGTTGAGACTCTGTGTGTGTCTCCATTATTGATTTAGTGTTTCTGCTCTTTTATTTAATGCTAGACTGGGATAAGGTAACTGTAGTCGTTGTCTCCGATGTGTGTTCGGTTTGCTTATACCTACACGACTTTGACCGGTCCTGTGGTAGCCTGGGTTGTCTTTTCGGCTGCGTCCTTTGCGAGTGCATCATTGTGTTGACTGAGGGTTTTGGCCTGTACCAGTTCCACACTTTGCGGCCTCTTTGCTTGTCTTTTGAGGGTCGCCAGGATAGAACCAGATACTTGTGATCTGGATCTATCAAGAGAGCACCCCAGTCAATTAACGTAACTTAAAGGATGCAGTCTTAAGGACATCGCTAGGCTACGAGCCTGTCTTGCTCAACCCCAGTTCCTTACCTCGAGTATCCCAGCTAGACATTATTAATCGAGTAGACACTTGTTAGTATTTAATATAAGCTCTTTGATATGTACGCATTATTATTCACAGCATTTATTAGCCTAGGTTGTTGCTGAGCCGCACAACCATAGCAGACTGTTTCGTTGATGAGGAAATACTTCTTTTAGTGTCGAGCATTACTACCATTGCACATTTATAGTATTCCCGTGTCAGTTAACATTATATGTCCTATCTTTTAGTGTATTCAGTTTACACGTGTGGTGTCCTTCCTCCTGCCTTTATATAGTTTAAGATACGAGCGTCTTATGAGCATCAGACTTTCTTCAGAAGTTTCCAGGTCTATGCTGTAGAACTATACTTCACTTTCTTTCAGATAGGAGTGAAGAGTTTATTGTTGTTTAGAGTAACTGTATTGAAGCATCTTTTTATTGTATTAAATCTTGCAGTGATTTAATTGATCTTTCCATAGATTCCTTTTTATGCATTTTAACGTAACTTGCATCTTGTTTGTTATCAGGCTATACCAGTGCAGGTTAGCCTGAAGTAGAGTACATTTATGCCCAGTTAAGGATAGCCCGTTATCGCAGATTAGCTCTGGAGGGTATAGGTGTTTTTGTTCGCCGGCATATAAGTTCGAGGCTTTGGATCTAGCGTCCCGTTGTTGCATAGTGCCCTATTACTAGTCCAACCATTAAGTGCTCTTGTTTTATTCGTAGCCCCTGTCGTAACATATGGCGACCTTGCCTAGTATCTTATCTTAGTCGTCATACCAAATGAACTAAGAAATAATTGCAGGATTTTTGGACATTTGTTTTTTGAGGAATATTTTCGACACGTTGGAATTTTTTTTGGCAACGTAGTATAGCACTTGAGTTGTCTTCAAGCATTTTTTTGAGTGAATAGTGCTACATGAGAGTTTAGTTTTTTTTTTTTTTTATAAACGTTGAGAATTTCCGGTGGACACTATGTCGAACGACGGATCAGTGCACAGTGAGGACACAGTACGGGAAGCAGGCTCTGAGATGCAGCAGCCGGGTTTGTTAGAAGGCATTAGAGTAGTAACTAGTGAGGAGGATGCAAGGGAGTTTCTGGAGATGCCTATTACTGTTGACCGGGTGTCGGGGATTGATCGGTATGGTCTCCAGTGTTTGGCCACGGTCATGGGGCATGTTGGCACTAGCAGCATGACGAGAAGTGACCTGGTGGCCTGTGTGCTCGGTGGGGTGCGTGGGGCTTCGGGTGGAGCTGGGGCACCTTCGGCCCAGCCCCCATTCCACTCGACTCCTACCATGGCGCCCCCTCGGGCTCCGGAGCCGGGTACGTTCCCGCAGGTCGATGCCCGATGGCGGTTGGGTATGTCTCTAGGTGATTCACGGGGTGGGTCCCCGATAGTAGCATCTCCTCCTCAAGGTTTGTCTGCCGAGATGTTGTTTCAGCTCGAACTCGCCAAACTTAACCAGCAGGCTGAGCAACGAAAGCATGAATCTGAGATTGAGATGGCTAAGATTCAGCAGCAGCAGCGGGAAGCTGAGCTTCAGGTTGAGGCTACGAAGTACTGTGCAGACAGAGATCTTGAGAAGTCTCGGGTGGAGTCAACAGGGCAGCGTCTCGGTTCTGGGAATCGAGGTCTTGATCAGTCTTTATCGCACCTTCTTAAGTTAGTCCCTGCATTTGACGAGTCGGGTGTCACCGAGTTTTTCCTGCGTTTTGAGAAGAAGTGCCGGGAGCACCAATGGCCCGAGGTTAAGTGGGCAGCCCTTGTTTCCTCTAGGTTGGTTGGCAAAGGACTCAAGGCAAATGATGCGTTGCCCTTGGAGTCTTGCATCCATTATGAGGTATTGAAGGAAGCTGTTCTGCGGGCGTACGAGTTACAACTAGAGACATATAGGTTGAAGTTTTGGGGTGTTACGAAGGGTCGTGAGTGCACTTTTCTAGAACATGCCCGGGAACTGTCTGATGCTTTGAGAAATTGGCTGAGGTCAGAGAAGGTGACGACGTTCGAGGAGAGTTGAGCAGTTAGTCCTTCTAGAGCAATTTTTGAAATGCACAGGTGGCAACCTGACTTTCAACCTCAAAGAGAAACAGCCTAAAACTCTACAAAAGGCAGCTGAGATGGCTGACCTGAGAATGTCGCTGATTCGTGGGTGCGGGTCTGCACAACGGACCGATGCAGTTAACAAGGGGCGCAACACTCCACCCCCCCGAGTCAGTGATGCAACATTTAATAACGAAAGTAAGAGCAATGATACCAATTTTGATCACAAACCTAAAACCGTCCCGTTTAAGAAAGGTCAGGGCCCTTCCCCACCTCAGGGGAAGTCCAAGGGTGAAGTAGAGTGTTTTAAGTGTCATAACAAGGGGCATTTTGCACGTTCCTGCCCTAGTAACCAACCTACAGCAGTCGTGTCATTGGCTAGCAACATTGGGGTGTCTCTGAGGTCTTCTGCATTTACCTGGGGTGATATGTCAGATGCGGGGGCACAGCCAGTGAAGGAGTGTCCGGAAGGCTCGAAACCTGTCCGCGATGCTTTTTGCGACCATAGAGGGCGTGGCTGCGTGAGTTGGGCTGGTTGCAAGCATGGGTTGGAGTTGTTGCGTGATACAGGTGCATCCCAGACTCTGATAAAAAACTTTACAGGCCAACCTATAAATGCGGCTCAGGTAGTTGTGGTGCAGGGTATTAATGCTACAAGGTCATACCCGTTGGTTCGAGTGGAGCTGGAGGTTGATGGTGTGACACGAGAGATAGATGTTGGAATCGTAGAGAAACTGCAAATAGAGGGCGTCGACCTTCTTCTCGGCAACGACTTTGCGGTACCTGCTTCCGAGGTTCCACCCTTAGTCGGTTCCGAGAGGGCGGCCGACGTGAGTAGGGAGGGGCAGGAGTTGGTCGAGAGGTGTCAATCACAGCAGATGGCGTGTGTTGTCACCCAATCTCGTGCATCTAAGGTGTCACAGCCTATTCCTCAGTCTCTAGACCAGCGGAGGAACGGTCAGAAGGAGAAAGCTAAAGTTGTGAGTTTTGTGAGTTTTGATCCAGCGGCTCTTCTTGGCAACTCGGTACTTGACCCAGAGGTGAGCTCCGGAGTGGCCCCAGAACCTGTCACCCCTAGTGACATGGTTGGGCGTGATGGCACTCCGCGACAGAGTAGTTCCCAGGTGGAGGAGAGTTGTGGGAACGGGACTATTGAACACGAGGACGGGGAAATATGTCATGTGAACCTGTTAAAGGAGTTTGTGAGGCAACCACCTGAGCAGCCTACTGTCCCTGCGTTGGTCTGCAGCGGCCAAGGTGGAGAAGGAGAGGGGGGCACTGGGGCACAGGTGGAGGAGAGTTGGGATTGTCATGTCTCGGCGGAGCAGTGGGCGGGGGACACGAGTCTGGTGGCTGTGGAAGCGCTAGAGCACCTGCCTGAGCAGCAGTGTGCAGCGCTCCAGCACCGGCTCGGTTCATACCCCACTGGTCGTGCCGAGCACCCAGGCCTCACAACTCATGCGGTGCACGATGTTCCGCTGGCAGGTCACTTGAGTGTTAGTAGACCGTTAGCCTCGTTGTTTCGGTGGTTCAAGGTGGGCGACGAGGCTTTGACATGGTTGTGAGGTCAGGGTCGACCCATGGCTGCCAAGGGTGGTGGTCAGAATGAGGACATTGAGCAGATCGGTGAGGTTGGCTGTGGAGTGGATGTGCCCGGTCGTCGAATAGCCTCCCAATGCTGCTCTAGTCTAATGCAACAACCCTACCATAGACCGACTGTATCTGGCCATGTCGCTGAAGGCGGTGATGCTGCGCAGGCAGATGTAGTCGCAAGGAATGCGGGGATGCGCATGTGCGGTATCGGCGGGGAAGCCTTAGCAATTATGAACTATGGGAGTGACTGCACAGGTGGTTACTGATTGTCCCTCTCATGACCTGGTTGTTCTAGGGACGAAGGTGGAGAAGGAGGGAGACTATAGTTTAGAAGCTGCGGCCTCGGCTGGGTTGTGGGAGGGTACTAGGCATGTTGTTCTTCGAGATAAGTTGCAACCTCTTGTTCCTGAGCGTCAAGAGATGTTGTTTACTAGGCTGTGGCAGTACATCCGCATGTTTGTTGCTTCTCCAGGCCTGATGTACGGGGTAGAATCCGACATGGAGGCTGGAGACAGTGCAAGGCTCAAGTTAGTTCCCTACCGTATAAATCCTGCTCAACAGTCTGTCGTGAAAGCAGAGCTAGACTACATGTGGAAAAAGGGTCTGAGGGATAAGGGATATCGTGAGTGGTCGTTGCCAGTGAGTTTGCAACCTGAGTTGAGTGGCAAGATCCGTGTGTATGGTGATTACAAGAGTGTGGGTGCATTATCCCTGACAGACGCCTATCCATTACCCAGAGTTGACGACACCATAGACCGCTTCGGGGCTGCCTCGCTCATCACGAAGGTAGAACTAGTGAAAGGTTATTGGCAGGCCCCGTTGCCGGAGAGAGCGAAGAGAAGTGCCAGTCTTGTGATGAACTGGGCAGTTTATCAGTGTCAGGTGTTGTCTTGCTGCCGGAACACAAGTTGGCTGTGTGGCATGTTAAGGGCACTGATAATGTTTTGGCTGGTTGGTTGTCACGGGAGGGTTTGTTTGCAGGAGAACCCTCGCCGTTCAGTCAGTGTGTGTTGAGAGTGGAGAAAAACCAGGATTGCCCCTGTAGAGCAGCCGTCAAAAACAACATTAAAATTAAATACAAAAAATAACATAAAAACTCTTTCTTTTTGATAGTTAATTGTAAGTTGCCAATGTTATAGCTAAAGTCCTAAGTTGAACCTGTCTTTCACTTAGTAGGCTGGGCTCTGTGAAGCTCGCTCTGGGAACATAGCAGGCTAAAATTATACTATTGTGTTTGGGAGGGGTTATAAGATTTTCTTTATGCTAATATGTTGTTTTATTTATGATTGAGCTTTGCATTTCATTTCTGGTGGAGTGGCTAGGTGTGGCGGGTCTTGTCGGCATTCTGCCTTGTCAGATATGGTGCTCGCCTAATGTTGAGCGTCCCAGATCTTGGGCGGGGTGTGACGTCTACCAGCGTTGGCAGAATTGCCTCTCGTTAGCCACTAGCGCTCGCCAGGGACATCGAATTGGGCTACAGTTATCAAAGAATGTTGTTCTTTCTTTCCTAGTACTCACATTGTCACAGACAGCCCAGTGGTGGTCTTTATATTCGTCTGTGTCAACGGGAAGTATTTTATATCATTAATAGAATATAAGATGTCTTGTGTAATGTTAACCCTTAAAAAGCGGCTCACCACATAAGTCGTATTTAATAAAGCTGGACTATGTGGCGGCGCTCGACATAGGTCGAGTGGCAATTTCAGCACGTAATGTTGCTGAGAGAGAGAGACAAGTGGTGGCAGGAGACTAGCGAGCGTATGACTGCTCCAGACCACCGCGGCGAACCTACTGACATGAATCTCAGCTCCCTCCTCCCTCTCTCACTCGCTACATACTGAATTATATGGGGAAAGTACCGAATTACATGCTTTTTGCACTCGCGTTGCACGGTTATTGCAAGAAAACTAGCCATCATAAAAGGATCGTTATGGTGTCATTCGAAAGCTCTGTTTATGCCCTTTCAGGGATAGGTACTTGTTTTACGTTCTGGGTCTTATTTAGGCATGAAAATGATCACGTAAACAGCCCTATATTGGCTAAAAACACCCCGCTGGGCGGTACATATAAATAAACCGCATAGGCCGCTCTTAAGGTGTTAAGGAGAAAGCGAGATATAGGCAGCGTGGTGGTAATATGTGCGTGTATGTGTTGCCTCCCTCGCTCGGAGGAGTTTTCCCGCTCGCGCGCGGGCTTTCCCGCGCCCTTGATTGGCTGGCGGATCCTGGCGCGTCCTAGGGGCCTGCTGCCTTGTGCTGCCTTGTGACGTCTCGGCCCGTGAATGGCCGACCATCGCGCCTTTGCAGGCTCCTGTGTAACTAACCTCCTTCATGAGGGTTCCAAGGAGCTGTTCTCCTCAGGACAGTCTTGGTGCACGTGCTTCTAACATCCCCTTGCATACTCTCTCCCGATCATCCCCTTTATCACTGTTTCTCTCACTCGATTCTCTCTTTCCATACTCTAATCTTTATTAACTGCACAACACTCCCCTTGGGTTCTGCATACGGTTTCCATAGCCGGCCCATTGTATTGCATGCGCCGTCCTCTGAGATATTTACATGTACTTAGAATAGGTTTGAGGGTTCTTAGTATAGGTTGAGAACTCGTCTGTGTCTCCATTATTGATTTAGTGTTTCTGCTCTTTTATTTAATGCTAGACTGGGATAAGGTAACTGTAGTCGTTGTCTCCGATGTGTGTACCTACACGGCTTCGACCGGTCCTGTGGTAGCCTGGGTTGTCTTTTCAGCTGCGTCCTTTGCGAGGCAGCATTGTGTTGACTGAGGGTTTTGGCCTGTACCAGTTCCACACTTTGCTGCCTCTTTGCTTGTCTTTTGAGGGTCGCCAGGATAGAACCAGATACTTGTGATCTGGATCTATCAAGAGAGCACCCCAGTCAATTAACGTAACTTAAAGGATGCAGTCTTAAGGACATCGCTAGGCTACGAGCCTGTCTTGCTCAACCCCAGTTCCTTACCTCGAGTATCCCAGCTAGACATTATTAATCGAGTAGACACTTGTTAGTATTTAATATAAGCTCTTTGATATGTACGCATTATTATTCACAGCATTTATTAGTCTAGGTTGTTGCTGAGCCGCACAACCATAGCAGACGGTTTCGTTGATGAGGAAGTACTTCTTTTAGTGTCGAGCATTACTACCGTTGCGCATTTATAGTATTCCTGTGTCAGTTAACATTATATGTCCTATCTTTTAGTGTATTCAGTTTACACGTATGGTGTCCTGCCTCCTGCCTTTATATAGTTTAAGATACGAGCATCTTATGAGCATCAGACTTTCTTCAGAAGTGTCCAGGTCTATGCTGTAGGACTATACTTCACTTTCTTTCAGATAGGAGTGAAGAGTTTATTGTTGGTTAGAGTAACTGTATTGAAGCATCTTTTTATTGTATTAAATCTTGCAGTGATTTAATTGATCTTTCCATAGATTCCCTTTTAATGCATTTTAACGTAACTTGCATCTTGTTTGTTATCAGGCTATACCAGTGCAGGTTAGCCTGAAGTAGAGTACATTTATGCCCAGTTAAGGATACCCCGTTATCGCAAATTAACTCTGGAGGGTATAGGTGTTTTTGTTCGCCGGCATATAAGTTCGAGGGTTTGGATCTAGCGTCCCGTTGTTGCATAGTGCCCTATTACTAGTCCAATCATGAAGTGCCCTTGTTTTATTCGTAGCCCCGGTCGTAACACTGTTTGGACACTTGACCATCATTGTTTTGGAGCACAAGCAAATCTTGAGGGGTCGCTGGACCTGTTGTTGCTTGATTTCCGTTTTACTCCTTTGTACTCTAGTCTCTCAATAACGTATTAATGTAGACCGTCTTGCTGAGACCTACAGACCTGGGTAAAAAAAATAATGTGTAGGCCTATGTGTGTAGCTCTCTCTGTATACGATACATACACACACACACACACAGTCATCACTTCATTTATATAGTCTCTCTCTTTATGAAGAACACACACACACACACACGCACCCCTTTGCTCGATAATTAATGCCTCCTTAAGGCAAAGTAAATGCCCTGCAGACTGGAAAACTTCATACGTCACTCCAATTCCCAAAAACCCCCTCCCCACATTCTCTTAATGAACTCAGACCAGTTGCCGTAATGCCCATCCCTAGTCTAATCTGTGAGGACTTTGTATTCACCTGGGCTTACTCACAAATCCGTCACTTAATAGATCCCCAACAGTTTGGCAACGTAAAAACCTCCTCCACCACTCACTGTCTTATTAGCTTCCTAGAATATATTTACACAAATCTTGAGAAGAGAAAGAATTCACTCGCTCTTGCCTTTATTGACTTTAGGAAAGTATTTGACCTTGTTGACCACACCATCATCATCAACAAGGACATAAAGTTGGGGCTACATCCTACCCTGGTTGCGTGGTTGACCGACTTCCTTAGTGACAGACGGCAAGCAGTGCGATATGAAGGCTTCATCTCCACCTTCCTAGACATCATATGTGGAGTCCCACAGGGCACAAAGATGGGGCCTCTATTGTTCCTCATCTTGATTAATGATGCCCTAAAGGACACTCCATTCCACTGGAAGTACGTGGACGACTCGACAGTCGGCATTACTGTCGATAACACCTCCCCTAAATATGACCCCCTACAAGACATCCTCGACCGTCTTCAAGCCTGGACCACAGTCAATCATGTGACCATCAATCATGACAAGACAGTGGTCATGCACATCAACACCTCCGTTACCGACCTTCCTCCACCCACTGTCACAATTGGTCCTCATCCCCTTCAGCTCGTTGAGTCCACCAAACTCCTCGGAATCACTGTGGACAACAAGCTGAACTGGAAGAAACATGTGTCTACCACAGTCAGGACCGCCACATACAAGTTGTTTATGCTAAGGCGGCTGAGATCCCTGGTGGCGCCGGAGAATGAGCTGAAGAGTATATATAACATCTTCATACTCCCTAAGCTCACCTACGCCTCTCCCGCCTGGTCCTCCTCTCTAACCCTGACACAACAACGTCAATTGGAGAGAGTGCAGAAGAGGGCATGCAGGATCATCCTGCGTGGCACATACCCAGGGTACGAGGAAGCTCTCAATACCTTTAGCATACCTGCTCTTTCAACCCACCACTACAACACACTCAAGCAGTTTGCATCTAAGCTACTTGTTCACCCACGACTCAGAAACTTACTTTCACCCGACGCCCCTAGACCCACACGTGCAGCTCGACACTTCAACACACTCCAACCAATAAGGGCAAGAAATGACAGATACAAAAATAGTCCTATCCCAACCATTGTAAATATTATTAATAATGTGTAATGCCGGCCTGTCACACCATATATACGCGCCCTCCTTTAATAATGTATGCATAAGTGTGTGTGCGTGTGTGTATTAGAATATATGTATGTATTTGCTTGAGTTTGTTTATGTGTGTGTGTGTATATGTATATGTGCATTTATGTATGTACAGTATAATGTTTGTATTGTTGGAATGGCTGTGGATGTGTGTGTAGTCTGTATTTTAGCCAATTGGCGACATCTGTATGTACCATTCTCACTATAGACGGTACCATCTCGCCCGAAGGCTTAGGTAGCCATCAGCTTAGGTGAACCATATGATACCCATCTCGCCTTGTACCATTTTTGCCAACCCCAGATGGGACGTCACAATGTCGTCCACTTATTCCAGGTACCTATTTACAGCTAGGTGAACTGAGGCTAACACATGAAAGGAGACAAGCCCAATTTGTCTCCGCCCGGCCGGGGATTGAACCCCCGGCCCCTCGTGTGTGAGACGAGAGCGCTACCACTAGGCTACGGGCTGTGTATGTATGTGTGCGTATATGTGTATGTATGTATGCGTTAATTATCTATATATGTGTGTGTCTATAGTGTATACTGTTTGTGGTTCGAGGCTCGAGCCCGGCTGAGAGTATTCTATCACACACACACACACACTGAAGAATGTCCCATATACTATAATTCCCCCAGCTGTCTCTCCTTATTTTATATTCTTCTTTTGTTCTCTACCGAGGATTACCTCCCATTGTAGTAGGCTTTACCTGACCCTACCTGTACGGACCCGTAGGCCATTTCGCCTTAACCCTTTTCAAACTCCTCATTTGATCTCTTCCGACGTTTGACATTCCATTCTAATTGGCTTTACCTGACCTACAGTCCGTTGCCCCATTAACCCTTTTCCAATTCCCTCATTTAATCTCTCCCAAGGATTTAACTCCCATTATTAGCCTCACCTGACCCTACCAGAACAGTTTTTGTATGTATGTATGTTTGTTGCATACGTGAGCGTTTATGTATACGGGCATGTGCACACTTACTGCATGTTCTTATGTTCTTATATATGTATGTATATGTATGCGTATTTATGTGTGTACGTATGCGTATATATGTATGTTCTGTATAATATATGAGTAAAATAAATGTGTACTGTATATGCACTGTAAATCACTTACTCTCATGGTTAATTTATGATAATTTGTATTTTGCACTAGCATTTCTTTAATAAACCGTTTATTATTATTATTATACACAAACACATTCAACCCTTCCATCATCTACTCTCTCTCTCTTTACACATGAATTATGTCTGACATTTCATCCTTCTGTTTACTGTTTATTTACATTTGTCTTTTTCACTTTGCTTGTGTTTAATATTGTGTCGATTTATTGTGGTATCTACTTGTCTGTCTGTCTATCTGTCTGTCTGTATGTCTGTCTGACTCTGTATGTACCGTATGCATGCATATATGTATGTACGTTTCCCTGCCAATCTATTTAATCCTCTATGATAACTGACCTTAAAAATAACGTAATCACTTTCTCTCATGTTTGTCCACCTCCTCTCTCTCTCTTTCTCTCTCTCTCTCTCTCTCTCTCTCTCTCTCTCTCTATATATATATATATATATATATATATATATATATATATATATATATATATATATCTCGTATCACCGTCTCCCTCAGCAATGTTCGGTTCTCCCTTCCTTTATTTACACATATTGCTATATATTTGTTCATAGGGTCCAGAATGTCTCTCAATCTCTACATATTTGTGTTCCTATATGTTCATTTTGAGCAATACATAGTCAAAATACTTTCAGTGTTGATGAATGCTATTAATGATAATAATAGCAGGTAACCGAGATAGTATTGTGAGAATAATAGTTTAAGCTTTCAGAGTGTATGTAACAAATAATATTGACAGTCAAGAATACTGAGTCCAACAGAATTTTGGAGAAATGATCATAATTAAAGTAATTGGGAAATATATCAATACTATAATTACACATTTTATAGCACACACTGCTCAGTGTATCCAGTAAGAAGGCCAAGGGTACTTTATGTGTAACATAACAATCATATGAGATTATTATAAATTAAGAAAATATACAGTTATTGATGTTTCTGTATTCCATGCTCACCCTCCTTCTCCACATCCCTCTCCCCCTCCTTCTCCACATCCCTCTTCCTCTCCTACTCTACACTCCTCTTTCCCCTTCCCTCTCTACATCCCCCTCCCCCTCCTTCTCCACATCCCTCTTCCTCTCCAACTCTACACTCCTCTTTCCCCTTCCCCCTCTACATCCCTCTCCCCCTCCTTCTCCACATCCCTCTTCCTCTCCTACTCTACACTCCTCTTTCCCCTTCCCTCTCTACATCCCTCTCCCCCTCCTTCTCCACATCCCTCTTCCTCTCCTACTCTACACTCCTCTTTCCCCTTCCCTCTCTACATCCCTCTTCCCCTCCTTCTCCACATCCCTCTTCCTCTCCTACTCTACACTCCTCTTTCCCTCCCTCTCCTCTCTACATCCCTCTCCCCCTCCTTCTCCACATCCCTCTTCCTCTCCTACTCTACACTCCTCTTTCCCCTTCCCCCTCTACATCCCTCTCCCCCTCCTTCTCCACATCCCTCTTCCTCTCCTACTCTACACTCCTCTTTCCCCTTCCCTCTCTACATCCCTCTCCCCCTCCTTCTCCACATCCCTCTTCCTCTCCTACTCTACACTCCTCTTTCCTTTCCCCTTCCCTCTCTACATCCTCTCCCCCTCCTTCTCCACATCCCTCTTCCTCTCCTACTCTACACTCCTCTTTCCCCTTCCCCCTCTACATCCCCCTCCCCCCCCCTCTCCACCTCCCTCCCCCTCTCCTACTCTACACTCCTCTTTCCCCTTCCCTCTCTACATCCCTCTTCCCCTCCTTCTTCACATCCCTCTTCCTCTCCTACTCTACACTCCTCTTTCCCCTTCCCTCTCTACATCCCTCTCCCCCTCCTTCTCCACATCCCTCTTCCTCTCCTACTCTACACTCCTCTTTCCCCTTCCCTCTCTACATCCCTCTTCCCCTCCTTCTCCACATCCCTCTTCCTCTCCTACTCTACACTCCTCTTTCCCCTTCCCTCTCTACATCCCTCTTCCCCTCCTTCTATACACTCCACGTCCCCTCCCTTCCCTCTCTCATTCTCACCCCCCCCTCCCTCTCTCTCTCTCTCTCTTTCTCCTTCCCTCACATTCAGTCCCTCCTTCCCTCCATCCTTCCATACACTCCTACCTTTCATCCAATTTCCTCCATATCACCTCACTTACTGGCACTGCTCAAGGCAAATCAGAAGGAGAGGAGGGAGGCTGGGGGAGAATGAGAGAGGGAAGGGAGGGGACGTGGAGTGTATAGAAGGAGGGGAAGAGGGATGTAGAGAGGGAAGGGGAAAGAGGAGTGTAGAGTAGGAGAGGAAGAGGGATGTGGAGAAGGAGGGGAAGAGGGATGTAGAGAGGGAAGGGGAAAGAGGAGTGTAGAGTAGGAGAGGAAGAGGGATGTGGAGAAGGAGGGGAAGAGGGATGTAGAGAGGAAGGGAAAGAGGAGTGTAGAGTAGGAGAGGAAGAGGGATGTGGAGAAGGAGGGGAAGAGGGATGTAGAGAGGAGGGGAAAGAGGAGTGTAGAGTAGGAGAGGAAGAGGGATGTGGGAAGAGGGAGAGTGTAGAGAGGAAGGGGAAAGAGGAGTGTAGAGTAGGAGAGGAGAGGGATGTGGAGAAGGAGGGGAGAGGGATGTAGAGAGGGAAGGGGAAAGAGGAGTGTAGAGTAGGAGAGGAAGAGGGATGTGGAGAAGGAGGGGAGAGGGATGTAGAGAGGGAAGGGGAAAGAGGAGTGTAGAGTAGGAGAGGAGAGGGATGTGGAGAAGGAGGGGAGAGGATGTAGAGAGGGAAGGGGAAAGAGGAGTGTAGAGTAGGAGAGGAAGAGGATGGAGAAGGAGGGGGAGAGGGATGTAGAGAGGGAAGGGGAAAGAGAGTGTAGAGTAGGAGGAGAGGGATGTGGAGAAGGAGGGGAAGAGGGATGTAGAGAGGAAGGGGAAAGAGGAGTGTAGAGGAGGAGAGGAGAGGGATGTAGAGAAGGAGGGGGAGAGGGATGTAGAGAGGGAAGGGGAAAGAGGAGTGTAGAGTAGGAGAGGAAGAGGGATGTGGAGAAGGAGGGGGAGAGGGATGTAGAGAGGGAAGGGGAAAGAGGAGTGTAGAGTAGGAGAGGAAGAGGGATGTGGAGAAGGAGGGGGAGAGGGATGTAGAGAGGGAAGGGGAAAGAGGAGTGTAGAGTAGGAGAGGAAGAGGGATGTGGAGAAGGAGGGGGAGAGGGGATGTAGAGGGAAGGGGAAAGAGGAGTGTAGAGTAGGAGAGGAAGAGGGATGTGGAGAAGGAGGGGGAGAGGGATGTAGAGAGGGAAGGGGAAAGAGGAGTGTAGAGAAGAGGAAGAAGAGGAATGTGGAGAAGGAGGGGGAGAGGGATGTAGAGAGGGAAGGGGAAAGAGGAGTGTAGAGTAGGAGAGGAAGAGGGATGTGGAGAAGGAGGGGGAGAGGGATGTAGAGAGGGAAGGGGAAAGAGGAGTGTAGAGTAGGAGAGGAAGAGGGATGTGGAGAAGGAGGGGGAGAGGGATGTAGAGAGAAGGGGAGGAGTGTAGAGTAGGAGAGGAAGAGGATGTGGAGAAGGAGGAAAGGGATGTAGAGAGGCAAGGGGAAAGAGAAGTGTAGACTAGGAGAGGAAGAGGGATGTGGAGAAGGAGGGGGAGAGGGATGTAGAGAGGGAAGGGGAAAGAGGAGTGTAGAGTAGGAGAGGAAGAGGGATGTGGAGAAGGAGGGGAAGAGGGATGTAGAGAGGGAAGGGGAAAGAGGAGTGTAGAGTAGGAGAGGAAGAGGGATGTGAGAAGGGGAGAGGGATGTAGAGAGGGAAGGGGAAAGAGGAGTGTAGAGTAGGAGAGGAAGAGGGATGTGGAGAAGGAGGGGGAGAGGGATGTAGAGAAGGAGGGGGAGAGGGATGTAGAGAGGGAAGGGGAAAGAGGGGAAGGGTAGGGAGGGAAGGGAAGAGGGATGTAGAGTAGGAGAGGAAGAGGGATGTGGAGAAGGAGGGGGAGAGGGAGAGAGGGAAGGGGAAAGAGGAGTGTAGAGTAGGAGAGGAAGAGGGATGTGGAGAAGGAGGGGGAGAGGGATGTAGAGAGGGAAGGGGAAAGAGGAGTGTAGAGTAGGAGAGGAAGAGGGATGTGGAGAAGGAGGGGGAGAGGGATGTAGAGAGGGAAGGGGAAAGAGGAGTGTAGAGTAGGAGAGGAAGAGGGATGTGGAGAAGGAGGGGGAGAGGGATGTAGAGAGGGAAGGGGAAAGAGGAGTGTAGAGTAGGAGAGGAAGAGGGATGTGGAGAAGGAGGGGAGAGAGGAGAGAGAAAGAGGAGGGAGAGTTAGAGAGGGATGTGGAGAAGGGGAAAGAGGAGTGTAGAGAGGGAAGGGGAAAGAGGAGTGTAGAGTAGGAGAGGAAGAGGGATGTGGAGAAGGAGGGGGAGAGGGATGTAGAGAGGGAAGGGGAAAGAGGAGTGTAGAGTAGGAGAGGAAGAGGGATGTGGAGAAGGAGGGGGAGAGGGATGTAGAGGAAGGGAAAGAGGAGAGTAGGAGAGGAAGAGGGATGTGGAGAAGGAGGGGGAGAGAGAGGGAAGGGGAAAGAGGAGTGTAGAGTAGGAGAGGAAGAGGGATGTGGAGAAGGAGGGGGAGAGGGATGTAGAGAAGGAGGGGAAGAAGGAGAGACGGAAGAGAGGGGAAGAAGAAAATAGAGAGGGAGAGGAAGAGGGATGTATCAGTCTATGTGCCTGTTTGTCTGTCTACTTGTCTATGTAGCTGTCTGTCTGTCTACCTGTCCATGTACCTGTACTGTATGTCTGTATGCTGTCTGTCTATGTACCTATCAACCTGAATGTACCTACCTGTCTATGTATCCATCTGCATGTCTACCAGTCTAACAACCCCTCCACCTGGTAAGCTCATATCGTTGACATAGTGCACCACGATATGAAACCCACAGGCACTCTTGCTGATACTTTTGTTGTCTGTATTTTCTGTTGTTGTTGTTTTGTATGTATTTTTATGGTATTGTTTTTGCCGCTATTAGTGTGTTGTTATTTGTAACCCCATCTGTACCGGCGCCTTCTATTTTATTTCATGTCAGCTACATTTAGACGATTATATTAAGTTTAACCCTTGTCTAGCGGGGTGTTTTGGGCTATTTTGGGCATATTCAGGCCCTCCTGAATGATCAATCAAGTATCTGCATGAAAAGAAATGTATTCAGCAAAAAAATAGGCGCTAAAAGCTTCAAAATGAGACCAGAACGAGCTACGTAGCACTCGTGGTTCTCATGCAGTGGTGCCACCAACATGGGAGTTTAGCGTATAGCGGTATATTTTTCCCAGTTCACTACTGGCTACACTGCCGGCCTCTCGAGAACACAGGGAGCATGAGTCAGTGGGTGGCGGTAAGCCCTGGGTGTCGGACGTGTGGCCTGCTGCGCTCCCGGCCATTTGCACTCGATTTTAACCCTTTAAAAGACTTAATAATGCTCCTAACTTGCTGCAAATTGGTGCACGACTTAAGTCGAGCGCCGCTCTTTAAGGGTTAAGAAAGATATGCGTTAGCTAAATGTATAAACTGAGATGGTCTGCAACCTTTTAATTACTAGAGAGCTTTCCTAAGCTGAATAAAATCATGTAATAGTTGTCAGAATATAACAAGAATTACGTCACCGGTACTGAAGGGGTTAATATGTTTGTTGTTATTGTTGTTGGTATTTCTGGTCCTGCTAACTTATTTGTTTTTTCTATGTGAATGAGGGAGACAAAAAATAACTGCCTGCAGCGAGTGCCTCCCCCAGATTTCAAAGAGTGACAGGGCCAAAATCAAGGGCTGTTCGAGCTAAAATGCCCGGACACACGGAATTTGAAGCAATTTAAGTCATAGGAAGAGGGAAAGACTGATTCTGGGAGAGAGTTCCAGAGCTCACCAGTTGAATAGAAGAAAGTCTGAGAATAGCGTTTCACTCTTGGGTTGGAGAGTTGCACAGAGTAGGGGTGGGATTGTGTTGCAAGGCGGGTACTACATACCCTACGTAGAGGAGGTGGTATACACTAGGAACACTCCGATAAACACTGATTATTGTAGTAGCGATAGAATAGCGAGAGAGATGCAACATTTCAGCGAAGAGAGAGAGATTGCAGAAAATTTGTGAGTGGACGGTAGTTAACGATACGAAAGGCTTTCCTTTCTACTTTGTCTAGGAGGATCCTCCCCACACATGTAAACAATACTCAATACAAGGAGCACTGTGCCCCTGTACAGAGCCAGAAGGTGCACAGGGGTAAAGAACCCCTTGAGGCGGTTGAGCACACCCAGCTTCTGGGAGGCTGCCTTAGCGAGACTGGTAATATGTTCTTTCCAAGTGAGAGCAGAAGAAAAAGAGACACCGAGAACATTGAAAGAAGATGAATGATTGATTTTTGTATTGTTGAAAAATAATGGATAGTCCTCTGGAGGTTCCTGACGGGTAGTAAGATGGATAAATTGAGTTTTGGAAGCATTAATTGCAACAAGGTTTTCTTTACCTCAATTGGAAATAGTAGCTTTATCAGAAGATAAGTATTTTATGGCTTCATTACGTTTATTTTTGAGGGACTGCAGGCTGGGGCGTTCTGGAAAACTAATTGAGGGGTGTAAGGTAGAGTCGTCTGCATTATGAATGGATGGGACTGGATGTTTTTTTTGTTTTTTTTTTAAGAGACAATGAACGGAGGAAGGAAAAACACAGATAAAACAAAAAGGTCCATGTGCCTAAAGGCATCCTCCATTCATAAAATGTTTGTAACAACTGGATTTAAACATTTGTTGATTGTAAGTTTGTGGAAAGCAATTCGAGGGAAGTGAATTCCAAAGAGTAGTAGCTCTGGGGATAAATGAATTCTGATAAGCAGAAGTTCTGCATTGTGGAGGAGAAAGTGTAAATTCATGGGCGCTCTCAGCTGCCCTAGTTCTACGGGGAAAGATGTGGAGAGGCGGCACAATTGAAGCAAGTTCCTCGGAACAATTGCTGTGGAAATATCTGTAGAATAATGCAAGGGATGCAACGTTTCTTCGTATGGCTAATGTAATAATAATAATAATAATAATAATAAACGGTTTATTAAAGAATGGCAGCCTCATGAGCTGAAAATACACATTTTACAATTTAGTGGATGAACATGAGATGTACAGATATGAGGATGGTAAGCTTAGTTTACAAACAAAATAAATAAATACAATAATGATGCATGTGCAGAATACAAATTATCATAAAATAACCATGAGAGTAAGTGATATACAGTACATTTACACATTTATTAACTTACTCATATACAGAACATACGTATATACACGTACGTGCGCACATACATATACATACATATATAGGAACATAAGAACATGCAGTAAGTGTGCACATGTCCGTATACACAAACGCTCACGTATCACACAGACATACATACATACAGAAACTGTTTTGGTAAGTGAGGTAAAGAGGGTGCGGGTACTACAATGGGAGGTTAATCCTCTGTAGTGCAGGTGTGTGTGTGTGTGTGTGTGTGTGTGTGTGTGTGTGTGTGTGTGTGTGTGTGTGTGTGTGTGTGTGAGACAGAAGGCGAAATATGGAAGAGCTGGGCGTTCTGTTGTTAAGGGTGGAAATACATGGATGAAGATACGCGAACACTTAATAATAGATAATGCTTATGAATAGATTTAAAATCAGAAGTTGCGCTAGTGAGCAATATGTTCTCGCTCATATGTACGTATATATACATACATATGTGCATATGACCATATAAATATAAATACACGTACAGTACATATATATATTATATACCTTATATTCTCAACCGGGCTCGAACCATTGACAGCACGTACACACAGACATACATATACATAAATATATGCACATTACATGCATATATGCTCTTCTCTTATCCTACCTGATACTCTCAGCCGGGCTCGAACCACAAACAGTATACACTATACACATATATATATACATAAATAACGCATACATACATACACATATACGCACACATACATACACATATACTGCACATACATAGATACATATATACACATATACATAAACAAACTCAAGCAAATACATACATAATTATATTCTAATACACACACGCACACACACTTATGCATATATTATTAAAGGTGGGCGCGTATATATGGTGTGACAGACCGTTATTACACATTATTAATAATATTAACAATGGTTGGGATAGCACTATTTTTATATCTGTCAGTTCTTGCTCTTATTGGTTGGAGTGTGTTGAAATGACGAGCTGCACGTGTAGGTCTAGGGGCGTCTGGTGGAAGTAAGTTTCTGTGTCGTGGGTGAACAAGCAGCTTAGATGCAAACTGTTTGAGTGTGTTGTAGTGGTGGGTTGAAAGTACAGGTATGCTAAGGGTGGTGAGAGCTTCCTCGTACCCTGGATATGTGCCACCCAGGATGATCCTGCATGCCCTCCTCTGAACTCTCTCCAGTTGACGTTGTTGTGTTAGGGTTAGAGAGGAGGACCAGGCGTGAGAGGCGTAGGTGAGCTTAGGGAGTATAAAGGTGTTATATATACTCTTCAGCTCATTCTCCGGCGCCCCCAGGGATCTCAACCGCCTTAGCATAAATAACTTGTAAGTGGCGGTCCTGACTGTGGTAGTTACATGTTTCTTCCAGTTCAGTTTGTTGTCCACAGTGATTCCGAGGAGTTTGGTGGACTCAACAAGCTGAAGGGGATGAGGACCAATTGTGACAGTGGGTGGAGGAAGGTCGGTAACGGAAGTGTTGATGTGCATGACCACTGTCTTGTCATGATTGATAGTCACATGATTGTCTGTGGTCCAGGCTTGAAGACGGTCGAGGATGTCTTGTAGGGGGTCATAGTTAGGGGAGGTGTTATCGACAGTAATGCCGACTGTCGAGTCGTCCACGTACTTCCAGTGGAATGGGGTGTCCTTTAGGGCATCATTAATCAAGATGAGGAACAATAGAGGCCCCATCTTTGTGCCCTGTGGGACTCCACATGTGATGTCTAGGAAGGTGGAGATGAAGCCTTGGTATCGCACTGCTTGTCGTCTGTCACTAAGGAAGTCGGTCAACCACGCAACCAGGGTAGGATGTAGCCCCAACTTAGGAAGGTCCTGTGTGATTGCAGGGTTATTGATTAATCTAATAGCTTTATTTTGAATTTTGTCCAACTGCCTCAATGCAACCACTCCACTTCCACCCCACAGAGGTGAACAGTAATCCATCTGAGAGCGCACATGACTTTTATATATTACGGCCAACTGCTCGTCAGTGAAGAATTCTCGAACTCTGTACAGGAATCCCAGTTTTTTAGAGGCATTCTTAGCAATGCTTCTAACATAATGTGTCCAGCTCAAGTTAGTAGTTAATGTTACACCGAGAATGTCAATACTAGGGGAAGTGGGAATATTTACATCATTAAAAAATATATGGGAGTCAGTGAGATTCTGTCGGTTAGAAAATTGAATGTACTTGGTTTTCTGTGCATTAAAGGAAACTAGATTCTCTTGTCCCCATTCATTAATTCTAGAAAGGTCCCGGTTCAGAGAAATTGCAGTGTTTATTTTATGTACAGTTGAGAAGATCATTTATGAAAATTAGAAAGAGAATGGGAGATAGGACAGAACCCCGAGGAACACCGGAGTTGATAGGATGAGGAAATGAGCGATGGCCGTCCACAACCGCAGCTATGGAACGGCCGGAAAGGAAATTAGAGACAAAGGCACAGATGGAGGGACAGAAACCGAAGGAGGGCAGTTTGGAAATTAAATATTTGTGCCAGACTCTCTCGAACGCCTTCGATATGTCTAGTGCAATAGAAAAAGTCTCACTGAAGTCCCGAAAGTTGGATGACTAAGAGTTAGTGAGATATGAAAGATCACCAGTAGAGCGACCCTTAAGGAAGCCATACTGGCGATCTGAGAGCAGATTATGAGAAGAGAAATGCTTAAGAAATTTGGAAGCAAGAATAGTTTCAAAAACTTTAGAGATACAAGAGATAAGAGCAGTTGGACGATAGTTGGAGGGTTGAGAGCGGTCACCCTTCTTTGGGACAGGTTGAATTACTACTACTACTACTATTACTACTACTACTACTACACACTACTACTACTACTAATACTAATACGACTACCCATTTAGAATGAAAGAATTTAAGAAGATCTCATATCATTTGAATAAGAACATTATTCATAACCTAAATAATACAATTTGTCTGGTGACATGAATAATAATAAAAAGGTGTTCAAAGCGAGTGTATTTACATAAAGAAGATGAGATAATGTTGGGAACTATACAGTATATGTAAGCCTCTGAGGATCTATGACACGTATTTTCTGTGTTCTGGCTATTATTAGAAGTATTCATTAAGATTAGGGAGAGTATATGGAAGTCAGAGAGTTAGTTGAGATCATCTTTAATAGTTTTTACCCCTTTCAATTCCCACAGACCCTTCCTAACCTGTATAAAATCGTCTAATGATAGCCAAAATAAACTGCTAATACACGTTACATCTTCAAGGTGTTATTTAGCAGTAATATGGACTGTAAAATTAGCAAGGGAAGTAAGTGAAATACATCTGGGGTAATGTCAGAGTGTGTGAGTTTTGAAAGTGTAAAGAACTGATGATGTTTTTGTCTCGAAAGTCTGGTGAAAATGTGTGTTGAAAAAGATAAGCTAATGTGGTGTGTGTGTGTGTGTGTGTGTGTGTGTGTGTGTGTGTGTGTGTGTGTGTGTGTGTGTGTGTGTGCAGCAGGTGGGTTGCGTGGGATTATTCTCCAGTGGATTATTTCTATCCCCCACTTATTATGATCTGCCTCTATACCACCTCACTGTTAGGGTTTGGATTAATATGGTTTGTGTGTCATCAGTATGTGAACCCAGATGATCCCTGGGTAGAAGCTGTTTGCTAGGTTGCAACAACTCTGTTATGACCGGTATGGTGTGGTGGTAGCATGGGTGTCTGTTGATCAATGTGTCCAGGGCTCAATTCCAGGTTGGTTGTGTGGGATTTATCTCTAGTAGCATTTATTGATCAGTGTGTTAAAATTGGATTTCAGAAGCTATCAACCCTTCTGGATTATTTAGCCAGCACACTGCAAGTCAAGAATTGCGTCCGGACTGGAGCCCCTTTCCGAGAACCCCTACCCTTGTGATGTTTTGATTTATAGGATTAACACTTACTATAGCTTACAGAAACGACATGTGCTGAACGTACCCATAGTTCCCAGCAATAGTCTTACAATACTTTGTAGAAGAAACTAGGGGTCGCTTCTGTTTGCAGTTGGGGTATGTTTTTAAAAATATGATAATTTATTATAAAAACTGATATCATGGTTTACATTGTGTGTTAAGCTAACTGGTGGTAAATGTAAAATTAGTTAACGTTTCGATAGTTAGCAAGTGTATCATCAATGGTTGGATGGTCAAAGGGACATTTCCAGGAAAGCGTGTTGAGTGCCCGTACAAGGAGATTATACACCCAATAAACACCCTGAAAACTTTGGTTCATAAGGAGAGTATTATGTTTGGTGCTGTTGTTGATGTTGGTGGTGGTGGTGAACATGGAGGTGGTGATAATGGTGATGGTATTGGTAATATGGTAGTGGTGGTGAGGTTGGGAATTGTGTAGTTGGTAGTGGCGGTGATGGTGATGGTCAAAGAGACATTTCCAGGAAAGAGTGTTGGGTGCCCGAAGTACAAGGAGATTATAGAACGAATAAACACCCTGACAATTTTTGCTTATACGGATATTGTTATGTTTGGTGTTGTTGTTGGTGGTGGTGGTGGTACACATTGGGGTGTTGGTGTTGGGAATTGTGTAGTTGGTAAAGGTGGTGATGTTTGGAATGGCGTATGTGGTAGAGATGGTGGTGGTGGTGATGGTGAGGTTGGGAATAGTGTAGGTGATGGTGGTGGTTGTGGAAATGATAGTACTTATAGTAGTGTTAAAGCCAAATATGTTGTTGGTGGTTGATGTGGTATAAAACTAGAGGAAGTAGCCTAATGCAATATACAGATGATGATAATGATGATGGTAAGTATAAGGAAAGAGCTGGAGGTGATGGTGGTGGTGTTTGTGGTGGTGGTGGTGGTGGTGTAGGAGATAAACTAACCATTACTCTCCACATTCCTCTGTCAACAATAACTACAGCTTCCACCACATACAGTAAAGCCAAATATATACCTTCACTACCACAACTACCAACACTACCACAACTTCATCTACCACAACTACCAACACTACCAACACTTCCACAATCATCAGCTAGCACCCCTTGACTCGTAAACTTCCGCATAATTATGACTTATTGACTGTGTGGCCGCTTTTCTAGAAATTGTGGTAGTTGTGGTAGGTTTTGTAGTTGCTGAGTTCCGGTGGTGATAGTGGTAGAGGAGAGTGGTAGTTTATGATAGTGATAGTTGTGGTTTTCTTGGCTGTATGTTACAACCACGATTGTCAAATGGGGAGATTGTAGTCACCAATCGAACAGGGCAATACCCAAGAGAGGCCTTATAGTCATATGACAAGGAGTTGCTGGAACTCCTGTTTTATTTGTCTGGCTTCCCTCACTGTTTCTCTTTGTGTCTTACCTACACAGACTAATCAAGCTAGCTCTCACAAACATATCCTCCTCCTATTTATTTCACTACACTAAACAAGCTCACCACATTTCTTTCAAATATACACACAAACACAAAAGTTTAAACAGCGATGATCACAGTCAAATTTGGGGAGGCACTTGTTGCAGGCAGCTTTCCCTTTTGTCTCTTTCACACACATAGGACAAAATAAATAGCGTTCAGTAATAGTAGTAGTAATATTGTTGGGTCTATGATTGTGGTAATTGTGGTAGTCATAGTTGTGGTAGTGCTGGAAGTTATATTTAAGACTTTTTGCTTTTTTTTGGGCAATTTTAAAACACTTCAAACCAGTTAGGTATTGATATGTTCAGGGCGAGTGATAGCGAGCCTACAATTAAGAGAAAACTGGCCTTTGGCTGGGATAGGCTATTTGTCTACCCAAGAAATGTACATATTTAGTTTGAAGGTAGTCTGTAGATCTATTGCTCGAAAATGGCAGAAGCAACTTAAACCTCTAATAATTATTTTACCCCATCTGTACCGGCGCCGTCCTTTTAACTTCATTCTGGCTACTATTACACGATTGCATTCAGTTTAAAAAGGGTCTCCAGCAAATAACAGACTTCGAACTATCTTACCTAACCCTTTATACTACCACAGATTCTTCTTCAACTGCACAAAATCGTCTAAATATAGCTAGAATGAAGTTATAAAGACGTCGCCGGTAAATAAAGGGTTAACCATAATACCACCCAAAATGTCGCGGCAGATAGTGTAAAGGTAGGGTATATATTATAGTGCTAACGTTTACAACAACAAGGTAGGGTATATATTATAGTGCTAACGTTTACAACAACAAGGTAGGGTATATATTATAGTGCTAACGTTTACAACAACAAGGTAGGGTATATATTATAGTGCTAACGTTTACAACAACACAAACGTCATCGTATTGAGCAGGTTAAGGGGCACGTAGTTTTGTTTTTGGACCCCCTCTCCCTCATGCTTAGGCCCAATTAGTGTTGAGATTAAAAGACGTTCAATCCATTAGTTTGCCGATTTTAAGACCTTTTGTGACATTTAGATGTAGATTTTATCATGGCACGCGATAGCGAGCCTGTAATTTTAGGAGGAATCGGCTTTCGGCTGAGACATTTTCTACCAAAAAATGTACAAATATATCCTGAAAGGGGGTATGGGGGGTACTTTTTTAAGCTTGATGGGGGTCGAACGAGGAAGCTTAAAATAAATAAATAAATACAGACCAAAAAGTAAGCATTACCCCCTTAATTCAGTTGATATACAGATACAAAACTAAGGTAATAAAGATTGGTTATAAATGGCCTACTGTCTCCCATGGTTACCGTAATGGCGTCACTAGTTAATGGATTGGGTGATTATGATAATGATGTTGGATGTTATTGGAGAGTAAAAGTAATGGTGGTAATTATGGTGGAGTGATGGTGGTAGTTGTGGTGATTTGAGGTTCATCACTGACTGACTTATGGTGATGATATGAGACCAATGGACTGTTATAATCAGTGGTGTGTGATAAAGGAGTACACAGGGAATCAAGCAACAACAGGTCTAGTGAACCCTCTAGGCTGCTTGTGATGGTAGTAGTTGTGGTGGACGCTGTGGTGGTAGTTGTAGTGGTGATGGTAGTAGCTATGGTGGGCCTAGTAATGGTGATAGTGATGGGGGTTGTTGTCGTAGTAATCGTGGTAGTTGTGGTTGAATTGTTGCTAATTGTGGTAGTAATCATGGTGGTTTTCTAATAGTGGTAGCGAACATATTCACTTTAGAATTTACACCATTTGTCACCAAAATCGTCACCTAACTGTTGAACACTGGTGTACAACCAATACTTATAATGACAGAAGTTCCTCAATATTGTCATAACTCCCTGTCAGTTTGACGACTCATTACAATGCTATTATCTAGAGAACTGACGGTGGTGAAGGGGAGAGCTGCAATAATACGTCATTAAGGAACTTATAACAAGCTTAACGAACCAGTTTCATGAGTGCCGCAATAAGATGGAACATTAATTACTATCAAGAGAGAGTATTAAATTGATTAGCTCACACAGAACGATACATTATTGATTAGCTCACACAGAACTACACATTATTTACTAGAGGGGCACTAGGCATACCTACGCCTACGCTGGCGGAGGTATGCGGTCTACTAATCACCTCCTAAATGGAATCAGTTCTTTCTCCGCGCATACCCTATCTGCCCACCAAATCTCGTGAACATCAGTTCATAACTTCATGAGATATCTTGTTTAACACATTAATGATACTGCATCACAATTTACAACGAAAATCAAACAATATTTCTCAAACGGCGCTGATTCCTCGGTTTTCTAATGGATAGAACAGCCTTTTCAATCTCCCAAGCTTAACCCTTTGAGGATTGTAAGGCGGGGTTTGGCAGTTTATTCTATCCATCATTAGACGATTGTATTTAGATTAACAAGAGTATGTGGAAATCAGAGGGTTAATTGAGACGGTCTTTACCCTTTTGACCCCCATAGATCCTTCCTCAGCTGCATAAAATCCTCTAATGATAGCCAGAATAACTGTCAAAACCCGTCATGATCCTCAAGGGCTTAATTCAATCATTTTATGTGTCTTGGTTCAGGAGGTCCAAATTGCACAGCTTATTCCATTAGTTACCATAATAGGCCTTTAGTGTCTCAGAATAATATCCTTATAATTTATGCCAATACACGAAATTGTAGATATACCGGTAATGTCTTACAAACTATTGGTTGGCTTTATTCTCCACTTCAAACAGATCCAAATAACTAGACATATAGATTGAGACTAAATGTGAGAGACATGAGAAATAGACACATAGGTAGACGTCTAAATTGAGAGTGAGTGAGTGTGAGAGAAAGTTGATAGACAGACAAATAGATAGACATATAGACTAAGAGTGAGTGAGTGTGTGTGTGACTAGCTGATAGATATACAAATAGACATATATATCACATTGAACAGCAGCGCCGTACCAAACCAAAATAACGCCCAAATATAAACATAAACACTGGAGGTAAATATAAACATAAACACTGGAGGTAACTATAAACATAAACACTGGAGGTAAATATAAACATAAACACTGGAGGTAAATATAAACATAAACACTGGAGGTAAATATAAACATAAATACTGGAGGTAAATATAAACATAAACACTGGAGGTAAATATAAACATAAACACTGGAGGTAAATATAAACATAAACACTGGAGGTAAATATAAACATAAACACTGGAGGTAAATATAAACATAAACACTGGAGGTAAATATAAACACTGGAGGTAAATATAAACATAAACACTGGAGGTAAATATAAACAAACACTGGAGGTAAATAACGCCCAAATATAAACATAAACACTGGAGGTAAATATAAACATAAACACTGGAGGTAAATATAAACATAAACACTGGAGGTAAATATAAACATAAACACTGGAGGTAAATATAAACATAAACACTGGAGGTAAATTTCCTACCGGGAGCCGTTGTAATGGGGACCATCTTGTTAATCTGTAAAACCCAACACTTTACATCCAATTTACCGACCCGTTAAACTTGATTACATTATTAAGGGGGACGTAGTTGTTTTTTCTGGACCACCATCTCCCTCATGTTTATCCCCATTAGTTTTGAGATTTTAACACGTTCGTCTCATTGGTTTGTCGATTTTAAGTCCTTTCGTCCCATTTTTGTTTATTAATATCAAGACCTTTCGTGAAATTTAGGTGTCGATTTGTTTCCTAGCGAGCGATAGGGAGCATGTAGTTATGGAGGAACCGGATTTCGACCGGGACATTTTTCTACCGAAAAATGTACACATTTATTTCGAAGGGGGATCTTAAGGATAATTTAGTAAGCTTGATGGAGGTCTAGGAAGGAAACTAAGGATATGAATATATAGAGAAATAAATGCTAAAAATACATACACATCTCCCTTTAATCTGTAAAATCCAACACTTTATATGGCATTCACCGACCCGTTATATTTTATTACACGTTAAGTACGCGGCCCGGGACTTCAAATATATATCCGGTGTCCAAAAAAAACCGAATATTGGATACAAATGGACTGGGAGTTATAGCATCGGAACGGAAGCGACTATTGCCTGGAATAACTTGCCGCCTCGCAATCCTCCGGCGATGACATTTTATATAAACGGTGTCCAAGAATTGTTGGGATATCTTTTGAATATTTGCTTAAAGTTATCCTGCCACGACCAATATGGGTAGTTTTATTTTATTTTATTTTTATCTCTCTTTCCTCAATCCTCGTTTCCGTGAAGAGAGAGGGGAAGAAATTGAGGAAGGGGAGAGAAGACAAGGGATGGAAAGGGATATAAGGGAAAGAAAGGAAGGAATATTTAAATGAAAGAGGGGCAGGAAAAAGATGGATATGGAAGGGAGAGAGAGAGAGAGAGGAAATATAAGGAGCAGGCATGGATGAAAGGGAATATAAGGGAAAGAAAGGGACGAGAACGAGATGAAAGAGAGGGGAAGGGAAAAGACGGATATGGAAGGGGCGAGAACAAATGGAGAGGAATTTGAGATGAAGGTAAAGTAAAGAACACAAAGTTGGAAGAGAAAGAAGAATGTGCAATTTAAGGGAAAGACAAGAATGAGCACTCCATGCATGTATATGTAAGAATGAGCACTCCATGCATGTATATGTAAGGATAAAATGGAAAGAAACCCACAGGGAAAGAAAAGCAAATTAATAGAATGAACGAAAAGGCAATGGCAGGGGAAGGAAGAGAAGAAAGGGAGAGTAAGGGGAAGAGACATTAACCCATTCAGTACCGGTGACTTCCTTTTAACTATTAGACGATTTTATTCAGTTTAATAAGGGCTTCCAGCAATTAACAGGCTTCGAACTACCTCACTTCACCATTTTTACTACCACAGATTCTTCTTAAACTGCAGAACATCAACTAAATGAAGCTAGAATAAAACAAAAATACGTCGTCGGATAAAGAAAGGGTTAAGGACAGAGATAGAAGGAGTGGACAAGTAAATCAAGCAATGGAATGACAGAAATGTAGGAATAGAGATGAAAAGGATAGGAGTAATACTGGAAGGGAGGCGATGGGGAAGGGCGATTAATTCGTGGCCGTTCCTTCGGGGATCAGCGTTTGGCAATAGATAGATATATGTGTTATCAATGGGAGTAGTTAAACTCGTTATTTTGGCACTAGTTATGAATTAACAAAATATTGTATTTACATTTTAAAGTAAATTGCACATAAATGTACAGTATAATTTAAAGGGAAATATATAATTGTGTTAAAGGAATCTCTATCAATTTATCTCTCTATCTATATATCAACTGTATATGTCATTACATCTATTTTGTTGTATCTCTCTCTGTTTGAAAGGTGAATAGATACATGGATTTAGAGTTGTGGGAGGGGAGAGTAAAATACCAATAGCATGACGGTGTGAAGTGATAGATAGATAGATATACAACTAAATGTTTAAATAGACAAATTGCCAGACTAATAAATAAATACACCGCCAAACGTAAAAATGGACACATTGAGATACAGATACATATCATAGTTAGTTTTGGAGATAGCTACATACAAAGTAACAAAGCTAAGATATATATAAATAAAGATAGACGTATAAATGGACAGATAAGCAAATACCGGTATATAGTATATAGAATTCAGTATATATATATACAGTATATATATATATATATATTTTGGTGTAGCCAGGTAATAAATTGTTTTTAACCCTTGTCTAGCGGGCCCTCTGTGGCCGTTTTGGGCCTTTTCAGGCCGTTCTGACTGCTATATCAACCATCAGTATGAAAGGAACTGTATTGCGCCGAAAACTAGGTGGAAATCGCTACACAATGACGCCACATACAGCTACGTAGCACTCGTGGAGCACTGACAGTGTTACCTCGAAGATGGAAGTTTAGCTGATTTTGCTACCTTGCTCACTTTTAGCGAACTATTGGTTACACTGTCATCCTCCCGCGCGGTGGGGGAACTGGAGTTAGTGTGGGCCAGGAGGCCACAGATGTCGGACGTATGGATCATTACTATCCCAACCCATTTTCACTCGATTTCCACCCTTTTTTCACCCGTTTTTTGCCAGTTTTTTCAACTCGACTTATGTGGTGAGCCGCTCTTTAAGGGTTTAAGGCAGGCGAGGTTGAAGGAAATACATGTATCAGCATTAATTATTTTATTATTAAGGCTTTCAATAGAACGAACAGCAATTCTCAGGTGTTCTGGGAGATTGTGCAAAAGGTGAGCAAAATTCATGATGATCCGACGCGTTTCGATAGACAACTATCATCTTCAGGGAATGGAAGGTAAGTGAATAGGATTTTTTTTTATAACATAACAGCTTATTTATACATATTAGGTAGATCACAGTAAGGTTTATTGGGTGTTGGCTAGCATATGATTGGCTAGTTGGCGACCAATGAGGCGCGCGATTTTCCTGCCTCCTGGTTGGCTGGGCGGGTTCGTAGATGCTAGACAATGTCGTAGGGGGTCTGCTGGGCGAGGGGGGGGGCGGGGCCGTTGTATCTCGGGTTTCTGGTCCAGTTTGAAGCGTAGGGATGAGGGGCGGCGCGTAATTGAATTTACGTAATTGAATTTAGGTAAACACCTCCATAATTGATAAAGAGACAGAACCCAGAAGACTTGCTATACTTGAAGCCCTATATATTCAAACTCTTAATCCTTCCATAAATAATCAAACTCTCGACCTCCAAATACTCCCATCAGCTAAACGTTACTCTCAAACACCCCCTAACATTACTCCCCTTACCACCCCGACTCTGCCCTTACCCCCTCTCTCCCCCCCTTACTGTCCCCCCCACTACTTCATTTAACCAACGCGCGCCGCCCCTCAACCCTACGCTTCAAACTGGACCAGAAACCCGAGATACAACTGGCCCACCGCCCCTCACAAAGGCCCCCCCCCCCCCCTCGCCCAGCAGACCCCCTACGACAACATCTAGCATCTACGAACCCGCCCAGCCAACCAGGAGGCAGGAAAAGCGCGCGCCTCATTGGTCGCCAACTAGCCAATCATATGCTAGCCAACACCCAATAAACCTTACTGTGATCTACCTAATATGTATAAATAAGCTGTTATGTTATATCCTATTCACACACAGCTCCTGCTCTCTCCTGATTGGCTACAACTCTCCACCTATCCCTTACCACCAAAACCATCATGCTTCCAGCAGCCCCCACCTGCTTTGCTGGCCATGTTAAATGGTTTAACTACAAAAAGGGAATGGGCTTTATCAGCCAACAGGAAGGAGGAGACATCTTTGTACATAGAAGGAGCATATCTCGCCCCAATCCACTCCACGCTCTGCCCTCTCTTGGTGACGGAGAGAGGGTAGAGTTTACCATCAAAAAGGGGAAGAAGGGAATGGAGGCACATCGAGTATCTGGACCCAAGGGTGACTGTGTGAAGGGATCGGTGCATGCCAGGAAGAGTAAGGAGAAGGCAAGAGTAGAGCAGCCATCTTGTGACAAGGACTCAATCATCAAAATCATTGTAACCACAGCCACTGCTCTTGCTGGTGGGGACATCAACCTCCTAAGGGTGTATCTCCCTGCCCTCCTACAAGCTAACAACTTGCCCTCTATTATCATCCCAAACATGCACTCCACCAAAATCACTCGTCCACAGGCTCCCCAACAACGTCCAAGACAGCAGCCACGGAAACGCCTGAACATCTACAAACCAATCAATAGGAGCACCCTTCCACCACCTCCTCCTGCAGTCTCAGCATCGCCTCCTCCATCACCAGTCAACATCACCGGACCAGTAGCAGCCTCGACTCCAGCACCTGCCACCATTAATCATCCGGTGGCACTCCCCTCCACGTCGTCTGAGTACACTGTGTCCACCATAGGAGAAATAGTAGACGTGGAGACGATCGAGGAAGAAGGAGTCAAGGATGCAGCACCAAGACGAAAAAGACGTCCCCCCCCTGAATCACCTTTTTGGAGAGCCATTTTGGGGGACACCGAAGCAACCCCTGATTCATCCTTTACACCAGAGCAAGTAGAAGGTCTAAGGACCTTCCAAAGTCAGCTGTTCAAGATCAGGAGCTCCAAGAAAAACCCAAAAAGATCGAGAAAGACCTTCAACATGGAAGAATTCGTCAAACACCAACATTAACACTATCGACTTCTTCACCACCACCATCAACACCACCATCTCCTGCCTTTATCTTGCAGCCCCGAGCCCCCTTCTTGGCAAGCCATACTGATCCAGCCCAATACTCAACTCACGCACGTTGGGTCAAGCCCCGACACTCTATTTACTCTCACTTTTACCACTGTCTCTCCTACTTAACCAATAAAAACTTCCCTTCTTTCACCCTCACCCACCTTTTCTATATTCATTTCAAATTCGTGCACTCAAAAAATTCAATTTCAATCCTATTCACTTACCTTCCATTCCCTGAAGATGATAGTTGTCTATCGAAACGCGTCGTATCATCATGAATTGTGCTCACCTTTTGCACAATCTCCCAGAACACCTGAGAATTGCTGTTCGTTCTATTGAAAGCCTTAATAATAAAATAATTAATGCTGATACATGTATTTCCTTCATCCTCGCCTGCCTTAAAGAAAATATATATATATATATATATATATATATATATATATATATGTGGTGTTAGGTAATGGTGTTTAGATGTACATAAATTTTACTCTAACCCTTCTCTATCTATCTCTTCCAATCTATCTGTCTATTTATATATATATATATATATATATATATATATATATATATATATATACATACATATAGATAGATTGGAAGAGATAGATAGAAAGGGTGAGAGTAATGTTTCTGTACATCTAAACATCATTATCTTTGCACCATCAAAACGAAACCTATATCACAGGCATAAACTCTGCCACCCATTATCAGCCAGCAAGTGATTTAGTAGTCAATCTCAGAAGGAAAAAAATAGGGGATCAGGTAGCCATAGCTAAAGGTAGCTTAAACGCAGAAAGTCAACAACAAAAGAAACATGGGGCCGCCAAAATCAGGGAAAATCTTATGAAAAAGATGCATAGACTATTATATTTTATGTAAGATATAAACAAAATGGAATAAGGAAATCAAAGTTTGTACTCACGAACTACGGTGAGGTTGATGTGTGTGGAGTGAGCTGGTGAGGCGTGATATTCCACCCTACACTCGTACACTCCCTCGTGACCTCTGTGTACCGCCCTGTAGCTAAGTGTAGCCCGTCCACGACCCACCTTCAGGACACCTACACCCCCGCCCACACCCATCCCCAGACGAGTCACCAGCCGAGGACCCCCACGCACAGCAGACTTAGAAACCCGGCCGTTTCTGCGCAGGTCCAGGTTAGCCTTCCACTTCTGCCGCGATTTCTTGTTGTTTTTGGAGCGGCTGTCTGACTTGGGTATCCTAAACCCCATCTTGTGCCACCTGACTTGTGGTGTGTTGTAGGAGGTCGGAGTTCTGGGGTCCAGCTGGGATGGTTCATTCACAGTGTCGTAGGAGGTCGGGGCTCTGGGGTCCAGCTGGGTTGGTTCATTCGCAGTGTCGTAGGAGGTCAGGGTTCTGGGGTCCAGCTGGGTTGGTTCATTCACTGTGTCATAGGAGGTCGGGGTTCTGGGGTCCAGCTGGGTTGGTTCATTCACTGTGTCGTAGGAGGTCGGGGTTCTGGGTTCCAACTGGGTTGGTTCATTCACTGTCCACCGGGGGTCCAGGGAGGCAGTGTCTGACTGAATGTTTGGGCCGGGGGTCTGGGGCCGGGACACATGACTGTTGGGAGATAGAAGAAAGTGGTTAGTAAATATAGTTATTAAACCTTACAATACCAGCGACGGCTGACAGCTGTCTGTAAAACAGTAACCTGTCAGTACCAGCGACGGCTTTCAGCCGTCATTAATATACGATCCATGTTATGCTAATATTTAGCAGCAGCTGCTAACATGACTTGGAGGCACTGCTGTGAGGAGTTGGCAACACTTCTCATGGTCCCTCTCGAACAGCTGCCGGTATTCTCGGCCGGTTGACTCACCAACTTTTGAGCTGAGCGGGTGCTGTCTCGTTGCTTTTGGCCACATTTTTGTACCAACAAATAATACAAATATATCTCGAAGAACGATCTTGAGGCTAATTTATAAAGTTTGAGGGAGGTCTATGTAGAAAACTATTACAATGATATATATATATATATATATATATATATATATATATATATACTAATTAACAAACCCTGCCCCCTTTAAGTATATATAGTTAATACACTGAGATACATAAGAGTAAAAGTGAAAGAGTACATCACATAGAGCAACTTAGTGAAAAGTGACCTCATGGAAAGAAAAATAATTATGTATGGTATATTGAGTAATTGGTCATTACTTCCGGTTCATGGTGTAATAAAACTGTGGGAAATATATATATATAGGTTAAATTATTCAAACACTGGTACATGAATTAATCCCAACAATAAGTTAAATAATATAATTACCAATAGGACAAATCATGATTTCTATGGGTAGATTACTGTCCTCTTACACACGGCTAATTCATATGAATGACATGTAGGAATGTTCACATAATACAATATCAATACATAATCTATCTATTTATCTATATGCTCAGGCCCAATCCCCATTTGTCCTATTTGCATTTTTATTTTCTATTTGATTCTATTTTATTATTTTGTTTTTTTCCTTTTTTCTTGGGGGTGGCCGACTCAATACAAAGCAAGAACAGGGAAAACACAAAAACAACATAAAATAACGAACAAACACAGATAACAACCCAAATTCACACACATCTAGGTCATCCAGGAGAAGACCCAGAGACCAGGGTCACCAAGGTCGCTCCAGCACTCCCCCGGCTCCCGACCACCCGGAAAGGTTCAGACCTCGGCAGGCAGACATGCAGCAGAGCCGAAGCCACAAGCCTGCCCACCACACTTCCAGGCGCACCCTTCATATTAATCGTCTCCCCGGGCCAGGCGCCTGATGGACTATTATCTAGTCCAACTTGTGCCCGACACCTTCCCCCAAATGACCACATGTTCACTCAACTATTTACAAGCATTTTCCATTAATTCCTGTTTATTACCACTTCCTTTGCCTGATCTATAGTCATTCCTCTATCATCCAAAACTTTTCTTACACAGTCTCTCCATCTCAATGGGGGTCTTCCTGCTCTTGTATCGGACTCAAATATTCTCTTTGTAAGCCTTTCATCTCCCATTCGTTCAACATGACCATACCAGCTCAGCACCCTTCTGTCCACTCTGGCTGACAAATGTTCCTGCTGCCCCACTCTCCTACGTATCTCTTCATTCCTCAATCCGTCTCTACGAGTAACTTCACACATACTCCTCAAGCAGCTCATCTACATCACATCCACCATGCTTTTCTCCCATTTCTTCAGAGCCCATTTCTCAGCCCCATACATCTCTGTTGGCACAACAATTCCTTGTTACAGTGCACTTTTTACTTTCCTTCCGAGATTTTTCGTCTTCCACATACTTCCCATTGCTCCGAAAACCTTCCTTCCTTCACACACTCTGTTTTACCTCCATTTCCATACCTCCACTCCTGCTTATCATTCCTCCTAGATATTTAAAACACTTTACTGGTTTCAATATTTCCCCATCCAGCCTCACATCTAGATTCACCCTATGATCTCCCCTATTACACAAAATTACTTTACTTTTATTGACGTTCACCTTCAGTTTCCTCCTTCCACAAACGACACCAAACTCTTTGACTACCCGCTGCAGTTTCTCCTCAGAATCCGCCACCAATGCTGTGTCATCAGCGAACAGAAACTGATTCAATACATAATGAACTTAGCTTATTGAGGACTGGTGATGTGGGATTGATTTATAAAATTAGTGGTAGTTTGGTGAACTCTAGGTTGAGTCAGGGCAGGAGGGACTTGTTATCGTTATGGCTGAATTTAAGAGACTGCCAGCAGACCCTGAGCTCAGCTGTGAGCTGTCAAGGGACTGCTGGTTCGGATAATATTTCGAACCTATGAGCTAGTTTCATTATGCATCCAGAGTTGATGTACAGATTTATGAATTCAAGCTAATAATTAACTTACAATTAATTATCCACTACAGTAAATAAGATATTAGCTACAATCGTAATTACTATACAATTCCGCTAACTTCAAATAATCCAATTGGTCTCCAAACGGTCTGTGTCATCATACACTATTCCCGACAAAAACCAAGTGGCAAACATACAGCATATTTATATTATTGGAAAAACAAAAGCGCATGCAATCAACTGGAGTGAAGAGTCCTATGTGATTTTCCAAGTGCAAGGGTAGGTGAGCCAAATAAAAACTAGATATAGGCCTTTATTTTGTTTACTCCTCGGTGTCAATACAACATGTAGTTTTGTGCTACATTGGTGACAGTGAAAGTGTGTCATGTTGAATAATATTATATACTATATATATATATATATATATAGTTATGAGAACCTCAGCAGGTGATCTTGGACACCGCAACTTCCAAATTAGTAGGGCAATGAGAAGAAATACGTTGTGGAACATCAGGATTTATTCTAATTTTCGGCGGCGTCACGCAGCCATCCTCAGGAAAGGGTTACCAACAGATCCTAAAAATTTAGTATAACTCTGTATATATTGCTAAAACAGGATCACTAAAATGTAATGCATTGTTAAACACGTGGTAATTTGCATATCTAAAAACAATTAACCCTCCCGCCCCGGCTACGCATTACATAAATATTCCCCAAAATCCGGGTGTTTTGGCCGAAAAACGTCTAGGCTAGGCTACCGTATCATTGTTATGCTGACTGCTTCCCGCATTCCCGCGCATCCCCAAGCGTAGCTGTGTTATTTACCTGTAGAATGGCGTTAAGTAGAGCTCTCTAAGTCAAGTGCTTGATTTGTGATGATGATTTCATTGGAGATAACTTTATGGCCAAAACAGCCACTTTACACTACTTTTCGATACTTAACAACAACATACAGGCACACACGAACAAGCGACGCTCTCCTTCTTGTGGCCGGAGATGCGGGGCGTCGGTCCAGCCGGCTGTTGTTTACATGCGTCGGACCGACGCCTCGCACACGTAGCTCACAGGCTTTCAAGCAATGGTACAATGTTGTACCACCCGGGTTCCTGGGGGCAAAACATAATGGTACACACGTGTACCACCCGGGGTTGAAGGGTTAAACAACATAATTTTGGCCAACTAGGCAATGTTTGAATATAAAATAAATCTACGGCTAGACATCATCTAATTCAAAATTGCTAAACCTCAATGCAACAAAAGAAATCAAAACGCATACGATATCAAATTTATGTTATCATTTCTTTTTCAATTCAAATATTATTCTGAACTGTAAAGGCTAAAATCTATTAAACAAAATTTAACCTACCGCTAAACAGCGTCCAAAGTATTATGCTAATATCCAACCATGTGAGGACAAGACTTAGCAAAAGCAATCATAATAGACGAGAATATTAAAATGAGGGACTTTACAAAACATTTCAAATTATCTAGTAAAATTAGAAGCAAATCATAGTAATCCTAATCACATCGAACCGCAACATAAAGCAAAAAAGTACATTTGAATTACTTGACTCTAAGAAACAAAAGATAAGTGTTGAAAATTCACATAAAGGAAAATTGTCACAAACAAATCGGAACTCACCATGATACCACCAGTCTCCAATGAAAGACGATGAGGGACTGATTAACTGAACACATTTGAACTCTATATGTAAACTCAATATATGGTGAAAATTAAACGAAATAAAGTGTAAACCCAAACCACATGAACACCCAAAAAGCAACCAATTGTACCTAATAATGAACCTTCAACTATTATTGACAAGATTTATTTCTGGTTTGTGCTTATTTATCAGCATTTTTCCGCCTATTAAAGCCTCATACGTGCTTCTAAACCTGCCGATGATTTCAAAATCCCTCTCCGAAAAAGGGTGATCTTCATTACGGGAGTGTTCCCTTACTGCAGAAAATGACATACTCCTCAAAAATATTCCAGACCTGAAGCTTTTCCCCAAATGCTCATATATTCTCATTTTGAATGAACTACTCGAACATCCAATGTACCCAGCCTGACAACTGGGACAAGTGAATTTATACACGATATTTGAGCATAAAGAGTCCGGCACCCGATCTTTGAAGTTGAAGAAGGTTCCTATCCTGAAATCATTGGTGAAAACAATTCTGAAATTTATTGCAGGAAAACTTTCCCGGAGTACGTTATTAAGTAACTTGCGAAAATTATAGCTCACTCTCCCATAGAAAGGCATTTTGACATACTTAACAAGTTTAGGCACATCGTAAGTTACCGATCTGCTGTGTAACACTTTATTATACATAAATTGTTTTAGCACTCTGTAAAACAAATCCATCCTATAATTAGTTTTCAAAAAATACTCTCTTAGTTTGCAAAATTCTTCATGAAGTGTGAAATAGTTAGAACAAATCCCGTAGGCTCTCTCAAGAAGTGTTTTGATGGAATTAAGTTTATATATTTGAGGGCAATAACTAAACCAACTTAAACCCAAGCCAGTGAAAGTGGGCTTTCTATAAACTCCAGTGGTTAACCGATTACATGATTTAGTGATTAAAACATCCAAAAATGCTAAAGTATTATTATCCTCGTTTTCACAGGTAAATCTTATGTTTTTATGCTGCTTGTTCATGTAACTGAAAAATCCATCATTATCATCCCTATTATTGAATATTAAAAATGTATCATCTACATACCGCCTATATAAGATAGGCTTACAATCTGGTGGACAACTCTCAAGCCACTGAACCTCCTTGTTACATACAAATGCATCGGCGAACAAAGGCCCTAAACTCGATCCCATGCTAACGCCATCTACCTGGCTATAAAGGTTGTTATTAAAGAGAAAACAAGATTCAGAAGTGGCGAATCTGAATAACTTTCTAACCAGAGTCTTACCTAGTCCAAAAAAGGTGCTTGGTTCAAACTTATCTAGAATTATATCTAACGTTTCATCCAGTGGTACATTTGTAAACAAAGACTCTATATCATAACTTGCTAAATAAAAATTATTAGGTAAATCTAAATTTGATATTTCGTCAGCAAAACTTTTAGAGTTCTTTACAGTATATTCATTGTGAGTTAGAGGAGTTAAGGGTTGTAAGAATTTAGCCAAATTGTATGCTGCCGTTCCAATGGATGAAATGATAGGTCTAAGGGGGTTTCCTATTTTGTGAACTTTAGGCTGCCCAAACAGAATACCAGGTTTCGTTCCAGATGCATATACACAATCATAAGCTTCATTACCAATATCATCTCGAATGGGTCTCAGTAATCTATTTAGTTTGTCCTCTAATCTTACATTGTTCGCAAAGACTTCCCCATTTACTTTTCTGAATTTCGTTGTGTGACAAAGAATTATTCCCATTTTTTCCGAATACTCCGATCTGTCCATAATTACCACTCCATTACCTTTATCGGGTTTCACTATTATTATATCCTTGTTGTTACCAAGTTCCTTAAGCAAGTCAAGATCTTCTCGCATTAGAACCAACGAAGTAATACTGTTCCATTGAGTTTTCATTCGATTAAAATTTCCAACACCCAGTTCTTTTATCCTGTTTGTTATGCTATCACAATTTAAACCATTCTTGAGGAGACCCGCTTTTGCACAATCTCGAACCGTATCACTAATTTTGTCTACAGAGATGTAATGTTTCAACCAGTCTTTCTTATAAAACGGAATACAGAAATCTAAACCCAGCTTTAAGACTTTTGTTTCCCTAGCAGTTAGATTTGTACTGGATAAGTTAAAAATGCAATTATCATTATAGTTAATTTTATGAATTCCTAATCCTTCCAGTTTTCTCTCATGTCTTACTTTCACCTTTTCTGCGATTTTTCTTGCATGTTCGATAGCTTTGGAATTAAAAACCCAGTAATCAAGAAAACTAACCTGACTTTTGAACGAGTCATAAAGTTACGTTCAAAAGTCAGGTTAGTTTTCTTGATTACTGGGCGAAAAAATGCTGATAAATAAGCACAAACCAGAAATAAATCTTGTCAATAATAGTTGAAGGTTCATTATTAGGTACAATTGGTTGCTTTTTGGGTGTTCATGTAGTTTGGTTTTACACTTTATTTCGTTTAATTTTCACCATATATTGAGTTTACATATAGAGTTCAAATGTGTTCAGTTAATCAGTCCCTCATCGTCTTTCATTGGAGACTGGTGGTATCATGGTGAGTTCCGATTTGTTTGTGACAATTTTCCTTTATGTGAATTTTCAACACTTATCTTTTGTTTCTTAGAGTCAAGTAATTCAAATGTACCTTTTTGCTTTATGTTGCGGTTCGATGTGATTAGGATTACTATGATTTGCTTCTAATTTTACTAGATAATTTGAAATGTTTTGTAAAGTCCCTCATTTTAATATTCTCGTCTATTATGATTGCTTTTGCTAAGTCTTGTCCTCACATGGTTGGATATTAGCATAATACTTTGGACGCTGTTTAGCGGTAGGTTAAATTTTGTTTAATAGATTTTAGCCTTTACAGTTCAGAATAATATTTGAATTGAAAAAGAAATGATAACATAAATTTGATATCTTATGCGTTTTGATTTCTTTTGTTGCATTGATATTTAGCCATTTTGAATTAGATGTGTCTAGCCGTAGATTTATTTTAAATTAAACCTTGCCTAGTTGGCCAAAATTATGTTGTTTAATTGTTTTTTAGATAGGCAAATTGCCACGTGTTTAACAATGCATTACATTGTAGTGATCCTGTTTTAGCAATATATACAGTTCTACTAAATTTTTAGGATCTGTTGGTAACCCTTTCCTGAGGATGGCTGCGTGACGTCGCCGAAAATTTGAATAAATCATGATGTTCCACAACGTATTTCTTCTCATTGCCCTACTAATATATATATATATATATATACTTTAACATTGTAGTCAGTTTGTATATAGTTTAGATAACTCACATTAGTTTGATAGGCGTTATCAATAATATATTCAATTTGAATGTATTATTTGAATACACATTTTCAGAGATAGATAATATATGTTGATATCTACATCAATCAATCTACCCACTTGTGCAATCTCTCTCTCTCTCTGATATATATATATATATATATATATATATATATATATGTGTGTGTGTGTGTGTGTGAGGGCGTGATCCGAGTGTAAGTGGTATAATGTGTTGTCGTGTTGAGGGTAATTAATGACACAGAACCCAGATAGATAGATAGATAAACAGATAGATAGATAGATAGATATATAGACACAGATATACAGTAGATAGATAGAGGCTCTCAACAAAATGATCACCCCAACCAGCCCTCAAACATAAGCTCTCAATATCACCTGTTTCCCCTGCAGGCCAGATCTTCCACAACAGATTCTCCTCTTATATACCAAGTGGATGATGAATTGTACAGTTTATCAAGTTAATGTGTGTGTGTGTGTGTGTGTGTGTGTGTGTAAAAAATGTATGTGTGCAGGTGAATACATGAGTGTGTTCGTGGATGTGAAGAAAGAAGAACAAAATATAAAGTTTGTAAATCAGGACAACAAAAAGGAAGGAACTGGAGGAAAGAGAGAGAGAGAGAAGTAGTGATGACAACAACATTAATATGGTGGTGGCAAATTAGGGAGATGGAGGAGGGGTGAAGGAGGCTGGGGTTGGGGAGAGGGAGAGGGGGAGGGGAGGAAGGAGGTAAAATTATGGGGTAATTAGAAGAAGAGAGAGAGAACAGGATTATTCTCTCTCTCTCTCTCTCTCTCTCTCTCTCTCTCTCTCTCTCTCTCTCTCTCTCTCTCTCTCTCTCTCTCTCTCTCTCTCTCTCTCTCTCTCTGTTCTATCCATTATTTGAAGTTTTGCTGTCTTTACGAACATTAAATACTGACTACTACACTACGTGTATGTGTATTTGCGCTGATGCTTGTGTATGTATATAAGAAGGTTATACAGTCATATCCATGGCATTAATAAATATAATTGATATACATCGCATGAATAGTCTAGTGTTGGAGCGCCATTGTGGAACACGTACATTTCTCGTTAATATTTATATAATGATCACCAAATATATGTTTGAATTTGTTTGTATTATACCACATCCATCGTCACCATTACTACCACTATCACCACTATCACCACCATATATCTATCATCACCACCACTATCATCACCACCTCCCCCGCCACCACAACCACTACTACTACCACCACCACCACTACTATCTATTTGCCCCTTTTTATTCATCCTCCACCACTACCATCATCTGCTCTCTTCCTCCACCATCACCACCACCTCCATTATCTCTATCTGTTCCCTCCCTCTCCACCACCACCATACCTTCCCGATCTGTTCTCAGTTAAAGTGATATGTAAGAGAAGGAAACTAGTGGAGACTGGAGAGAGAGAGAGAGAGAGAGAGATAGTAGTATTAAATAGTAACTAGCATACTGACCTTGCAATGGGTTTGGGGTTGAGAGAGAGTGAGAGAAGAAAATAACTAGTAGAATATAATATAAAGAGCATATAATAGTATCTACTATAACTAGTATGCCACTGACCTTGCTATAGGCTTGGGGTTACCCGCCTTATACCACAACACCAACTTGGGCAGGTCATGAGGGTCACGGGGAGTCAGATAACAGGTCAGGTCAACAGGTCGGCCAGCCACACCAGTCACTGACCACACTGGAACAGAAATACAAGGACATTAAAACATTATAATCAGTTAGTTAAAACAGGACTTCGGAGGATATCAACCATTTTAGAGTATTAACCCTTTCTATACCGTCAACTTCTTTGTAGTTTTGTTCAAGCTATATTTAGACGATTGTGTGCAGCTTAAGAAAGATCTGGGGTAGTAAAAATGGTTAATGGAGATAGTTCGAAGCCTGTTGATTGCTGGAGGCCCTTTTTATTCCGAATAAAATCGTCTAGTAGTACCCAGAATATAGCTAAAAGGACGGCACCGGTAATGAAAGGGTTAAGCCAGCACGTAAATTGCATTACAAAACACTGCATTGAAAGTCAGCGAATATCCTGCTGCTCTTTAACAGCCTGATAAACGTCCCAAGCTAATATTCTCCTTTACATCATACTGTCCGATGGCAGCACTGTGCGGGTCCCCAAACAAACTGACGGGAATTCTTGACAACAACTCTCACATAATTGTATTAATATTAGTAATATTTAGACACCTATGCTGTCTTACATAACCATTTACTCCATCAACATACCTTCGTTCACTCTTATGTATTATATGGAGTCACTGTTGGTTGTTATTGTCTTGTTATTATAACACACACATGACACAAATATACTGTAATTCCTCCCCCTCTGCCTCGGGACCATCGACGTCTGGCAGGGATGGACACAGTTAACAATGTTATACCACCAACACGCTAAATGTAGCAGCAAAAGTCGCTAGACTGACGTTAGTTTATAGTAACTATAGACATTCCTATAACAGGCTAAGCAAGTCTAAAGGACATCACTTTCAGGTGAAAACATTGATTATGTAATTTAATCAAAATTAAATAAATGTTGACTGTTTATGGAAATGGCAAAATATATATCTAGCACTTAAGTAAATAACAACTGACAACATTGGCAACACTTTGTAGCGTGGACTATCATATGTAAACAAACAGACGACAACAAATTGATTATACTGCCCTCTAGTGTCAGAACTGTACATATGCCTCACCTTCCTCTTATATCTCCAGCTGTGTTGGTGTACACACTAAATCATAAATCCTGGCCAATACGATCCCTTAAACAGTAAAACGAACCTTCGAAATGTAAATATTGGGTAAGGAATTAATGAGAAGATTCGATTAAGTTCGGGACAGCTTCGACAAAATTGAGGCCAGGATTTATGTCCTAGAGTGGACAGTACTCTCTCGGACAGGCAAAGTTAAAGTTGAAGGGGGATAGACAGGTGGGGTAAGTGAGAGGTCTCTAAGAATGTAATATGTTCGTTAGTTAGTTAGTTAGTTAGTTAGTTAGAATATAACTCCAGAGTCTATCAACCCTTCTGGATTATTAAGCCAGCACACTGTAAGTCGATAATAACGTCAGGACTGGTCGAGCCCCTTTTCGGGACACCCAGTCCCTTGCAAATGTCCGTGAACAATATATATATATATATATATATATATAGGCTTTATTTATATATATAATATAAAGTACTGAAGGTATTAATCTATCACCATCATGACTTGTTTCACTCTACCACATTGGCTGTTACTGCTTCCCCACTCACACACTCACTCATAATTTCCTCTCTCACAAATTACAACTTCATTATAACCCTTCAGTTTAATTCGTGGGGATCCATTCTTCTCCCTTTATTACTGTACTGTTATCATAGTGCTGTGTCTGGTATTACTGAGAGGGAGAGTGGTCCTGTCTGTATATCTGTTCTGCATTATCTGTCCGTTGGTTTGTCTGGTTGGCTGTCTGTTTTTGTGTATCGGTCTCGTTTCTTTTTATATCCGTGTGTCTGCCTTTCCGTATACGTCAATCTGTTTCTGCATCTGTTGATGTCTGTCGTTGTGGTGCTGATCCAATATCACCCCCATCTCTCTGTTCTCCCCCCCCCCCCCCTCTATCTCTCTCTCTCACTCGCTCTCTCTCTTTCACTTTTCACGCCTCCACTGATGTGAGAGATAGTGAAGGAGGGAGAGAGAGAGAGAGAGAGAGAAGGCGAGTGAAAGAGGAAGATTGAAAGAGACAGAAGGAAAGAAGAAGGAAGGATGAATAGAGGAAATAACTTCAAGGAAGCGTTTGCATGTACACACAGTCCTTGCGATCCATTCTAAGAAGATATTGCATCCTTCGAGGCGGAGGGATATTTAAGATTTGTAGACATCGATCCTGAAGATGTAATATTTAATTGCAACAATTATCGTGTAATCAAGGGGTACTTGTTCATGATTTGCAAGTTATATCTCCACTTATCCATTTGCAGGTAATGCAGCAGAGGTCATACGAGAATTACTATTATTATTATTATTACTACCTTGTTCTGCCCGCCATACTTATTAGAACACCGCACCTCGTCTGATTTGATAAACACTTACATACATTACCTCTCCGACATTCTTCAATTGTAATAATTTGTTATATTTATTAGACTGGATTAGGTCAGGTTAGGTTATATTTACAAATTTAGGTGTTACTATATGAAGCAATGGTTACAACTACTGGCTTGCAGAAAACATTGTGCTTAGGTCAAGTAATATTTTGTCAGTGGAGGCAAGGTCAGGTCAGGTATTACTGGGTCCTGTCCTGTCCTGTCAGGTTAGGTCGACATATGCCACCTTTAATATAATAACCACTACACAGGTTAAATAATTTGTCCGCCACGGCTGATCCTGTTAAATATAATTGTATGTGGCCATGTTGGACAATATCATCACAATATAGCCAAGGTTTACAACTGTTTGGACAATGGTAATGTATTGTTGGAACCATTGTACTTTATTGAATAGTCAGTCAGCTCGCCATCATATAGATTGGCTCACACTAGAGTTGTTTTCTCTATACTTTAGAATTACTTGATTTTATGTAGGTCAGTTTAGTGTAATCTTATTATTAGATTATATTAAATTTGCTTATTAAGATGTGAGTAAATAAACCTTTAACTAGTTTATTACAGTGTATCTCACTTGGTCGAAACAAGTTAGTAACATTATTCATTTCATTACCAGCTACTGAACAGTCGTAGTTAACAGTCATTCCTTTCGCTATGTTTTCAACTTTAACATTTTAATGATAATAGGTAAACAGTTAAGATCAACCATTTGTGATTTAGTTTGGTTCAGTTTTGTTGATTATTTGTCTTATAGCAATAGAAAAAAACACACAGTTGAAGTTGTTAAGTGAGAAACCACTTTTAGGCTTCAGAGAAAAAAGAATATCTATATGTTCTAAGGACAGAGCCTGTTCCATTAACCATATATCTTCATCGTACTTTTACAGGTAAATTTGTGTTTTTGCTAATATCAGAATATTTACTTAACTTTAACTAAAAACCTATTGGCACCAACCAAATGACTTCCCAAACGCGTTTTGTCAGATGGAACAACAATAATATATCGCAGTAAAGGTTCTAACATTATAATCCAGAATATCCTTCTCTGTAGCCGTAAATCATTGAGTGCCTGATTAACTCATGTCCCTTGTTAACATCTTATTGGCGGCCTAGGCGGTCTATTTGACCGTACCGGACAGCGTTTTTTTTTTACCCTAAATAGGGTTGTTTACGTGATCATTTTCATGCCTAAATAAGACCCAGAGCGTAAAACAAGTATCTATCCCTGAAAGGGCGTAAACAGAGCTTTGCAATGACACCCGAACCATCCTTGTACGACCACTGGTTCTCTTGCAACGATCGTGCAACACGAGTGCAAAAACCCTATAATTAGGTATTTTCCTTACATAATTCCCTATGTAGGGAGGGGGGAAGAAGGTGGGATATAGTTCAGTTGGTCCACCTCGGTGGTGGGGAGCAGTCATAGGGTTGCTACGCTCGTCCCACCGCTCAGCTCTCTCTCTCAGCAATATTACGTGCTGAAAATGGCGGTCGACATAAGTTGTGCACCGCCACATAGTCCATATTTATTTCACTCGACATAAGTTGTGCGCCGCCAGTTAAGGGTTAATTCCAGAAGCAAGGGACTTCCGTCTCTCTCTCTCTCTCTTCCTTCCTAATAAGCAGACCTACATATTCCTCTCCTCCTTCGGCTCTCCTCGGTTTATTGCTCTGTTCTCTTCTCTCTCTCTCTCTCTCTCTCTCTTTCTTCCTTCCTAATTAGCAGACCTACTACATATTCCTCTCCTCCTTCGTCTCTCCTCGGTTTATTGCTGTTTTCTCTTCTCTCTCTCTCTGTATCTCTCTCTCTCTCTCTCTCTCTCTCTCTCTCTCTCTCTCTCTCTCTCTCTCTCTCTTTCCCCACCAACACTCATTCAAGGAAGGAAACTAATGGAGCGACAGGCTGGCAGACCAACAGCAATCACTTTATTACTTACTGCAAGGAAGGGGAAGGCTTAAGGAAGGAAGGGAAGGAAAGAGGAAGGAATGTAGGGGAAGAGGGAGATAAAGGAGAGGAAAGGATGAGGGAGAAAGAAAGGAAAGGAGAGAAATGTAGGAGGACGGGAAAAAAGGAAGAAGGAAAGGATAGCAAGAAGGAGGGGAGTAATGGACAGAACGAAGCAAGAGGGAGATAAATAAAGAGGAAGAAAGGAAGGAGGGAGGGAGGGACGGAAGGAAGTTGACTGAACTAGCCTAAGAAGGAACTGATTGAATGAATTATTTGGAGAGAGAGAGAGACCCATTATACCTTGGCACAACTGGTCTTAAGTACTACAGGAAAGCTGGCATGGAGGCTAATAGGTTGACAGTATGGTTGACAGTGTGGTTGACAGTATGGTTGCGAGTGTGGTTGACACTATGGTTGACAGTATGGCTGACAGTGTGGTTGGCAATATGGTTGACAGTATGGTTGACAGTTTGGTTAACAGTGTAGTTGACAGTTTGGTTGACAGTATGGTTGACAGTATGGTTGACAGTGTGGTTGACAGTATGGTTGACAGTGTGGTTGACAGTATGGTTGAGTGTGGTTGACAGAGTGGTTGACAGTATAATATACAGTATGGTTGACAGTATAATTGACAGTATGGTTGATAGTGTGGTTGAGAGTATGGTTGTCAGTATGGTTAACAGTATAGTTGCCAGTGTGGTTGACGGTATGGTTGAATGTGGTTGACAGTATGGTTGACAGCATAGTTGACAGTGTGGTTGACAGGATGGTTAACTGATAGAACACTGTCTTATTTCTGTACCCAAAATAAAAATGACCACACTACCCATCAGCACTTCATATAACAGTATTACCACACTACCCATCAGCACTTCATATAACAGTATTACCACACTACCCATCAGCACTTCATAATTTATAACAGTATTACCACACTACCCATCAGCACTTCATATTAAAATGTAAAACTTGCAAACTAAACAAACCAAAATTGGGACAAGGACAATATAAAGTCAAATTAAATTATCAAAATCGCTATGTGGAAACAACGCTTACTAAAATGAAAATTATTAAATAAAAGAACACAATCCACCACATAGGGTGTACATTACTACATGAGCAAGTTAATCTGTTTCCCAAGCAGACTAATCGCACATATAACAACGCACTATCGTCACGTTAAAGGAAGTAGTCAAGTTTGGGAAGTCCGGGACGTTCTGGCAAATTTTACTAAACTCTGCATGAATAAAGAAACTACATGTTAAATGTCAAAATATTATTTAAAATCAAATTTGCAACATGACAAGACATTAACAATAGTACAAAATACAAATATTGATAAGATATCTATACTATTACAAAATAATATATAAAATACAGTACAGCACTCACTAACGATAGTGCTATCGGGTAGGTACCTGTAAGCATAGCATGCCTCAAGTGACCCCTATCAATAACTACCCTACAAATAACCTACATTTATAGCACAAATAAACTAAGGAAATCGCAAAAGAAAGCAATTGATACTATCGACAATGAATACATATAATATAAAGACAAATAATTGCAAAATATGAAGTAACAACAAATTTAAACAAAGAGTACTCTTTTAACAAGAACAATAAATTTAAAAAATCATCAATATTAATATTAATAATAATAATAATAATAATAGAAAAAGAAAAAGATAAACAATAAATACAGACAAAAAGTAAGCAGAGGTTATACAAGAAACTTCAAGTTAAAAATGCTTGATTAAAATTATTGATGTCAAATTTTAGAATACAGTCACAATAATTGAGCCTAAAAAGATTAAATTTATGGAACAATTTACTTGCCTCAAAACCTCTGTCCACTAAGAGTCTGTATAGTAACCTAGCTCTAGCCCAAAAGTCATCTAGTTTAGTGCAGATTTTACAAAATCTTATTAATTGGGAATAAAAACAATTATAAGTTATTTTACTATCGATATTACTACTAGGGAAAGGAAAGTTTATTACGTTAAAATTAAAATCATCAACTTTGTGATATACTTTAAGTATGCACTGTTCATTAACAATCTCTATATTTATATCAAGAAAATTTTCAACTTTATAATTTACGTTACATTGTGTGAGGGGAATAGAATTAGGGTAAATAAGTTTAGCAACTTGATTAAAATTTAACAAATTGCAAACAAGAATATCATCAATATATCTACTATTATTACTTAACAGTTTAGCAAGTGCTAATTTTTCTGGAATTTTATTTTTCTTGCTACTGTCAACTAAGTCTTTTATATATTTAAATTCTAAAGCAAGCAAGAATAAGTCTGCAATTAAAGGGCTAGCATTTCCAGCATTGGGAATTCCTAATATTTGTTTGAAAATGTACGGCCCGAATCTAACATAAGTATTGAAAAGGAGGAATTTAAGGGCATCTTTAAGTTTAGTTCTATCAAAATATACAGAACTAGTGGGAGTAGAGCTAAGTGATGCATTATTAAAATATGTATAAACATTTATGAAATAATTACCATTCCTAACGAACCTGTCAAAGTGCAAATCTATAATAAAGCAAAGCTCTGAATATACTAAATCTAAAGGCAAATTGGTATACAAAGTTGAAAAGTCGAAGCTATGTACCGAGGTAACTTTCGGCATGGTATTTATTTTATCAATAACTTCTAACGAATTGTCAACACTCCAATAATAGTTAATGCCAGTTCTTCTCATGATGGTATTACAATATCTTTGTTGAGTACTTTTAATGTATTTTAAGCAATTTACGACTTGTTCTGATAAAGTTTTAGTGGTAGCAAATTTTGCTCCGGCAATAAAGCGATATTTATAAGGTCTTTTATGAAATTTAGGTAACATGTATAATTTTGCAATGCACTTGTTCTTATCAGAAAGTTTAATATCAAATATTATATTTTTCTTGGTATGTTCATCGATTAAGTTATCAATATTCAGATTATTTTGAATTTCATAAACAGAATTACCGCAAATATTTTTACGTAATATGTTACCCTTAATACCTAATTCTTTTTTCATATTTTCAAGATAAAATGTCTTACATGTGAAGCTATAATTATTGCTGGCTTTATCTACTGTAGTGATTACAAAATGTGTATGTAAATTTATTAAATCAGCTTTAAGCTTATTATAATTATAGTCTATAAAATCTGAAAGATTAAATTCATTTTTAAGCGAGAACATTTTATTTCTAATTAACTTAATTAATAATTTAGACCATGCTTCTAGTTCTCTCGCATTGCAGCACGCAATTTTTAACAATTTATCTTTTAATTTATTGACTGAAAAACAATATCTTTTAAAATTATGTCCCATGTTACTTTATTACTCCCTATTCTAAATTTAAACCCTTTACGACATAGCTCCGCTAATTTGTCGTTTGCAAAATGTTTAACTAGTTCTACATCACCTGTTAATATGTGACATATCGGACTATAAATGAACTTTGCTAGTGCATCACGTCTGCTAGCTGGCATATCCATGACTCTTTCACACACGCATTTATTATTATTGAAAATATCATTATCTGAAAGATTCCCTAAAACTTTATTATAATTACAAATAATAGACCCAACAGGTCGTTCATATGAATACACTATTAATGGTTTGAAATCTTTACAACCATCTGGTAACATGGACTTAACTTTCTTTGAATTAATAAGACTGTTAACATTAATTTTGTCTAAAATTTTAGAGGAATAATTTAAAGTGGACATGACTTTATCTTTAATACGGTTATCTTTGGATTTCTTAGAATTAGCTCTAATATATCCCATAAAAGCAAAGACTATATTCTTAAATTTATTTGTGAAATTATGTTTATTATTTAGAATATTTTCTATAAAAGGAGCAAAACTTTTCTTTTGTAGGCCTTTCAATGAATCTTTTAATTTTCTAATTCCGAAATTTCGATATAATGAATATAAATTATTAACAATAATTTTAATATCAGACCTGTTTTTCTTTTTATTAAATGTATTTAGTCTTCTATTACCGTGTCTACCAGGTCTTCTGTTTAAAACAGGGAAGTTAAAATATGGGTTATTAAAATCGTTTTTTAATAAATCTTTATACAAAATGTTGCCTACATTTTGTAATTTGATTGTTAAGTCCAAATGGATAGATGGTCATTAATTTTCCAATCCAATAATTTTCTCTATTACCACACTACCCATCAGCACTTCATATAACAGTATTACCACACTACCCATCAGCACTTCATATCACAGTATTACCACACTACCCATCAGCACTTCATATAACAGTATTCATAGATCAATGTTTGTATGTGTGCGTTTGTGCAAATACGTTCTCTATGTATGAACAGGAGTGTGTAGCTATGTGTAGGCAACTGTAAGTGTATCAATCAATCTTTCCTTCACCCTATGACTTAGACTGCTTACAACTTTGTGTGACCAGGCATTTTGACCTCGATGTCCTTTGAATTTGGCTCTCTGTCACTCTTTTGGTTTTGGGGGAGACACTCGTTACAGGCAGCCTGCCTTCTGTCTCCTGCATACACATAACACAACAGGTGTATATGCGTGTGTGTAAATAGGTGTTTGTGCGTGTGTGTGTATGTGTAAATAGGTGTTTATGTGTGCCTTTATGCATGTACAGTCCCGGACAGATGAAACAGCAACACCTCGTCCACCCGCTATGTGGTGAGGGGCTCTGCGGATTTGGTAACACTGGCAGTAGTGGGAGGGAGCAAACAAGTGACAGGGTAGGGGAGAGCAGACTGTTAAATTTGTTAAATGTAGTATACAGTGATATTGTAGGTGTGTGTAATTTAAAATCCTGTGGGAGTAGCTTTTTCTATAGGAAAATTTGCTTGTCACTCTGTTCTCCCCTACCCCGTCACTCGTTTGCTCCCTCCCACCAGCCATACCATGATTACTGCCTCTTCACCCTCCCACACTCCCCCCTAAACCACCCACATCCCTCCCCTCATCATCCACCCACATCCCTCCCATCTCCTGCCAGTGTTACCAAATCCGCAGAGCCCTACACCACACAGCTGGTGGACGGGGTGTTGCTGTTTGATCTGTCCGGAACTGTACATCTCTATATTATGTGAACAGGAGTTTGTAGGCAAGTGTGTGTGTGTGTGTGTGTGTGTGTGTGAATATGTTGTTTAACTACAGACACAGGACAATTAGTAGATCCGAGAAAGAGAGAGAAAACCGTGAGGGAGTGTGATGAAGTGAGTGAGCGAGAGAGATGGATTACACAATTAACTTAGTGAGAGAGAGAATCAACGATGGAGGTGAGGGGGTTGGAGAGGAGGAGGAATAAAGCAGAATATGAAAGTCAGACAATGGGGAAGAAATCAGATACTAGTGCTCAGATAGATACATTCAGACTTAGACTCAATTAATGTTGTTTTCATAAAAAAGCTACACAATGAACTGTTTACATATATACACAAACATTACCGCATTCTAGGTTCATGGTTTTGCACACACATAATTCTTGACTTGATAGCATTAATATAATTAGTTCACAAATATGATATTTCGTATTCATGTAATAAGATATGGTTAGCTTCCTTTGATAACAATAAGTAATCATCAAGGTTTAACAAACAAATTATGTAAAAACTTGCAAGGCTTTAGGAGACATTTATGAGCAAATAATATTTTTAACTAATGCATTAAATGATTAAATGTCATTAGTCCAGCCAATTCACATGCATGATGATTACATTTCCAATGTTTTATTTCAGCATAGATAGATAGATAGATAAATAGATAGCTATATATATATATACCGGGTATATTTTCTTTAATACATACGAGGTTGAAAGAAATGGCAATTTCTGCATTGGAATTGCCATTTCTTTCAACGTCGTATGTATTAAAGAAAATGTATTACCTGGCTTTACTAACATATATATATATATATTGTCATAATGACCAGGGTCTATAATGTTAGGAGTAGCTAGACTTTAGTGGCGCCTGTCTGTCTAGTATATGCAGCTGTGTCAAGTTTATTACAAAGACCTGGTAGTGTGAGTTTCACTCCGACACCCTTCTAATTGCACATGTCTAGTTTTGCCGTACCTCTAAGCATTTTTGTCTCAATATACTTTTGTGTAGAATGAGCTAATAGAGTGTTATCAGTTTCGCATAGGAAGCTAACAGTGGCACCGTCGTGGCTTGCAAGCTGGAGGAGGGGAGGGGAGAAAGGAATGTTGCTCTTGTCTGCGTGAGGTGATTTTGCCAGCACCACGAGTTTATTTTATTACGTGACCATTGCAAGTTTAGTTGTGTTACATTATTGAGATATACTTTATTTTATCTGCCACACTGTTTTAGCCAATATGTTAACACAGGAATACGTTAGTATAAGTTATTCTTGTGAAGTGTCTTAGTGTTATCATATCGTGTGGAGATATATTGCAACCCCTTAGTTTGAGGCTGGCTCCCGCCAGCCACGCGTGTTCTCGCCATTCTCTGCTCGGCGGTCAGACTAGATAGGTGGTGTCCTCTCTCTCTTGTGACCCATCAGTCTGCCCCCTTTTGTTTGTCTTTGCTTGCACAGATATTAACGTAACGTAATTAACAGAGAATTCTAGACATTAATTTCTTCTTTTAAGTATTCTTTTCCTCTGATCAGCATTTTATTATATTTCTATTTTTTTATATATTCTGTACCTCCGGTGGCTTATTTCGGGATCCGTGAGCTGGGAGGCTTGCCGGGGTCCTTACTAATAAGCACTGTTAATCCCATAGACAATCCACACACACACACATCCATATCCCTACATATTTTTCCCAGTGTTTGTGCTTAGGACCCGGTAACAACCTTGACAGTTCTGCCCCAGCGATTGTTTGTTCCCTATCTCGGGTTTCAAACTGAGGCAACGGAGTGTTTAATATTAATTAGAAATCCAGCTTCAGTCTGGACCCCCCCCCCCCCCCATAGTTAAGTGAGTGTGGGAGGTGGACTCTCCAAGAGTTCATTGTTTCTGGGCAGTATCTCACTGGGGGGCCCAGGTTGAAGTAGGATATATTGGTGAGATATTAGAGGTGTTCAGGGCAACCTGCGTCCACTAATATCACCCCGAGGTTAGTAGTCATATTAGGACACTGCCTTGTATTGTTAGTTCATTATTATATGTATACAATATTATTATGTGCAACTCTCTTGGGTTGAGAGTGGATTACCGTTGACTAGTTTGCGCATGGTTTAGTACTGTCGAGGGCGCGCATAGCCTGTTATGCTCGAAGTACACCTGCACTCTTCTTTCTTTGATGTCTGCTGGTAGCCTATGTATTTATCTGTTTTGATTATCCAACCCAGCATTGCTAATCCCGGTGTTGGTTTCGAGTTCTCGTAGCTAGTAAGTTACATGATTATTTCTGTTCTACATATTATTCCGAATAGGAGCAGGGCAGTGTGCACCTTAAGCCCTGAGAAGACCCTGGAAGCGTTCATAGTGCTCTTACCTGTTGCTACCTGTTGTGTCGTGGTGTCGTTTGGTAGAGAGACAAGGTGCATTTGCATTAGTAATTATTTTCGTATACCCTGTCTAAGCAACTGAGGTCCAGATTCGTAACAGTGGCGACCTTGCCCTGGATAATCAGAATAGTACCAGCAGTATTAATAAGATTTATTTTGATCAGAGGATTTTTTTTTAGAATAGGTGTCTAGCATTTTATATTTTACTATGTCTGAACACCAAGCAAGAGAGGAGGGGGAGAGTGTCGTGCCGTTGCTCATCACCAGTGAGGAGGATGCAAGAGTGTTCCTTCTGAGTTCTCCAGAATGGGAGCAGATGCAGTTGAGAAGGGTGGAGGAATTGAGGTTGATTGCATCAGTGTTGGGAGTAGAGGGGTCTCTTCTTACCACGAGGGAAGCATGTCAGCAGTATATATGGCAGTATTATTATGATGTGCTAGAGGAGGCTGAGCCAACAACTGTGCCGGAGGCTATATCACACCTGCACGCTCTCCGCCGCGTACATCCAGTCCTTTTAATGATAGCATAACATAATGAAAAGAGTGAAGTTGGGGAAAGCACCAGGAACAGATGGAGTGTGTGGGGAAATGTTGAGGTATGGTGGTGAGATAGTGATAGAATGGGTATGGAAAATGTGCAAACTAGCATGGGAGAAAGGGAGTGCACCCGATGACTGGAAGACTGGCATAATAGTCCCCCTATATAAGGGCAAAGGGGAAAGAGGAGTGTGTGGTAAACACCGAGGAATATGTCTTCTAAGCGTAGTAGGGAAGGTATACAGTAGGGTAGTGATTGAGAGAGTGAGAGTGAGAACGGAGAAATGGATAGGCGACGAGCAGGGAGGTTTTAGGAAGGGAAGAGGATGTGTAGATCAGATTTTTACCCTGAATTGTGTTGTGGAGAAGTATCTGGAGAAGAAACAAAAGGTGTATGTTGCCTTTATGGACTTGGAGAAGGCCTATGACAGAGTGGATAGAGAAGGTTTGTGGAAAGTACTTAGAATATACGGAGTAGAGGGCAAGTTGCTGAAAGCAGTGAAGAGCATGTATGAGGGTGCAAAAGCGGCAGTACGTGTGGAGAGTGAGCAGAGCGAGTTCTTTGACCTGAATGTTGGTTTGAAACAGGGGTGTGTGATGTCCCCGTGGTTGTTTACTGTATATATGGATGGAGTTATGAAAGAAATACTATCAAGAGCAGTGGATGTTGGTGTATCGCTGAAAAGGGAGGGAATTGAGTGGAAGCTACCTATACTGCTGTTTGCGGATGATACAGTTCTGATGAGTGATAATGAATGGGAGTTGCAGGGTCTGGTAAATGAGTTTGGAACAGTGTGCGAAAAACGGAATTTGAAGGTAAATACGGGGAAGAGCAAGGTTATGGTCTTCGAAAGGGGTGAAGTCACAGAGTGTGAGGTGAAGCTGAACGGTCAGGCTATGGAGATCGTCAACTCTTTTAAGTATCTGGGCAGTGTGTTGAGTAAAGATGGTACTATGGATGAAGAGGTGCGGGAGAGGGTACAACAGGGGAAGAGGGTTGTAGGAACGCTAAAAGCAGTAACAAGAAATAGGGTGGTCAGTATGGAAGTGAAGAAGTCCTTGCATGACAGTGTGGTAATCCCGACACTGACTTACGGAAGCGAAGCATGGACGTTGGTTGAGAGACTCAGACCAAGAGTGAGAGCAGTGGAAATGAATTACTTAAGGAGTGCGTGCGGAGTTACATGGAGGGATAGACAGACTAATGAGGAAGTAAGAAGGAGGTGTGGTGTGGAGGTAGATGTGCTGGAAAGTGTGAAAAGGAACAACTTGAGATGGTTCGGCCATATGGAACGTATGGAAAGCGAGAGAATGACTAAGAGGGTGTACGAGAGCGAGGTGGAGGGACAGAGGGGGAGAGGTAGACCGAATATGAGGTGGAAGGATGGAGTGAGGAACTACATGAACGAAGGCGGTGCTGGTTGGGAGGAGGGGCGTCGACTGACTGGGGACAGAGGTGCATGGGGGCGGTTCGTTCGTGGCCACCCCTTCGGGGATCACGGCGTCAGGCAATAGATAGATAGATAGATAACGTCTTCCCAGTTGACATGTCCTACTGTTGTTCCCCCGTTGTTGCCTGATGTGCCCCCTGGTGTGCCCCAACTTACTCAACCCCATTTTTATCCTTTACACTCTACTCCTGCCGCTGGCTGGGCGGCACACAACCAGGTTACACCTCCCCTCCCCATTTATCCCAGCCTGATTTTCTACGATTCAGCCACGTTACAGTCCCACTTATGTTCCTACACCACCCCCTACTTTTGCCCCGGTAGGGCTATCGAGTGATACTCTAGTACAACTAGAGTTGAAGAAATTGGAAATACAGGAGAAAAGAGAAGAGAAAGAGAAGAGAAAGAGAGAGAGATGCAGGAGAGGTTAGAAACACAGAAAATGACAATAGTTACAAAAAAACAAAGTTGAGGTAGACGGGGGTAGGTACACAAGGGGACAAGTCGGCACGGTACACAGGGAAGAATCTAGCGAGTTAAAGTTGTCTCGTAGCCTGAAGCTCGTTCCCGCTTTTGATGAGGAAAAAGTCACTGTAGGGTTCCAGCGATTTGAAAAGAAAGCATGGGAGTTCGAGTGGCCACGGGAACGCTGGGCGGCATTGGTGGCAAATGTTCTCAAGGGAAAAGCGCTCGAGGCATATGATAGGATGTCAGTGGAGGACTTAGCCGGTTATGATAATTTACAGCTGGTTATCCTTAAGGCTTGCGAACTCAGACCAGAAGCCTATCGCCTTAAATTTCGTAATGCAAGGAAGAAGCCTAATCATACTCATGTTGAGTTTGCTAAGTACCTCCATGATTGTTTGTCTCGTTGGCTTTTGAGTGAAAATGTAACCAATTTAAATGAGGCAGTTGAGCTTTTCCTGCTAGAACACTTTACCAACAATGTCGACAAAGAGATTTGCCAAAAGATCCGTGAGAAGCGTCCCGGCAAGCTGTCTGATGCTGCCGTGTGGGCTGACGATCGGGTGTTGGCAACCAAGGGTTTAACTGATCGTGCCAGATATGACCCCCCCCCCCCACACGACTGCACGTGACGAGAAGTACCGAGCAGGTGGAAATGGAGGGTACAGTAATAGTGGCCCTGGTCCAACACGTAATAATAACGGTGGAAACAAACGGAAATCACAAAATTCTGCCCGACCTGATTCCTGTTGTTAGGTGTTATGGGTGTATACCATAGACCCCTTTACATAAGGACTGGAAACGAGCACTCTCGGAGTTTGAAACTTGGGTCCATTGCTTAAAAGCAGTATCATGAAAGCAGTGGTCTCTCCGACTTTCTTAAACACAATAATATGTACACAAACACAACTTTACATATAAATGCATGTAATTTCACACGCAATCGTCCATATCCCCGCCATATTGGCGACATAATGTCTCGCCAGAAAACGAACAGCCCAGGACGATGCCAGACGCCAGTCACCCACGAGACACGTTAGAGGCAACACATTTTTGTTCTGTTGTTCGTTATCTCTCGGCTTATTGTAAGTAATTTTCTTATAAATACTTACCAGTCACAAAAGGATCTGTGTTAACAACTTATTTAGCTGATCAATATTAGAATTGAGCTGATGTCAACGGGTTGCTTTGATATGTACTGATAACCATTTTACAACTATTCTTGTTTTTTTTGCTTTACAGGAACAATGCCGAAAAGATGTGCTGCATTCAATTGTCGTGGAAACTACAGGGGAGAGCCATACAGTCCTATGGTGTGTTTCCCGAATGAAGAACAAGAACGACATGCATGGATTAGTGCTATGCCAAATAGCCCAGAAAGTTTGAGAGACAGGTCGAAACTATGGATTTGTGCATCACACTTCGACTGCGATTGGGTCACAGTTCGGGGAGGAAAACGACCAGCTGGGCCTCCTACAGTTTTTAAAGGTGTACCCAAGTCTTGCCTCAAACAACTTACGTCAGCTGCTAGGTTAACTAAAACAGTGACAAGTGAAGCAAGACTTAAAAAACAAGCTGAATTTGAAAATGAACAAGACAAAATGCATAGTTATGACAAATTTGCAGGAGAGATTGGAAAACACTTCCCTGAGTTTTATATAATGCAAAATGGTAGAGAACTGACAATGTTTAAGACAGATGGTAATGGTAGAGCAGTTGATAAGTTTCTTCATGTTAAAGAGGTACAGTCTCCTTTTGGTTTTCTGCAGCTGGTAGTAGCAGAGAAAAGTGGCTTGGAGATACCAAAAAGTAAACTGAATCTTCAAAAAAATAGCTTGGTAAGTAAGTGGTCTCAAATTGAAGAAATAGTGAAAATTATGAACACTCGACTAATACTGACCGCTTAAAAAGAATAATTTCAGAACTTGACTCTATCACAGAATTTCATGAAATTGAAGGTTTTCAGTTCATTCAAGCACAGTTACAACTCCTTCTTATTCCTCCTAAAAATCGCCGATATACAAAGCATATGTTAATTCTTGCAGCAGAACTGTTTTGTATATCACCTGCAGCATATAGAATGCTTAGAAACTCCAAAGCAATTAGTCTTCCTTGTGAGAAACAGATTCGCCAATTGTTATCTCGCACTTATGCTGACAAGTGTCTCCCAATCCTTTTTGATCAGTTGAAGCCACAACAGCGGTTAGTTAACATTTTGTTTGATGAAGTCAAGCTTAAGCAGGCCCTTAGATTTACAGGAGAGCATATAGTAGGCTATGCAACAAACGGACCAGAAAATCTAGCAACATCTGCTCTTGCTATTGAAGTTGTTTGTCACTATGGAGGACCACGGTACATCATACGAATTCATCCTGTATCAAAACTGAATGCTATTCAAATGAAGGAAATATTACTTGAGGCTGTATATGTTGTTAAAGCTAGTGGTGGCCATCCAGTATCGTTCGTCTGTGACAACTGTCCACTGAATCAAGCTGTTTACAGAATGCTTGGGGGTCCTGGAAAAGTAACACTAGCACCAGATGGCATAAATGTTTTCCTTGTCTATGATTATGTTCACATCCTCAAGAATATGAGAAACAACTGGATCACAGAGAAATGTCAAGAATTACATTTTAGCAAGGACGGTACAGAATATTTGGCGTGTTGGAGTGATGTTAAAGCTCTTTACAATGAAGATCAGAAGACACCACTTCGTCTGACAAAACTCACACGCTCATCAGTATTTCCTAGACCATTGCAACGTCAGAGTGTGCCCTTAGTTTGCCAAGTGTTCAATGAGAAAACGATTTCTGCATTTGAAGGTCTTAAAGGAACTGTTAAATTTCAGGATGGAACAGTGATATACGTAACACTGGTAACCAATTGGTTTAAAATGATGAATGTTAAAAGCAAGTACAGCGCAGTTCATTTACGAGACCAATATCGTGAACCTTGGACATTAAACTGTACAAACTTCAAAGCTCTGCAGGAAATATGTACAGTTGTATCCAGCTGTCGGTGGACTGGTGGGCATGGCAGAGAGAAGAAACTAACACAGTTAACAGCAGATGCCTTTGTCATCACAACAAGGTATAACATAGAAGCAGCACAATATCTTTTTGAAACCCATGATTTTGCTTACATCCTACCTGCTGTTTTTTCACAAGATCCCCTAGAAAAGTTTTTTGGTCAAGCAAGACAACGTAGTGGAGGACATTTTTACATTGACATTGGGGATGTTCAAGCAGCATCCAAAGTACAGCAGTTGCATCAGCTGTTGAAACGTGACATCGTTCCTGACCGAGCCAAAGAAGTAAGCTGTGAATTTTGTACAGCAGCAATAGATGATGGTGATTTACAACTTCTGGAAGAGCTGACATTACAAGACACTCAACTACTTCTAGATTCAGATGATACTTTAAAACAGAAAATTGTCTACATTGGGGGATTTTTAGCTCATAAACATGGACAACAGGAAGTAGATTCTGGGGAATGCTTGTCATCAGAGTTTTTGACTGCGCTCAATCGAGGTGGGCTGAGTATGCCTACACTGGCTACTGTCTTCTTTGTACATAGTGGAATCACCCTTCAAATGTCTCTTCAAGACTCGAAAAAGTGTTGTCGCAATTACTTGAAACAATGCTTGTCTTATGTAGATGCTCCTTTAGCTAGCCATTCAGGAGCATGCCAGACATTGTGTAATGTGTTGTTTAAGGCCTTTGTATTTAATACAAGCGATCGGGAGTGTACACTAGGCTGCTTCAGGCGACAAGAGAAACTTTCTAATGTTTAAGTTAATTATTGTGTTATGTGACTTTTGATATATGTAAAATTATGTGTAAAGTAATATTTTGCAAAGGTTTTACTTTAATTTCTTCTAATATTTATTTAATGTAAGTCATGGTATGATGCTTTGCTTGTATAATACATGTTCTTATAAACTATCTCATTATAACTGTATATTTTCCTATTATGTTCAATCACGAAAGAGACTTATGAGTCAATCAACCAAAAACAATTTTTTTATTTTCCTTTACTTGGTTGCTCTAGTTAATAAGATGTTGTAGAGTAAAAACGCAAAGTCCCATATCCAGTAAAACTAAAATAAGACCTCAGTTTGTGGGCCTGACAATGGACCCAAGTTCCGGGACCCGAGTATGGCCGACGCCAGTCCTTATGTAGAGGAGTCTATGGTGTAAACAGACCGGACATATTAAACCAAACTGTCCCCAGGCAAAGTCTTCTGCAGCGCTTGCTAAGCCTGTGTCGTTTGTTGTTGGTATCCAGGGAGGAGGGGATGAATCTTTCTTACCGAGGTTGGAGGCAGACCGAAGGGTGAAGCATGGGGTGCCAACGGCCATGGCACAGCCTGCCCCCGACAAAGTGTCTCAACTAGGTACCAATGCAGGTCCAGAAGCCTCGCTCGCTTGGTGCCAGGCTTTCGTTCATGAGGGTGAAGTAGAGCTGTGTGGGAAGGTGTATCCTGTCAAGGTTCTTAGGGATTCGGGAGCTAAGCAGTCCATGTGTTTTAACTTGACGGGGAAGCCGATAAAATCTGACGAGTTTGTGCTATGTCGAGGTGTAAATACTGAGGCCTGTTATAGCCTCATTCCTGTTCATCTTATGTGTCCTGTAGTCACGGCGACGGCGAAGGTAGCGGTCGTGGACACATTACCTGCGGAGGGGATTGATTTTCTGCTTGGAGCAGATATGGCAGGGAGTAGAGTCTTTCCACCTCCTGTAGTGATGTCGGAACAGGTACAGCTGGAGGAGAGGAACAAGGAGGCTAAGAAGCTGCCTCCCGATTTGTTTCTGGTGTGTGCGGTCACAAGATCTATGGCCCAGGTTGCGCAGCTTGAGGAATTGTTTGGGGAGGAGATAGACCTGAACGAGGTGATGTACAGTAATGAATCTGCATCACCCATAGATTCGACTGATCTGCAGGGTGCCGAGGGTGTGCAGGACGAGGTGGAAGGCTCAGCAGAAAGCTTCTCACTCGTTTCGCCCGGTGCCAGAGGTGATACTGAAGGGAGCGATCGGGTCCCTATGGGAGGACCGGTTGATCCTGTATCATCGAATTAGACCGACTTGGAGGCTATACCTAATCTTACCACCATGGCACTGGGGGAGATTGGTGAGGCGCAGCAGAGTGATGCTTCATTGACACACTTGTTTTCTAAGGTCGGGGAAAAAAATGTTGTCGCTGGCTGGAGGGCTAGTTTTTATATGTCTCATCAGATGTTGTACAGGCGATGGGTGCCAGATTCTAGTATGGAGTCTGTAGGGGTTTTAGAGCAGCTTGTAGTGCCCCAGAGATATAGGGAGGCACTGACTAGGCTGGCTCCCCTGGCTGGGCACCTGGGGATCCGGAAGACTACGGAGAGGGTGCAATATCAGTTTTGGTGGCCGAGTATGACCAAGGATGTTACTGCATTTATTAAGAGCTGTCACACCTGTCAGATAGTGGGCAAGCCTAATCAGAGCATTCCTGTGGCCCCTCTGATACCTATTCCGGCTGTGGATCCGCCTTTTACCAGAGTTATGATAGACATGGTTGGCCCTTTGCCTCCCACCAGTGCGGGAAATAAGTACTTACTGACGATTATATACGTGACCACTCGCTATCCAGAGGCTATACCAGTATCTAGTCTGCACTCTAAGGTTGTACTTTGGAAAATTTTGGAATTCTTTACTCGATTTGGGTTGCCCCAAGAACTACAATCCGATTGAGGTGTAAATTTCACTTCATATTTGTTTGGTACAACACTGCAAGAATTAGGCATTCAGCATATTGTGTCTAGTGCTTACCATCCGCAGACACAGGGTGCACTTGAGCGGCACCACCAGACCCTTAAGTCTATGCTTTGCAAGTTTTGTTTGGAGAATGCCAAGGAATGGGATGTGGCAGTTCCATTTGTCATGTTTGCAGTACGAGAAGTACCTATGGAGTCTCTTGGGTCCTCGCCAAACGAACTAGTATTCGGACATAGGGTGCGGGGCCCCCTGGCGGTTGTCAGAGAAGCATGGGAGAGAGGAAAACCCCAGTCTCGTGAGGGTTTGCTTGTCTATGTGACACGCACCAGAAAACTATTACATGCCGCCCTGAAAGTTGCCAAGGAACATCTTAAGGTAGCTCAGGGGAAAATGAAATTGCAGTATGATTCCAAAGCACAACCCAGGGAGTTTGCAGTGGGTGATGAAGTATTAGTGTTACTTCCGGTTCAAGGGCAACCTCTGGCTGCCAGGTTCAGTGGTCCGTACCTAGTTAGCAAGAGAGTGGGGCCTCTTGACTATCTCATAAGTACCCCAGACAGACGTAAGACCCATCCGCTCTGCCATATTAACATGTTGAAGAGGTACTATCGTGCATCGGGCACACAGGCTATGTCACCTAACGGGGCTAGCCAAGAGAGTGGCCTGGGCGCCGATCAGTCACCTGCTGGTGTTAACGGGGAGTTGTCTGAGGCAGTTTGTGCTACTGTATCCACTCAAAATGGGTCAGTGGGAAAAGTTGAGTCAGATACGGTCAATTTCTTGCCCATGTTATTGACTGGAGAGTTGTAGTCGGAGGTGCAGGGTGAGCCCGGGCCTGGTGGATGGTGGTTGGATAACCCGGGTCCCGGGGCTAGCGGTTCATGCACTGTGGGAACGCCAGGCAAGGCTCCTGCAGTGCCTCTCAACCCCCCTCTGCACTCTCCCCAATTCTCTGGTCCCAGGGACCAGGATGCCATGTCTCGTTGCCCTGTTCTGGTTGTAGAAGGCATGAAGGAGGAGCAGGAAGAGGAGAGGGAACTTTTCCCAGGTGAGGCTGTGCCGGCTGGGACATGGGCCGAGAACGGGTACCTGGCCCTGCGGGAGAAATTAACCCATTTACCCACGCCTTCAGCGTGTCATAAGAGGCGACTAAAGAGGTTGGGTCGGTGAGCTTGCGACCCCCTCCCGGAAAAAAACCTAAGCAAAGAAAAACGAACGAACAGCCTCGGATGCGGACGGAACCTATGTTGACGAACCACAACCGACTAAGGACATTCCTTTGGACATTCTGGGAATGGCTACATGGAATGTTAGTGGCATGAATGATGGCACAGAAGAGAGAGAGGTTCTGGAAGTGCTAGTGAATGCCAGGCTGGATATATGTGGAATGACAGAGACCAAATGGAAAGGTTCAGATGTGAGAGAGTGGGAGTGTGGAATGGGTGTGTGTGGTTGAGCGAGTGAAAGAACAGCGAGAGAAGGTGCGTGTTTGTTTATAAGTAGCAAATGGAAGGAATGTGTAAGAGAGTATGGGTCTGTGGGTTCAAGGATTGTGTGGGTGAGAATGAAAGTGGGAATACAAACGTGGGTGATTGTGTGTGTGTATGCTCCGACAGAGGATAAACTTGAAAGAAAGAAAGAGGAGTTCTGGATGAATGTGGAGGCGTGCCTGGAGAAGTTTGACAAGAACGTAAGAAGATTGGGGATATGAATGGTAAGGTGGGTGATAGGAAAGTTGAGGGAGTGGTGGGAGGGTGGGGGGTACCATCAGAGGTGAATGGGAATGGTAGTGCACTTGTGGACGTATGTGTGAGAAGGAGGCTGTGAATAGCCAACACCTTCTTCCGACACAGAATGATCCACAGGTACACGTGGAAACGGGTGTGGATGATGGAGGATGAGACAGTGGTGGAACGAGAGTCATTGATTGATTATGTATGTGTGGATGAACGAATGAAGAAATTTGTGATGGATGCTAGGGTGTATAGGAGTATTAGAGGGGGTCTGTCTGATCATTATGTAGTGGTAGCTAAGGTTAAGATACAAAAGAAGTGGGTGAGGAGAGATGGAGGGCGGCGAGAGGAGGGTGGAATGGTGAGGAGGGTGGAGAGGTTGCAGGAGGAGGAAGTCAGGGAGGAGTACAGGAATGCAGTGGAAAGAAGACTAGGTGGGTTCGACCTGCAAGTTATGGAGGAAGTGGAGGAGATGAACAAGGTGTTTAAGGATGAGATATGTGCAGCATGTGAGGAGGTGTGTGGAGTGAGGAGAAGAGGGATGGGAGTGAAAGGTACAGCATGGTGGACAGAAGAGGAAAGAATAGCTGTGGAAGAAAAGAAGAAAGCTTATAGAGAGTGGTTGGGTAGTAGAGGGAATGAAGATTTTGAGAGACAGAAACGAGCGAGGTATGTGGAGAGTAAGAGGGTGGTGAAGAGAGTAGTGAAGGAAAGTAAGAGAAGAGTAGATGAGGAATTTGAAAGGAATCTGAGTGTAAAATGGAGGGAGAGTAAGAAACTGTTCTGGAAAGAAGTCAAGAAAGTTAGGGAAGGTAGCAAGGGAAACAGTAAGGGTGTGAAAGATATGAATGGGAGAATGCTAGCCGAGAAGCAAGAGAGAGTCGAAAGATGGAGGGAGTACTTCAATGAGTTGCTAAATGTAAGGAATGAAGAGCCAGCAAACATAGCTGGATATGGTATGGGAGGGAGAAGAAGAGAAGTAGTGGAGGACGAGGTGGGGATCAGGAGGTCAGAAGTGTGGGAAGCCATGAAAAGAGTGAAGTTGGGGAACGCACCAGGAACAGATGGAGTGTGTGGGGAAATGTTGAGGTATGGTGGTGAGATAGTGATCGAATGGGTATGGAAAATGTGCAAACTAGCATGGAAGAAGGGGAGTGCACCCGATGACTGGAAGACTGGCATAATAGTCCCCCAATATAAGGGCAAAGGGGAAAGAGGAGTGTGTGGTAACCACCGAGGAATATGTCTTCTAAGCTTAGTAGGGAAGGTATACAGTAGGGTAGTGATTGAGAGAGTGAGAGTGAGAACGGAGATATGGATATGCGACAAGCAGGGAGGTTTTAAGAAGGGAAGAGGATGTGTAGATCAGATTTTTACCCTGAATTGTGTTGTGGAGAAATATTTGGAGAAAAAACAAAAGGTTTATGTTGCCTTTATGGACTTGGAGAAGGCCTATGACAGAGTGGATAGAGAAGGTTTGTGGAAAGTACTTAGAATATACGGAGTAGATGGCAAGTTGCTGAAAGCAGTGAAGAGCATGTATGAGGGTGCAAAGGCGGCAGTACGTGTGGAGAGTGAGCAGAGCGAGTTCTTTGACCTGAATGTTGGTTTGAAACAGGGGTGTGTGATGTCCCCATGGTTGATGTCCTGTCATTCTCTTACAAAATATTTCTGTGCTGTCTATATTTCCCCTAACTCTACCAACTTTCCCAAATTCTTTGACTATTTAAACTCTACAGTGGAACACATTCTATCCATTTCTCCTTTCTCAGAAATCTCCATCTTAGGAGATTTCAACGTTCACCACCGCCAATGGCTCTCCTCTCACACTACTGATCCACCTGGTGAACAAGCCTACGTCTTTTATATCCTAAATGACCTAGAGAAGTTAGTTCAGCAACCCACCCGTATCCCGGATCGCATCGAAGATCGGCCCAACATTCTTGACTTGTTTCTAACTTCTTACCCATCTTCTTATACTGTCGATCTTTTCTCTCCTTTGGGCTCCTCCGACCATAAACTTGTCTCTGTCACCTGTCCTATCTCTCCAGTACGGCCACCCGATCCTCCTAGCCGGCGGCGCTTGTGGCACTTTGGCGCTGCCGACTGGGAGGCTCTCCGGCAGTACTTCTTTGATTTCCCCTGGAATGATTTCTGCTTCCATGGCCGGGGACCCTCAGAGAGTGCTGAACGCATTACCGAGGTAATCCTATCGGGCATGGAAGCATATATTCCATTCTCTTTCTCTCAGACTAATGCTAAAAAATCTTGGTTTACTCACGCCTGTTCTACTGCTGTCCGCAATAAGGAGGAAGCATTCAAACGGTACCGTCGCCTTAAAACTCAAGACTCTCATTCTTCCTATGTTTCTGCCCGGAATCAAGCCAAATCTGTTCTTCGACTTGCCAAACACTCTTTCATCAATAATAAATGCACTGAGCTATCCAACTCTATCTCTTCCCAAGCTTTCTGACATCTAGCCAAAAACCTCTCCAACAATTTCTCTTCCTCGTCTTTCCCTCCCCTATCCCACTCTGATGGTACAACCATCACTTCTTCCTCTGACAAAGCTAAACTCTTCGCTCCAACTTTTGCTAGAAACTCCACCTTGGATGATTCCGGTGCTATTCCTCCCTCTCCACCCTCCTCTCTCTTACTTATGCCTAATATCCTAATCTCTTCTAAAGATGTACTTTCTACCCTCTCTGGGCTTAACACTAATAAGGCGTACGGTCCGGACAGTATTCCTCCTGTTGTTCTCAAAAACTGTGCTTCCGTGCTGACTCCCTGCCTAGTCAAACTCTTTCGTCTCTGTCTATCCTCTAACGTCTTCCCTTCATGCTGGAAGTTTGCTCACATTCAACCTGTCCCAAAGAAGGGTGACCGCTCTCAACCCTCTAACTATCGTCCAATTGCTCTCATCTCTTGTCTTTCTAAAGTTTTTGAAACTATTCTTGCTTCCAAATTTCTTAAGCATTTCTCTTCTCATAATCTGCTCTCAGATTGCCAGTATGGCTTCCTTAAGGGTCGCTCTACTGGTGATCTTCTTTCATATCTTACTAACTCTTGGTTATCCTCCTTTCGGGACTTTGGTGAGACTTTTTCTATTGCACTAGACATATCGAAAGCTTTCGATAGAGTCTGGCACAAATCTTTAATTTCTAAACTACCCTCCTTCGGTTTCTATCCCTCCATCTGTGCCTTTGTCTCTAATTTCCTTTCCGGCCGTTCCATAGCCGCGGTTGTGGACAGCCATTGTTCACTTCCTCACCCTATAAACTCTGGTGTTCCTCGGGGCTCTGTCCTATCTCCTATTCTCTTTCTAATTTTTATAAATGATCTCCTTAACTGTACCTTAATTCCCATCCATTCATATGCAGACGACTCAACCTTACACTACTTCATTAGTCCATTACACTACCCCAGCCAGCAATCCCTTAACGACAAACGTAATGAAGCCATAGAACTCTTAAATTCAGATCTAAATACTATCTCCAATTGGGGCAGAGAAAACCTTGTTACCTTTAATGCTTCCAAAACCCAATTTATCGATCTATCTACCCGTCAGGATCTCCCAGCGGACTATCCCTTATTCTTCAACAATACAAAAATCAACCCTTCATCTTCTCTCAATATTCTTGGTGTCTCTTTTTCTTCCGCTCTCATTTGGAAGGACCATATTACCAGTCTTGCTAAGGCAGCCTCCCAGAAGCTGGGTGTGCTCAACCGCCTTAGGGGGTTATTTTCCCCAGCACAGCTTCTTGCTCTGTACAGGGGCATAGTGCGTCCTTGTATTAAGTATTGTTCACATGTGTGGGGAGGTTCCTCTCACACCGCTCTCATAGACAAAGTTAAAAGGAAGGCCTTTCGTATCATTAACTCCCGTCCACTCACCAACTCTCTGCAATCTCTCCGCCGCAATGTTGGATCTCTCTCGCTATTTTATCGCTACAATAATAATCAGTGTTCCTCAGATCTTTCCCAGTGCATACCACCTCCTTTACGTAGGGCACGTGGCACCCGTCTTGCAACTCAATCCCACCCCTACTCTGTGCAACTCTCTAACCCAAGAGTGAAACGTTACTCTCAAACTTTCTTCTACTCAACAGCTGAGCTCTGGAACTCTCTCCCAGAATCAGTCTTTCCCTCTTCCTATGACTTAAATTGCTTCAAACTCCGTGTGTCCAGGCATTTTAGCTCGATCGTTCCTTGATTTTGGCCCTGTCACTCTTTCAACTATGGGGGAGGCACTCGCTATAGGCAATTCTGCCTTTTGCCTCCCTCAATCACATAGAAAAAAAAAAAAATTGGATGGAGTCATGAAAAAAATACTATCAAGAGAAGTGGATGTTGGTGTATCGCTGAAAAGGGAGGGAATTGAGTGGAAGCTACCTATACTGCTGTTTGCGGATGATACAGTTCTGATGAGTGATAATGAATGGGAGTTGCAGGGTCTGGTAAATGAGTTTGGAACAATGTGCGAAAAACGGAATTTGAAGGTAAATGCGGGGAAGAGCAAGGTTATGGTCTTCGAAAGGGGTGAAGTCACAGAGTGTGAGGTGAAGCTGAACGGTCAGGCTATGGAGATCGTCAACTCTTTTAACACCTTACGAGCGGCCTATGCGGTTTATTTATGTGTACCGCCCAGCGGGGTGTTTTTAGCCAAAATAGGGCTGTTTACGTGATCATTTTCATGCCTAAATAAGACCCAGAACGTAAAACAACTATCTATCCCTGAAAGGGCATAAACAGAGCTTTCGAATGACACCATAACGATCCTTGTATGATGGATAGTTTTCTTGCAATAACCGTGCAACGCGAGTGCAAAAAGCAGGTAATTCGGTACTTTCGGTACATAATTGAGTATGTAGCGAGTGAGAGAGGGAGGAGGGAGCTGAGATTTGTGTCAGTAGGTTCGCCGCGGTGGTCTGGAGCAGTCATACGCTCGCTAGTCTGCTGCCACCACTTGTCTCTCTCTCTCAGCCACATTACGTGCTGAAATTGCCACTCGAGTTATGTCGAGCGCCGCCACATAGTCCAGCTTTATTTAACTCGACTTAAGTGGTGAGCCTCTTTTTAAGGGTTAAGTATCTGGGCAGTGTGTTGAGTAAAGATGGGACTATGGATGAAGAAGTGCGGGTGAGGGTACAACAGGGGAAGAGGGTTGTAGGAACGCTGAAAGCAGTAACAAGAAATAGGGTGGTCAGTATGGAAGTGAAGAAGTCCTTGCATGACAGTGTGGTAATCCCGACACTGACTTACGGAAGCGAAGCATGGACGTTGGTTGAGAGACTCAGACCAAGAGTGAGAGCAGTGGAAATGAATTACCTAAGAAGTGCGTGCGGAGTTACATGGAGGGATAGACAGACTAATGAGGAAGTAAGAAGGAGGTGTGGTGTGGAGGTAGATGTGCTGGAAAGTGTGAAAAGGAACAACTTGAGATGGTTCGGCCATATGGAACGTATGGAAAGCGAGAGAATGACTAAGAGGGTGTACGAGAGCGAGGTGGATGGACAGAGAGGGAGAAGTAGACCGAATGAGAGGTGGAAGGATGGAGTGAGGAAGTATATGAACGAAGGCGGTGCTGGTTGGGTGGAGGGGCGTCGACTGACCGGGGACAGAGGTGCATGGGGGCAGTTTGTTCGTGGCCACCCCTTCGAGGATCGCGGCGTCAGGCAATAGATAGATAGATAGACCTCCGGAAAGGGTTGAGGAGATGTTTACTACCTAGTGGGCTTATCCACGTGTTCGGGGATGCACCAGGTTTGACATCTTGGGCGTTGCATGACATCGATGTGGGAGAGAATAAGCCTATAAAATGACCACCGTATAGAGTTAATCCACAGAAGCAGCTCGCTCTTGACGCTGAGCTGAGGTATATGATTGACAAGGGCCTCATCAAGAAAGGCTGAAGTGAGTGGTCAAGCCCAGTAACTTTGCAGCCTAAGCCTGATGGTAAAATCCGCTTCTGTGTCGATTTTCACAAAGTAAATTTACTCTCCAAGACAGATACCTACCATTTCCCGAGAGTCGATGACTCGATACATAAGATTGGGGCAGCCACGTTCATCACAAAGGTGGACTTAGTTAAAGTCTATTGGCAAGTCCCACTAACCGAACGTGCCAAGAAAATCGCTAGATTTGTGGTGGGTGGAGGAGTGTATCAGTGCCAGGTAATGCCGTACGGCTTGAAAAATGCTCCAGCCACATTTCAGCGGTTAATGGACAGGGTTGTGCATGAGGTCCCCAATTGTTTAGTCTACATAGATGATGTTGATGTTTATGACACAAATTGGACCGACCATTTGGCCATTGTGGGTGAGCTTTTCCGGAAGTTGTCCGAGGCTGGTTTAGTGGTCAACCTGGCACCGTGCGAGTTCGTGCAGGCTCGGGTGCAATATCTGGGTTATGTTGTTGGCCACGGCCAGGTCTGTCCCCTTCGGGCGAAGGTGGAGGCTATCCAGAGTTTCCGAGCACCACAAAATAAGAAAGCCGTGCAACGTTTCCTTGGCATGATAAGCTATTATCGCCGGTTCATCAAAGGATATTCCACCGTGCTTGCCCCATTGACAAATTTGCTACAAAAGAACAAACCATATAAATGGACAACAGAGTGTGAGCAGGCTTTCAAAGATGTCAAAAGTCTCCTCTGTTGCCATCCTATAATACGTGCCCCAGATTTCAACAGGCCTTTCGTCTTGGCAGTAGACGCGAGCGATGTGGGTGCCGGCACTGTGTTGATGCAAGAGTTCGGAGATGATGTTGAGCACCCGATTTTCTACTTTTCGAAAAAGTTTAACCGAGCACAAAAGAATTATTCTGTGATCGAATGGGAGTTGCTGGATATTAGTTTGAGTTTACACCATTTCGCTGTTTATTTGCCACCATATGGGCCCGTGCTCAGAATCTACTCTGACCATCATCCTCTGCAGTTTCTTAATAGGCTCATGGACAAAAACCAGAGACTTACTCGCTGGAGTTTGATGTTGCAAGAATATCATCTCGATGTTAGGCACATCCGTGGTGTTGATAATGTCCTGGCAGACTGTTTGTCCCGTGAGTCCTCTGACCGTGAGTCAACCCCTATCACTCTGAGGGGTGATAGGAGAGCGCGAGGATATTTAGTAAGTACGGTAAGTCATATTTACTCATGTTATAAAAATCTATAAAATGTAAAATACAAAAGACTGTCAATGTACATATTTTGCAGTTGTAAACTAATGATGAAAGTTTTGTTTCAAAGCTTCAAAACTTCCTCCCCCCCCCCCCCACAGTGTGAGGGTCTCACAATGACCAGGGTCTTTTAGGGTCTTTTAGGAGTAGATAGACTTTAGTGGCACCAGACTTCCTGAGAGCAGCTGTGCCAAGTCTATTAGAAAGACCTGGCATTGTGAGTTTCTCTCCGATACCCTTCCAATTACTCATGACTAGTTTTGCCGTACTCTAAGCATTTTTGTCTCCATAAATATTTGTGTAGAATGAGCCAATAGAGTGTTACTAGTTTCGTATATGAAGTTGTGTTGTGGTGGCAGCGCTGTATTTTGCTGCTAGGCGTGGCTGGTCAAGCGAGGAAGGGGAGGACGGAAAGTTGCTCTCTCGCGGGGGGGAGGTGGAGGTAGTGTTGCTAAGCTACACAAGTTGAATTAATTGTGTGACCAATGCAAGTTCAGTTGCCTTACAATATAAAGATGTACTTTGTTATATCTGCCACACTGTTTTAATTAATTTGTTAACACAGGAATACTTTAGTACAAGTTATTTTTGTGAAGAGTCTTAGTGTTATCATATCATGTGGTGATATCTTTCAACCCCCTTAGTTTGAGCCTGGCTCCCGCCAGCTTCGCCAGGGCCAGGCCTCATCATTCTCTCGTGGGCGGCCAGACAGTAGAGGTGGTGGTAGCTCTCTCTTGTGGCACCCCAGTCGGCCCGTTTATTTGTCCTTGTTTGCATAATAGTAACGTAACGTAATTAACAGAGAATCCTAGACATCTATAATTTCTTTTAATTAATTCTTTTCCTCTGATCAGCATTTTATTATAATTCCCTTTGTTTTATACACTCTGCACCTCCGGTGGCTACGTCGGAATTCGTGATGGGGAAGAGCTGGGAGGTTTGCCGGGGTCCTTACTAATAAGCACTGTTAATCCCATAGACAGTCCACACACACACACATCCATAACCCCTACATATTTTTCCCATTGTTCGTGCTTAGGACTCGGTAACAACCTTGACGGTTCTTCCCCAGTACTTGTGTGTTCCCTATCTCGGGTTTCGAACTGAGGCAACGGAGTGTTTAATATTAATTAGGAATCCAGCTTCAGTCTGAACCCCCCCCCCCCATAGTTAACCCGTACAGCCCCAGCGACGCGTCTGACGCGTCGGCGATGTATGTAACGCACAGCCCCAGAGACGCGCCTGACACGTCACCTTAATTGCGCCGACCGTAACCTCAGGTGTAGCCACTCAAGAGGGCTCAGATTTGTATGGGAACTGTGTACGTATCCCACGCAACCGTGCCGATGGTTGAAAACTCTCAAAGTCCACGTGCGTGCGCGCGAGCGCGCAATAACCTGTTTTTTTGGGATAATTGCCTTCAATTTTTTACTCTTGTAAAATCCATTTTCGGGGGCTCTGTAGGACCATTTTTTAAGCTTTTTGAGCGGTTTTTCGTGGTTTTTCCTTCATTCCTAACCCATTCGCTATTGTTTCTGGAATAAAACCATTTTTTGAAAACCGGCCGGGTTCTGGTGCGCATACATTACAAAACTAGCCGGGGCTCCACGGGTTAAGTGAGTGTGGGAGGTGGACTCCCCCCCCCCCACCCCTCCCCCGTGTGTGGGTGTAACAATAACTAGGGTCAATAGTGTTAGGAGTAGCTAGACTTTAGTGGCACCTAGCTGTCTTCTATATGCAGCTGTGCGAAGTCTATTAGAAAGACCTGGTATTGTGAGTTTTACTCCGATACCCTTCTAATTGCAAATGTCTAGTTTTGCCGTACCTCTAAGCATTTTTGTTTCAATAAACTTTTGTGTAGAATGAGCTAATAGAGTGTTATCAGTGTTGCATAGGAAGCTAACAGTGGCACCGTCGTGGCTTGCAAGCTGGAGGAGGGGAGGGGAGAAAGGAATGTTGCTCTTGTCTGCGTGAGGCGATTTTGTCAGCACCACAAGTTTATTTTATTACGTGACCATTGCAAGTTTAGTTGTGTTACATTATTGAGATATACTTTATTTTATCTGCCACACTGTTTTAGCCAATATGTTAACACAGGAATACGTTAGTATAAGTTATTCTTGTGAAGTGTCTTAGTGTTATCATATCGTGTGGTGATATATTGCAACCCCTTAGTTTGAGGCTGGCTCCCGCCAGCCACGCGTGTTCTCGCCATTCTCTGCTCGGCGGTCAGACTAGATAGGTGGTGTCCTCTCTCTCTTGTGACCCATCAGTCTGCCCCCTTTTGTTTGTCTTTGCTTGCACAGATATTAACATAACGTAATTAACAGAGAATCATAGACATTCATTTCTTCTTTTAAGTATTCTTTTACTCTGATCAGCATTTTATTATATTTCCATTTTTTTTATATATTCTGTACCTGCGGTGGCTTATTTCGGGATCCGTGATAGGGAGAGCTGGGAGGCTTGCCAGGGTCCTTACTATTAAGCACTGTTAATCCCATAGACAATCCACACACACACACACACATCCATATCCATACATATTTTTCCCAGTGTTTGTGCTTAGGACCCGGTAACAACCTTGACGGATCTGCCCCAGCCGTTGTTTGTTCCCTATCTCGGGTTTCGAACTGAGGCAACGGAGTGTTTAATATTAATTAGAAATCCAGCTTCAGTCTGGACCCCCCCCCCCCCATAGTTAAGTGAGTGTGGGAGGTGGACTCTCTAAAGCAAGGATCCCACTGTGCGACTCGGCAACTTCGAATGCGATGCGACAGCTTGCGACATTTTATTTTTTTTTCTATGTCCAGTATTCGCATTAATCGACCATTAAGTCGCAATCAATCGCAGTATTCTCACAATACTCTCACAAACCCCCCCACGTGTACCCCAGAAGTCGCTAGGGTCGCCGTTAGATTTTGAAAAGTTTAAAATCCGGCTGCGAATGGACGACTGCTGCGACAAATGCGACATAATCGGGCATTGTCTAACTGCATTCTCACCTTATCTCAGTAGAATCTCAGTATTTGCACCAAGGTCTCGTTTGTCACAACTCATGGAAAAGGTGTGCGAATTGGTCGACCTTCAAACGATAATTGCGAATATTGTGCGACAATTGTGCAACATCATTGCGACAAAATCGATTAATTACGATGTCATTGCGTCCTTCATTGCGATTTCAGCGATCCGTCATTATTGGCAACGCTGTTTTTGGTATGACCGGGCGATTACAGTGAGACAGTAGCGCAATAAACGCGATAGTATACCAGATAACTTCGATCGCGACGAGATTGTCATGAGACAAGTTCCGAAGGAGTGAGATATTGTGGAAAAAGTAGCCCTAACCTACTATTTCGTGAATATTTCTAAATAACTTGTGAATAAAACAATGAATATGCCCTGTTATGCAATATTATAGTATTCTAATTGTGACAAAAATATCATAGGGCTATGTCTATCATCTTGTTTGGTGCTAAGTTTATAATCTGACCAAATTAAATAAAAAACACATAAATATTACGACTTTCTTTAACCTTAAGCCTGCAATTATCAGGTATTGATTATAGTTAATGTATTATTCAGACGATAATTGCCCCAAGGGACAACCAGCCTGCTTTCCAAGTTTCACTCAGTCACCATATTGTTTGTTCATCCCGCCTGGTTAACTCACCGGCTTTCATCATAAATTTCTCTTTAAATCTACTGAAAACATACGAAACATAGGGAAATTCCTTTGTTTACCATTGTGTGTTTTTTTGTTTTTTTGGTGTTTTTTTTTTTGGGGGGGTCACTGTTTCTGTCCTTTCAATGTCAATATCTATCCATCTCTTAGTGTGTGTGTGTGTGTTGGGGGGGGGGGGGGTTTATAACTGTTTCTATCATTTTCAATGTCAATATTTATCCATCTCCTTGCGTGTGTGTGTGTGTGTGTGTGTGTGGATTAGAGGGAAGTACATAGACACTTGTGTAGTGTGTGTGTGTGTGTATGTGTGTGCGTGTGTTTTCAAGTACACGTATGTACTGTATGTGTTTATGTGATGTAATTGTGTATGGTGTATATATATTAGGGTGGCCCTTATTTTCGAAAGTAAGAAATCCTAACCTCTCACTTTGTTCCATTCCTAATGAGACATATTGTGATCAAATTTTGTGACGATTGGAGCATATTTATTGGTAGTCCAGCACAGTCTGTTTGGCTGTTTTTGTGCTGGTTGGTGGAACTTACCTGGCACGAACCAAAACCCAGACACAGCAACAAGACTCCTTCAAGACTATCTCGACACATTACATGAATGGTGCACTACAAACAGACTCAATTTAGCCCCAGCTAAATCCACTGCAACCCTCCTCATAAGTTGGACAGGAGATCACGATTACGTCCCGGGACTCAACATAAACAACACACCCCTAACACACACACACACACAAACAAAATCCTAGGAGTAACATACGACACCCAAATGACATTCAAACAGCACACCACAAACACGAAAAAGAAACTGACACCCAGACTTAACGCCCTCAGATCACTTGCCCACACAAAATTTGGACACAACAAAGAAACCACCACCACAGTCTACAAACAATACATAAGATCAGTTATGGAATACGCAAGCCCGGCCTGGGCTTCTAACCTATCTGAAACACATCATAAGACCTTACAGACTATTCAAAATAAAGCCCTGAAAATCATCACAGGATGCACAGCTACTACACCCACAGATCACCTACATCAAGAAACCAAAGTCCTCAAAGTCAAAGATCATCTAGACATGAGAGGCACTCAATTCCTGGCAGCAGCCTCCACGAATCAACACCACCCACTACACTACATGGCAACACACCCACAGACACCAAGAAATATCAAAACAACACCCAGCACACGCTATCACACACAAATACTGACTTCTCTCCCTCCCTGCCCACCCTAAACCAACTTCCGGAAGCACATCCATACTCATATCACTCGCCGTTCCATCCACTCACTCATAGACAACACGCAGCTGCAAGCACGACCTCCCGAATTCCATCCTTCTGAATCCTCCCTTCCTCGCGAGGACAGAGTCCACCTGGCCAGGCTGAGATGCGGACACCATCCAGCTCTTCTGAGCTATCAGAAGAGACTGAATGAATTCGTCGTCGACACCTGCCCAGGCTGTAACACAGCACCCCATACCATTAAACACATCATAGAAGACTGCATTTCACACAACCACTTATGCCAACAACACAATTTACACTCTTTGAGAGCTCTGTGGGAAAGCCCGACCGTGGCCATGACCCCATATGGGTCGGAAAGGCCAGGATCCCCGTTAGGTGGGAGCAACACCATCAAAAAGCTGGAAGGTCTATTCCAAACCTGGAAAGACCTAAACCGCTTGAGGGACCGAAGGACACCAGGGCAGGTGAAGAAGGAGGAAGCTTTCCGGGACTCAATGGACGACCTCTTTGATATCGCTCACGCGGACGTCTCTCATTGTCCTTCAAGAGGACAAGGATTTTTTCCTTGCTCAGCGAGAGAAGGGCCGTAGAGCCTTCATGGGGCCGCAGACAATTCCCTGGCCTCCAAAGAACGGAGAGCTGCGGAGAAGAAAGAGGCTGAGGAAAGGCGTCGGGAGAAGGCCCGTGAAGAAATGAAGGCATCCACCTCAGCGGCCGTCTTTGCTTCTTCAAGCAGCAGTGCTGAAGGAGAGGACAGCAGCAGTGCTGAGGTAGAGGACAGCAGCAGTGCTCAGGAGGCAAAATCCTGCTCTCCACCCAAGCGGCCACGAAGAGCTACAAAAAACATAGTTTCACCATCTCTCGCAGCTGCACTGGATTGTACTCAGCTTTCCGACTGAAAAGCCACCATCGTGCTGACAGAAGCTGCAAAAAGCCTCGGCCATGACACTACGGACCTGGCCATCAACCGCACAACCATTGCCCGGTCTCGACGTCAAGCCAGGAGACGTTTCGCGGAAAACCTCAAAAAGGACTTCCAAGCGGATGTCCCCTTGACTGTCCATTGGGATGGAAAACTCCTTCAAGCCTTGACAACCAAGGAGCATGTGGATCATCTGCCTATCTTGATATCCGGAGTAGGAGTCAGCCAGCTCCTCGGCGTCTCTAAACTCCCTTCGGGGACCGGTGAAGCGCAAGCTCAAGCTGTTTTCCATGCTTTGGAGGAGTGGGGAGTGACCGAGAAAGTGGTCGCCATGTCTTTTGACACGGCCGATGCAAACACGGGACATCGGACCGGCGCATGCGTCCTTCTGGAACAGAAGATCGGAAGGGAACTTCTTTACTTGGCCTGCCGCCACCATATCATGGAAGTCATCTTGGCTGCTGCTTTCGGAGCTGTGATGGGAGGAGGGACTTCCTGGCCCGAAGCGGTTTCGAAGAGGTTTCAAAGCCAGTGGGATTTAATCGACAAGGAAGCATTTCAACCTGGAACTACGGATGATGCGGTGAACGCGGCGATAACTCCAACTCATCGAGATGAAGCAGTCGCCTTTGCGATGGAGCAACTGACAATCCACCACCCTCCAGACGATTACAGGGAGCTGTTGGAGCTCCTGATCATGTTCCTCGGGCATATACCTCCTCGTGGAGTTCGATTCCGAGCTCCTGGTCCCATGCACCATGCACGATGGATGAGCAAGATCATTTACGCTTTCAAGGTTTGGATGTTCCAGAACCAATTCCGACTGACAAACCGTGAGGAGAAGGCTTTGAGGGATCTCTGCATCTTCGGAGCTCTTCTCTACGTCGAGGCATGGATCACCTCTCCTTCTTCAGTCCAAGCTCCTAGGAGGGACTTGCACCTCATCAAGGCTCTCGTCGACTTCCCTAACCAAGAGATCAGCAAGGCAACATCAGAGAAGATTAAAAGGCACCTCTGGTACCTTGGAGAAGAAACTACAGTCCTGGCCCTTTTTGATGATGCCGTATCCGTTTGAACGAAGAAGGATACGGTCAAGGCAATGTCGGGAGAAATGGACGATGAGGAAGAGCCTCCCAAGCGAGCTCAGCACGATCTCGGATTCTTGAAAGATGCCAACCTGGAAGACTTCGTGTCACCAAGAAGTCGGGGTTTCTTCGAGAAGGTGCGACTTCCAACGGATTTTCTCCACTATGATCCTGAGGAGTGGCCAAATCGCGGTGATTATCAGGAGGCCTGCCGTCTCGTTAATGGTTTGGAGGTTGTGAATGATCATGCTAAACGAGGGGTCTCTCTCGTCAAAACATACAACCGGCTCCTCACGAAGGATGAAGAACAGCTGCAGTTTCTCCTCAAAGTTGTGAGCATGCACCGGAAGCTATACCCGGACACCCGGATGAAAACCCTGGCACAAACCAGGCAACAATGAACGGAGTGGTGCCCGTGATACCCCTGTCCTTGAACAGCTAATACCCACTAAGTTTACTGTTTTAGAGTGGGGGGGAACTGGATGACCAGAGCCAAAGTATACTTCCATACGTAGAGGCCACCCAAAGAATGGCCTTCAAACGCCGTGGACTACCAGCAAATTTTAAACAATCTTCGCGAAAATTTTACTGAATCATTTTTGGACCAAACTGACTCGATGAGAACCCTGAGAGCGGTAAAAAGAGCAATTTTGAAATTTTGCCTATAGCATAAGGGCCACCCTAATATATATATATATATATATATATATATATATATATACTGTATAAATATATATTAATATAATATATACATATATATATATATAAACATTGGAGTACAGTGCGAGTGTTCATATGTGCTTACCTGTCTACGTTCCCGTATGTTAACCTGTGTGTGTTCCCTATGTGTACCTTTTTAACAAGGGAACGTATGTTCGACAACCGTCCATCATTCGACATGTTCGCATAACATTCTCAGTCTAATTGCACCAGTAGTCTTGCATGCGCACCATTATTGCAGCGGTATCGCAATTGTCAAAAAAGCCTTTCGCATAATTCATTCTTATCGCTGTCAAATTGTCTTCAGACTTTCGCTATTGTCACCTCACATTCGATGTTAGTGCACGATACTCGCATAACTGTCGCACGGCTATTGCGTTCTTCGCTTTATTTGCTTACAAAATCACATTGATTCGGCGCGGAAAACGGCGACTTTTGGACATAGAAATAAAAAAGCTGTCGCAGCTCATTTGCAATCGCCGAGTCGCACAGTGGGATCCCTGCTTAAGAGTTCATTGTTTCTGGGCGGTATCTCACTGGGGGGCCCAGGTTGAAGTAGGATATATTGGTGTGATATTAGAGGTGTTCAGGGCAACCTGCGTCCACTAATATCACCCCGAGGTTAGTAGTCATATTAGGACACTGCCTTGTATTGTTAGTTCATTATTATATGTATACAATATTATTATGTGCAACTCTCTTGGGTTGAGAGTGGATTACCGTTGGCTGGTTTGCGCACGGTTTAGTACTGTCGAGGGCGCGCATAGCCTGTTATGCTCGAAGTACACCTGCACTCTTGTTTCGTTAATGTCTGCTGGTAGCCTATATATTTATCTGTTTTGATTATCCAACCCAGCATTGCTAATCCCGGTGCTGGTTTCGAGTTCTCGTAGCCAGTAAGTTGAGAGAGAACACGTTTATTCAGGGCACAAGGAGAGCTCTTTGAGGAGGAATTCAATAAGTGTTAAATCGAGGCATTGAAAGAAGAAGAGAGTCTGGTTAAAGAGAGGAGAGAGAGAGAGAGAGAGTGTGTGAGGGTTGATGATTTAATACAGTAAGAGTTTTAGAGTGACGCATTGACACTGGTTTTACATTGCATTATAATAGATACACGGAACACAAAGAACTTACGATCCAACCATGGTGATTAGGACATATTATTAGTAGATATAATTGAAGCCGAAATGAAGAAAAGTAGAAAATAAGGATAGTATAAAGTAAGACAAGTGTGTGGGAGTGAAAAATAATAAGAGTGTAAGTATGTGTAGCAGAAAGAGCTTGTCAAATAGAAGGAATTAGTTTGACACTAAACGTTTAAGTGACAAACACACACACACACTCTCTCTCTCTCTCACTTACTCTCACTCTCCCTCTCTCTCTCTCTCTCCAACTAGGATATATTTATATAGTTGTATACGTTGTTGGTGAAAGGTAAACCTTATAATGCCTTAAAACCATCATTAATTATCGAACAGTTTGAAGTACTTTTACTTGGTGAATAATGTTGACGATAAGCAAGAAAAATGGTTAGATCTTATTATAACATTTTCTTTATAGAAATATATCCCGTTAGCCCAAATCCCTGCTGTTGTCTACATAGTTAGAGGGTTCACGCTAGGCTGGGATTACCGCGGCGCTCATCTACGTATATTTGCCCTTTGGAGCGAGGTGTAGGTGCTTAACCCCTTCAGACTCATATGACGCAGAGGTTTCCAGATTAGCAATAAGAAATAGAGTTCTCTCACTCTTATAATTACCTCTCCAAAATTAGTTTTCTGCCCACAGCTAACTCAAAGACAACTGCAGAGGTTGAAGTGACTAAACTAAATGTTTCTAAATACCCCTGATGGTAACAAAGGCTTTAAAGTTATTCTACAGATATTTTCACAGCAATTGTTCCTAGGAACTTGCTTCAATTGTGCCGCCTCTCCACATCTTTCCCCGTAGAACGAGGGCAGCTGAGAGCGCCCATGAATTTACACTTTCTCCTCCACAATGCAGAACTTCTGCTTATCAGAATTCATTTATCTCCAGAGCTACTACTCTTTGGAATTCACTTCCCTCGAATTGGTTTCCACAAACTTGCAATCTACAAATTTTAAAATCCAGTTGTTACAAACATTTTATGAATGGAGGATGCCTTTAGGCACATGGACCTTTTTGTTTTATCTGTGTTTTTCCTTCCTCCATTCAGTGTCTCTTAAAAAAAAAAAAAAAAAAAAGTACCCCTAATAGGCTCAAAATTGCGTCATATGTCGGAGAGGGTTAACTGAGCCTGGTACACTGGTACTATTGTATATTGTTCAAGTTACCACAGTTAACCTATATAGATGGGACGTTATAAATGTCCACTAACTACTCGGTACTGTTCACTGTTTATTTAAAAGAGATGTCGTGTGTGAGCAACTGTCTATCTGTCTCATTCCTAATTCCTTCTTCTCAGGAATTGAACTGTAGTTCTCTTGGTTTTGAGCCTAATGTGTTAACCAATGTATACCACTATGTGTGTGAGTAAGATGAGGCAAAGTAAATATCAGTAAAAGAGAGAGAGAGAGAGAGAGCGAGCGAGAGATAGAGAGTTATAGAGATAGTTAACCACAGTGTAATAATAATACCAGTAACATATACTCACAACCAACCACAGAGATGTTACAGATTTGGATGTACCTTTATCGTGGCTGCTGTCAACTTCCGCTGTAATAACAAAAGTAAACACATTGTAAATAGTATTCCTTTAAGTAATTATATATTAAATACACCATGTATGCAAAGCCAATATATATGTTATAAAGTAAGACATGTATAGTTTAGAAGTACTCCTGTTTTAACCCTATTAGTAATCAACGATTAAATTATTTAATTTTATTCTGGCTATTATTAGACGTTGCTGCTTAGTATAGGACACATCTGTTTTTTTAGTCCGAGGGCGACATGAGAGATACATACAGATAAAACCAAATATTAATAATATACATTAATACTGCATTGCATGATAAAGTAAATGGTGGAAGAGGGTATAAAACACGCTGAACAACAAATGATTAATACAACATATCAATATACTAACTGGGAGTGATAACAACGTTAACAACAGTGAGAGGAATTTGAGAGAGTCTGTGATTAGCTTGACCAATAATGTATAACGATGTGAATGATGGAACCAACTGATCATTGTCCAACCAGTAACATAATTCAACTTTCACGTTTGCCACCACCATACAACATTTTCTTTCTCTCTTCAAAACCCCCTCTAATCTAAGGATAACAATTTCTCCCTTAACCAATTACCATCCGATAATATAAACATATTATAGAGAGCGGTAGATGGTTTCATTAAATTAAGCTAAAAGAAGACAACTCAGAGTCAAAGTGTTTAACCCTTGTCTATCGGGGCCCGACTTAAGTCCGTATCGAAAAATTTGGACTATGTGGCGGGGCCCGACTTAAGTCTGTGTGCAATTTTGGCGCAATATTGGCTCTGAGAGAGAGACGAGCGACGGGAGGAGCCTGGGTTACCTCATGACCGCTCGCCACGGCCGCCATTGTGACGCTCACCGCTTCCCCCAGAACCGCATGGCTTACTCGCTAGGACTCGCCAGGGCAGAGAATATAGCTACAGTCTACCTATCATTGTGTACTTTCCTTCTCGAGAAAGCTTGTGTTGCAGACAGTTCAGAACTGTTCTTTATTTTCGTCTGTCACAATCCTTTCTATTTTATTTAGTCAATTGAAAGTATTGTGTTAAGTAGTTGAATGATGGGAAGGCGAGCGGGAGAGGGAGAGAGAGAGAGAGACAAGGTGGTGTGACTTGGTAGTGAGTGTGGAGCGTGGCTGGCCCCCTTACATAGGCCTCGCGGGATTCGTTGCCTCCTGCCTATCACTGCCTACTACGCGGCTGCATCCACACCTTGAATTGGTGGTCAGACTGTATTATATGCTGGATCTCACATTTCTTATGTACTAGATTAAGGTTGAAGATAGTCATTGTCTTTTTGGAACTATTGTACTATTGGAAAGACGGAGCCACATGAGCAATGATTTAATATATTTTCGGTAATTCTGCTTTTCAACCACCAAAGACAATATATCAACAGTTAAAGGAGCTCAGACGGTATTGTGCAACATGAATTACTAGTTCGGCTCAATGGTTTAACCCTCTCCGACATATGACGCAATTTTGAGCCTGTTGGCGATACTTTAAAGCCTTTGTTATCATCAGTGGTATTTAGAAACCTTTAGTTTAGTTACTTCAACCTCTGCAGTTGCCTTTAAGTTAGCTGTGGGCAGAAAACTAATTTAGGAGAGGTAATTATAAGAGTGAGAGAACTCTATTTCTTATTGTTAATCTGGCTACCTCTGTGTCATAAATGCATGAAAGGGTTAAGAAGGGGGTTTAGTTTGCTCCCTAAGCCTCTATCAAGCTTAAAAAAACACACCCAAGACCCCTTCGATGTATATATGTAAACACACCCAAGACCCCTTCGATGTATATATGTAAACACACCCAAGACCCCTTCGATGTATATATGTAAACACACCCAAGACCCCTTCGATGTATATATGTAAACACACCCAAGACCCCTTCGATGTATATATGTAAACACACCCAAGACCCCTTCGATGTATATATGTAAACACACCCAAGACCCCTTCGATGTATATTTGTAAACACACCCAAGACCCCTTCGATGTATATATGTAAACACACCCAAGACCCCTTCGATGTATATATGTAAACACACCCAAGACCCCTTCGATGTATATATGTAAACACACCCAAGACCCCTTCGATGTATATATGTAAACACACCCAAGACCCCTTCGATGTATATATGTAAACACACCCAAGACCCCTTCGATGTATATATGTAAACACACCCAAGACCCCTTCGATGTATATTTGTAAATTTTTTGGTAGAAAATATCCTGGACGAAGGCCGATTCCTCTTGAAATACAGGCTCCCTATCGCTCGCTAGGACAAAAATTGATACGTAAATAATAATAATAATAATAACACGTAAATGGCACGAAGGGTATTAATATTGGCAAAGAAATAGGACAAAAGGTCTGAAAAATGCCAAACTAATGGGGCGAACGTCTTAAAATCTCAAAACTAATAGAGTTAAGCATGAGGGAGGAGGAAGACTCGAAAAACCAACTCCCCTTAATGGGTCATCGTCATTTACAATCCACCACATCACTCTCAGGTCTCAATTATTGCATTACAATAATGTTGCATGGTGAAGATATGATGTCATATTTTAAAAGAGTTTAATATTATCATTGGGTATATTACGTTGAAGTTAGCACTGTATTTTTCGTATAATCAATGGAAGCCAAAATAACCATAGAACTTTTAGGCACCCAATCATGTTTTTTTAAATTGTGGTGTTATACACTAATACCAATGTTGTTTTCCTCTGACCAATAAGATGTATAACCACCTTCAGTCACCCGATGATGGTATGAATTGTGGCTTAATATGTTACTAGGTAGCGCCAACGAACTTGACAACAATCTCGATCCCTAACCTCTTTGTAACTCCAAAGGGCCTAGAGCAAACTGGCTGTAAATATCTACAACTATCTCTTGGTGGACTCTTCCCAATTGATAGAAACGCCAACCCGATTGCTTTCATTAATTTTGAGTTATAAGAAGTTAAGGAATCAAAATGATTGTCAAGTTCGTTGGCGCTACCTATACCAATGCAACATAACCCAGAATTAATATACAAATGTTATCAATACAAATATTGCTGAAGCACATTTCGTGTTACTTTGCCTTAATACAATAACATGTAGAAAGGCGCCGGTATTGAACGTTAAACCATATATATTATATAACCATGAATAACTAGATGAACGATATGAGAGTTGGGATCAACCTAATGTGAGAGCTATAATGGTGCTTGTGAGGTTAAGGTGGGTCACCAGCATTTTTTATCTTTCTCTCCTTTTCTCTCTTTCCCTGGTTTGTATCCATTCGGCCCCATTCAGCCAACTGTTTTAAGACGTTTATCCCCATCCAATAGTAGATTTCTTCCTGGCGAGCGATAGCGATCCAGCATTGTATGCAGAAATCCGGCTTTGCCGGAGAAACTTTTCTATCGAAAAATGTACACATTTAGCTTGCTGTCAAAACAAAAATATATATATATGCTGGCTCACTGCCTTTCGCCATGAAAATATTGACACCTGGATGTGGGTAAACGTCTTAAAACAGTAGGCTGAATGGGGCCGAATGGATACAAGCCAAAGAGAGAGGGAGAAAAAGGTTAAAAAAGCGAGGTGGGCCCCTTAAAGCAGGAGGAAAGTGTGAAGGATTGTAAGGGGAAGAGGAATAGCGATCGTTTGTTAAAAGGATAAAAACATGAAGGATGTTGATTGGGGTATAGTGTGATAAATAGCTCTCTCTCTCTCTCTCTCTCTCTCTCTCTCTCTCTCTCTTTGACACACCCCGTGCTACCGTCAGACGCTGCAGACGCTCTGTCAACGCTCTCACGATATCGATCTTAATTTGAGTATTAACTACTCATCCTCTTCATTCTTGTGCATGAAAGGTGGTTAAGAGCACGTTTAACCATCCTGTAGCTTAGTAATTAACACTGCACGATATTTCGCTGTGTATTGACTGATAAACTTTGTGTTTATCACAAGACTCCTGCTCGGACAGGGCGCCACTAGCGCCATCTATTGTTTTGTTTTGCTTTGTAAACAAACGCTCTCTTATTACTATTTTATATAAAATCGTAGCCCCTAATTTTACCCATTACCTACTGTAGTAAGTATCTATTTAACTGCCTTGTATGTAAGTAAAGCTTTGCATATTAATTTGCTAATAAACAATATTGTTTACTAACTAACCGCCTACAGGGACTAACGCCGACACCATTTTGTAAACAAACCTTTTTGGGGGATTATACATATTAAATTCCAGCAAATTTTGTACCAAATTTAAGTGCATTCATTTATCTTTTCCCCCTAGATATATTCTTGACTTTTTCTCCTCAGACTGATTTTACTTTAAGCTAAGGGTGGTATTTGTACAAACTAACCTAGCCTAACCCAACCTGCCAAGCTTTTAACCTAACCCAAACCTAGCCTAGCCTATAGCCAGCCAATCTGTTTTATTATTAACTCTTGTAGATATTGTATTTAGTATCCTACTGTAGCTATATATATCTGTAATTTTAGTTGTTGCTTGCACGATCTTGTAATAACCTTTGACTGATACACTTTTTTATCTAAAAAGAGTAGGCTACTGCTTTACTAGGCTACAGTGACACCAGGGTCATCTGTTGACACAGTATATTAACCCCTTGTGTGCAGTCACACTTTATTTTTATATAATCTCTATTTGGTGAATTGTATATTTAGTTACATATTCTGTTATACATATATTTGTTTAAGGTTAGGTTATCACACCTGGTAGCCTATTTCTGCGAATTTCAATTTTATTATATTCGGTTAGGCTATTCAACGCTGGTAGCCTATTATTGCGTATTTCAATTTAAAAAAAAAAAACTTTTGGTTAGGCTATCGCCCCTGGAAGCCTAATTCTGCGTATCTCAACATTTTTGTTTTCGGTTAGGCTATCACCCCTGATAACCTATTTCTGCGTATTTCAGCATATTTGTTTTCGGTTGAAGTGATTGAAGTGTTTTTAAAGTGAGTGAAGTGTTGTAAAGTGAGTGAATTGTTTTTTAAGTGAGTGAAGTGATCTGAAGAAAGTGACTGTCACCATGCCTCGCGCTTGTGCAAACTGCGCCGGTAGGTTTGGTGAGTCCATGTTTGCTACTATCGATCTTCAAGTCTGCCGGCTCTGCCAGCAACGAGAGAATTTTACAGTGAAATTAGATGAAGCCTACAACAAGATCAACGTCCTCACCATGAAGCTGGAATCACTCCAAGAGTTTGTAACACTCAACGTTGGAGTGCCACAAACTTCAATTGTCACCGCAACTCCAGCAGCCACCAACGCCCCAACGTCAACTGCCAACAATTCAACGCCTACAGTAGCCATTTCAGCTGATGTTTCCGATACTCAAGATACAAATAGCGACTCTCTTCCCCCTCAAGACAACTTCCGTGTCGTGAGGAACAACGTTTGCCCCAAGACCAGGAAACACATACCGATTACCGAGTGTCAAAACCGTTTCCAGATACTCGCAGACTCAGATGACGAAGAGGAAATAGAAGAAGTCCGGCTCGTGGGAGACTCGATGATACGTGGTCAGCTCACAGAGTTCTGCGCCAGGGCACCTAAGACCAGGAAGCGTTTTTGTATCCCTGGTGGTGGTGTGGATGACGTAGTTGCAGCAGTTGACGAAGTATCAAAGCTGGCCCCTGCTAATACAATGTACGTCATCCACGTTGGATCCAACGATGTACAGCGAACCCGGTCGGAAGATTTGCTTTTAAAGTACCAGCAGCTGATCAAGTCGTTTAAGGAGAAGTCATCAAGGATCATCGTCTCAGGAATCGTCCCCCGGCTCGGTGTAGAGAACCGATTTTACAACATAGCCACCAGCACAAATCGTTGTCTAGCAAACCTCTGCAGGAAGGAGAACGTGGGATTCGTCGACACCTGGGACAATTTCTACTACGATGACTATTTGTTTTCGGACGATGGAGTTCATCTGAACCAGGTGGGAGCAGCGCGTTTTGGGCGTCTTCTCAACGATGCGGTGAAGGATTTTCGGAGAAGAAATCGACTCAGCACAGGACAACCAGGAAGGAGGACCGAAGACAGCGAGGACGGCAATCTACAAAGGAATTAAATACTAATCCGTCAAGAACCGCGAATTTGGATAAAGCTCCACCAACACGACCCAAATTCAAAACCGTCAGGGATAACGACCGAGGACCGAGGACAGCCATGAATGTAAATGTAGATCCGACCAGAACCAAAAATTCGATGAAAGAACGATCTGCGAGTTCTAAAACCGCAACTTTAAAGGTTTTCTATGCAAACGCTCGTAGCATACGCAATAAATTTTCAGATTTAGAGGAACTAGTGTTTACAGAAAATTATGATGTGATTGGCATAACAGAATCTTGGCTCAATACACAAGATAGAAACTTTTTAGCAGAGTATTCACTTCCCGGTTATGTAATGTTTGAGAACAGCCGAATAAATAAAAATGGAGGTGGCGTTTTATTTTATATCAAAGAAAGTCTTAACCCGACCCTCGTGTCAAAACCTCAAATTGTGAACGTCGACACATCTTTTGTGCTAATAAAGAATAATAAAGGTACAAAAATAATACTTGCGTTAATATACAGACCTCCAGCTCAATCAGTGCAAACTGACCGAGAAATTTACGAACAAATTGCAGATGTAAGTAACTCACAAGATACCGTAATTTTTGGCGACTTTAATTTACCTGTGACCAAGTGGGGCGATACTCTTACTTCACACTCCGGACATGACTTGTATACGAACTTGCAAGAGAGTTCGCTTTATCAATTTGTTCGAATGCCGACCCGTGGTAATAGCGTTCTTGACATTGTACTTGCAACAAAAGAAGAATTGATAGAGAATTTGAATGTTGGTGATGAATTCAGTAACAGCGACCATCGTACGATAACTTTCACTTTAAAGTTTACTAGTAACGAACCAAATAGTAGCATCGAAAAAGTCCCTAATTTCAAGAAAGCAAACTTCCATAAACTTAGAAATATGTTTAAAGAAACTGACTGGAGGTTTTTAATTAACAATAACGACATAAATACATCTTGGAAGTTATTCGAAACCACTTACCTAAAAGCAGTGCAAGACTGCATACCATCGAAAATACGGCGTCCAGGCCATAATAATAAGCCCAAATGGTGGAATAAATATATTTCAAACTGCCTGCTTGCTAAAAAATTTGCTAATGATAGATTAAAATCCTCACAAAATGACGAAGAACGGGTGAAATTTGTAGAGCTACGACGCAAAGCCAAAAAGTTAATTAAGCAAAGTAAAAAGACCTTAGAGTTACATATTGCGAATCAAAGTAAAACAAACCCGAAAGAATTCTATAGTTATATCAGAAAGAAAAAGTAGTTACTTCAACTGTTGGACCGTTAGTCGATGAAAAAGGAGAATGCACCAAAGACGAAGTACAAATGAGTAATGCCCTCAATACCTTCTTTGCATCAGTTTTTACAACAGAAGACCTCAGTGATATCCCTACACCATCGCCGATTCAGATTGATAATTCAGATGTTCTAAGCAATATCACCGTTACAGAGAGAGAAGTATTGAATTGTTTAGATAAACTCAAGGTAAATAAAACGCCAGGACCTGATACAATCTCGCCTAGAGTTCTAAAGGAAGCTAAGAATGAGCTCTCCAAACCACTGACATTACTATTCAATAAATCCTTGCAGTCTGGAACTATGCCTGATCAGTGGAAGCTAGCCAACGTAACACCGATATTCAAAAAAGGCAGCAAATCCCTACCCAGTAACTATCGTCCAATTAGCTTAACCTCAGTTGTATGTAAAATGCTAGAAACGGTCATACGAGACAGACTCGTAAATCACTTAGAGGAAAATAACATACTTAAAGATACTCAACACGGCTTTCGTAAAAAACGTTCCTGTTTAACAAACCTCTTAGACTTCTGCCACGATATCCTCAACCTCTACGATGAGAGTAAAGCTGTAGATATTATATACCTTGATTTTCAAAAGGCCTTTGACAAAGTTCCCCACAAACGTTTACTGCTAAAACTAAAAGCGCATGGAATACAAGACGGTGTGTTGAAATGGATAGAAAATTGGCTCAGCAACAGAAAGCAAAGGGTAGTCATAAACGGTAAGGCATCTAAATGGACCAATGTAAGTAGCGGGGTACCCCAGGGATCGGTACTAGGACCAATTCTCTTTCTAATTTACATCAACGACATAGATGAGGGTCTCACCTGCACAATCTCAAAATTTGCTGACGATACAAAAATTGCAAATAGCGTACTCTCAAAAGAACAAGTTGACGATATGCAACACAATCTAGATAAATTGTCATGTTGGGCCCAAATTTGGCAAATGAGTTTCAATGCGGATAAATGTAAAGTACTACATGTCGGATACCTAAATGAGAAAGCAAACTATTCGATGAATGGCACTCAGCTTAAGAATGTAAACAGAGAAACTGATCTGGGAGTAACAATATCGAGTAACCTAAAACCGAGTCAACAATGTTCAGAAGTTGTTAAGAAGGCAAACAAAATAATTGGCTTTATAGGCAGGTCATTTGAGCATAAATCCAAAGAAGTTATCCTAACCCTTTACAATTCCTTAGTCCGCCCTCTTCTGGAATACTGCGTTCAATCCTGGTGCCCTTATTACCAAAAAGATATAAACAAGCTAGAACGAGTTCAACGTAGAGTTACCAAAATGATACCTAGCCTAAAGAACAAACCATACGAAGAGCGTCTTAGAGAATTAAATCTATTTCCTTTAACCCAGCGCAGATTAAGAGGCGACTTAATTCAAGTGTTCAAAATCATCAAAGGCATCGACAATATGAACTGTAGTAAGTACTTCACTATCGACCAATCTAATTACACGCGGGGAAACGGTTGCAAAATTATTGGTAAATCTTTTAACTCGCACGAATCTAAGAATTTCTTCTTCAATCGAGTTGTCAACTTGTGGAATGGGCTTCCCCGAGACGTTATAGACTGCAGCACCGTTGATTCATTTAAATTCCGCCTAGACAAATATCTCGCATCAAACCCGCGACTGACTGCGTTTGTAAATGAATAACTTTATCCTCCCCTCAGTTACTAACCCATATGTCCCCTACTAACTTCCTAGTCCTGCCACGTTAGTGGCAGGGCAGTAGTTCCCTTTCCAATGTTCCCTTACCCACTCTAAACCACTGTTTGGACACTTGATCCTCAGTGTTTTGGAGGACAAGCAACCTAGAAGGGTCACTAGATCTGTTGTTGCTTGATTTCCTTTGTACTCCTTTGTACTCCTTTGTACTCTCTCTCTCTCTCTCTCTCTCTCTCTCTCTCTCTCTCTCTCTCTCTCTCTCCACTAACGATATACGATAGTTTTACAGTCAGGTCAAAGCGGTTGCTATTTGTGTCCAGGTCACATCAGGAATTCCCACCTCCAGGTCTTCAGTCAACCTGGGTATGAAAACAGGTAACATGACAGCACATAAAAAGGGATTGGTGTTCTCGAGAAGGGGCTCCAGCCCTGACGTTATTCTTGACTTACAGTGTGCTGGCTTAATAATCCAAGAGGGTTGATAACCTCTGAAGTCCTATTTTAACTAACTAAATATATGACAGCTCATCAAGGGACTGGAGTTCTCGAAAAGGGGCTCCAGTCCTGATTCTATGCTTGACTTACAGTGTGCTGGCTTAATATTCCAATAGGGTTGATATCCTCTGAAGTCCGATTTTAACTAACAACATATATGACATTAATATAAGAAAGGTGAGACAATATTAATACCATGTGAGACAATACCAGGTGAGACAATATTAATACCATGTGAGACAATACCAGGTGAGGCAATATTAATACCATGTGAGACAATACCAGGTGAGACCATATTAATACCATGTGAGACAATACCAGGTGAGACAATATTAATACCATGTGAGACAATACCAGGTGAGACAATATTAATACCATGTGAGACAATACCAGGTGAGACAATATTAATACCATGTGAGACAATACCAGGTGAGACAATATTAATACCATGTGAGACAATACCAGGTGAGACAATATTAATACCATGTGAGACAATACCAGGTGAGACAATATTAATATCATGTGAGACAATACCAGGTGAGACAATATTAATACCATGTGAGACAATACCAGGTGAGACAATATTAATACCATGTGAGGAGGAGCCCTTTATTGTTAATGTTTTGCTTCATCAGACAATTGATGAAGCTATATGCAAAATGTTGTGTAATGATTAGAGAGCTTAAAATCTGTGTGTGGTAACCCAACTTCGAATCCCGGTGGACCCCATGCTTTCATTACTTTCATTGGGAGGTGTTTGGTGTTGGAGTAAAATTTATAAAAAAATTATATATACCGGTATATATATATATATATATATATATTTATATATATATATATATATATATATATATATATATATATATATATATATACAGTATATGAATACCGGTATATAAAATATATATACAATCATGCATACATAAACAGATAGTAAACTATTCAGTATATTATGTATAATACTATGTATATATATGCACATTCATTAATATGTAACTACCAACATTTCAGCATATTTATTATGTATTATTTCTCATTAAAAAACTCATTATCTGAATAATTGCAGGAAATGATCATGTGCATTTCATGAAAACGGCCGGGTAATTAAACCATAAACTTAACATTCATGAAAACAGTTAATTAATGATTCCCGACAGTCTTCAACCTCTGCTTGCCCTGCTGATCTATATGACAAACATATAAAACAACTAAATAATTGTAGTATTAAATTAATATCCCAGTAATAATAAAAGGGATGTATATACTAGAATGTTTGTGAATATTGAACGTAAACTGGTTATATATACTGCAAACAGTAAGAACGTTTCTATTTCAATATTAATTGAATTTAATTAAATTGTCAGAGTAACACATAATGTTTGAATATCTACGTCAGAATTTAATTAATAATTATGCTCTCTCTCTCTTTCTCTCTGCATATATATATATATATATATATATATATATATATATATATATATATATATATATATATATACTGTATATATATATATATATGTCACACACATACACACACAGAAACATTTTTTTTTTTTTTTTTTTTTTTTAAGAGACAATGAACGGAGGAAGGAAAAACACAGATAAAAGAAAAAGGTCCATGTGCCTAAAGGCATCCTCCATTCATAAAATGTTTGTAACAACTGGATTTAAACATTTGTAGATTGTAAGTTTGTGGAAAGCAATTCGAGGGAAGTGAATTCCAAAGAGTAGTAGCTCTGGGGATAAATTAATTCTGATAAGCAGAAGTTCTGCATTGTGGAGGAGAAAGTGTAAATTCATGGGCGCTCTCAGCTGCCCTAGTTCTACGGGGAAAGATGTGGAGAGGAGGCACAATTGAAGCAAGTTCCTCGGAACAATTGCTGTGAAAATATCTGTAGAATAATGCAAGGGATGCAACGTTTCTTCGTATGGATAATGTAGGAAGGTCCTGTGTGATTGCAGGGTTATTGATTAATCTAATAGCTTTATTTTGAATTTTGTCCAACTGCCTCAATGCAACCACTCCACTTCCACCCCACAGAGGTGAACAGTAATCCATCTGAGAACGCACATGACTTTTATATATCACGGCCAACTGCTCGTCAGTGAAGAATTCTCGAACTTTGTACAAGAGTCCCAGTTTTTTAGAGGCATTCTTAGCAATGCTTCTAACATAATGTGTCCAGCTCAAGTTAGTAGTTAATGTTACACCGAGAATGTCAATACTAGGGGAAGTGGGAATATTTACATCATTAACAAATATATGGGAGTCAGTGAGATTCTGTCGGTTAGAAAATTGAATGTACTTGGTTTTCTGTGCATTAAAGGAAACTAGATTCTTTTGTCCCCATCCATTAATTCTAGAAAGGTCCTGGTTCAGAGAAATTGCAGTGTTTATTTTTGAATTTATAAGATCGGGTTGGGTGAAAGAATTGGTAAATGTGAAGGAACTGTGGAGTGTTGAGTCATCTGCGTAGGAATGTATTGGATTATGAGTGGTAGATATGAGATCATTGATATGAATGAGGAACAGAATTGGGGCCAAAACTGATCCCTGGGGAACATTTAACATCTCATCATTAGTTTCAGTATCAGTGCACGATATAAACTTGACTCTCACACTCTCTCACATACACACATACAAACTCAAACACATACACACACACACACTTTCTTTCTCTCCTAACATTTAACATCCATCATTAGTTACATTAGGGTACAACAGGGGAAGAGGGTTGTAGGAACCCTAAAAGCAGTAACAAGAAATAGGGTGGTCAGTATGGAAGTGAAGAAGTCCTTGCATGACAGTGTGGTAATCCTGACACTGACTTACGGAAGCGAAGCATGGACGTTGGTTGAGAGACTCAGACCAAGAGTGAGAGCAGTGGAAATGAATTACTTAAGGAGTGCGTGCGGAGTTACATGGAGGGATAGACAGACTAATGAGGAAGTAAGAAGGAGGTGTGGTGTGGAGGTAGATGTGCTGGAAAGTGTGAAAAGGAACAACTTGAGATGGTTCGGCCATATGGAACGTATGGAAAGTGAGAGAATGACTAAGAGGGTGTACGAGAGCGAGGTGGAGGGACAGAGGGGGAGAGGTAGACCGAATATGAGGTGGAAGGATGGAGTGAGGAACTACATGAACGAAGGCGGTGCTGGTTGGGGGGAGGGGCGTCGACTGACTGGGGACAGAGGTGCATGGGGGCGGTTCGTTCGTGGCCACCCCTTCATGGATCGCGGCGTCAGGCAATAGATAGATAGATAGATTAGTTACATTATCAGTACGCGATATAAACTTGAGGACAGACCACAGTTTGTACCACATAGTTATCAGTTAATAAATGTCACAGAAAGTCAAGGTAGATTCAACACACCTGTAATGTTGTAATCATCTAGTTTATAAGTTGGCTAATATATATTTTGCGTCAGCCAAGCGTATGTATTAATTTTGCATCACGCATTGAGATACAGTGGTTAGTTATCCGTGTCTTTATATTGTGTTTAAATATCTATGTGTTTATGTAATTATGTAAAAGCGTGAAATTATCGTTTAAAAGTATGTCGTAGACGTAACTCCATGGGGTGGGGGGGGGGGGGGGATTTAGTATTTGACCAATACGTTTTCCATCATGATAATGGTCCCACTTGTAACTGCAGCTGATCTACTGTATATATATACAAATATCATTAGTGTGTATTTATAACATATCAATATACAATTTCGATCATACCCTCTATCATGCCAAAATACCAATGTGGTCTGAGCTGCATTATCTAATAATAATAAATCCTTAAATTAATTTAGGGAACATTATCTTCTTTGTATTGTTGTTTTCACTTTCTTTGTCCTTCATGTTCTGCTCTAGTTTCTGTATTGTTCTTTTCACTTGTCTTTTATCCATCTCTCTTTTGCTCTCTAATGGCTCTCTTTAACCCAGCCAGTTAAGGGAGATTTCCACTTGAGGGACTTTTTCTTGACCCCTTTCTCCCTCATGTTCAGCTCCATTGTTTTTGAGATTTTAAGACGTTCGCCCCATTAGTTTGGGGATTTTCAGATTTGTCGCCCCATTTCTGTCAATTTTAAGACAATTTGTGCCATTTTATGTCGATTTTTTCTTGGCGAGCGACAGCGAGCCTGTAATTTAAGAGGAACCGGCCTTCGACCGACCGGTACATTATTCTATAAACAAATGTACGCATTTATCTTGAAAGGGGATCTAGTGGGTGTAATCTTAAGGTTTGATGGAGGTCTAGGGAACAAACGAAAACCCTCCCCTTAACGCACTCTCTTCTCTCTTCACCCCTGTCTCTTTCTCTTTTATCTCTCCCCTCTCCTCCACCACCCCTTCCATTATATCTCCTTCCTCTTTCACTATTTTGTTCCAATATCTACATCCTCTTTTCTGGGCCTCGTTTCCATAACTTCACATCATCGTTCATAGTTTCTACTTTCAACTTTGTATTGCTTCTTTTTCTTCTTCTTTTTATTATTTTTATTATTATTATTATTATTATTATAATTTGTATTATTATCATTGTTATTATTATTAGTAGTATTATCATCTATGTATTATTATTTTTTATTATTTATTATTTAATGTCGCTTTCTTTCTCTGATTTATTGTTGTGTATTGGTCCTCATTAATCGCTCATTTCTTCCATATCGATTCATTAGCTTTTTATTTATAAATTCTGACTTAGATATTTCTGTAACCATTCATTCTTTTACTATGCCTTTGTTTCTCACTCTTATACTCTGATTTAGCTTTTCTATTTGTTTTTGTTTCATGTATCTTTTGTTTCTCACGCAAATACTCTGTGCGATGACGGGGCTTGGCCATCAAAAGCCAAAGCCAGCTAAGCATCTGCTCCCGTCTTCAGTTAGCAACTCACTCGACTCATGCCGTAGTGCTAGCATAAGAAGTCAACCGCTATAAACCAAACCTTTCACTACCCAGGCCCAACCTCAACGACACCGAGTGAAGAGCAAATTAGAAAACGCTCCGCTAACATTCGACCAAGACCTATCCAATCCTGTGTTAAATTACAGCAAGGAGATGTTTATGCAAGTTCCTCACCAACCCCCTCAATACCCCCCCATCGAGGCTTGTAATCATATTCCAAATGCAATTAGCCAGGCTAGCCAACAAGCAAAACTCCCTTACCTACCTTCTTCACTAACCTATCTATCTATCTATCTATCTATATGCTCAGGCCCAATCCCCATTATGGGGGTAGCCTACTCAAGGCAGAGCAAGAACAGGGAAAAACACAAAAACAACATAAAACAACGAATAAACACAGATAAAAAAACACAAATTCACACACACCTACAGTAGGTCACCCTGGAGAAGACCCAGAGACCAGGGTCACCAAGGTCGCTCCAGCACTCCCCCGGCACCCGACCACCCGGAGAGGTTCCGATCTCGGCAGGCAGACATGCAGCGGAGCTAAAGCCACAAGCCCTCCCACCACACTTCCAGGCGCACCCTTCATATTAATCGTCTCCCCGGGCCAGGCGCCTGATGGACTATTATCTAGTCCAACTTGCGCCCGACCCCTTACTCCAAATGACCACGTGTTCACTCAACTATTCACAAGCATTCTCCATTCACTCCTGTCCACCACCACTTCTCCTGCCTGATCTATAGTCATTCCTCTATCATCCAAAGCTTTTCTTACACAGTCTCTCCATCTCAATGGGGGTCTTCCTGCCCTTCTATCTCCCCTTGTACCTGATTCACATATTCTCTTCACTAACAACCACCATACAACCTTCAAATTCCCTAAGCATTCCCCAAACTGAAATTCCCTGTTGCGCGCCCCAACAGTCCATGCCTGAGGTTAAGCCTCTTAACAATAAATATAAAATGTCCTCCCAGATCAAGAAGCATCTTTCCCATAATTTTAGTGCAACTACAAGCTTCACAATATATCAAAAACCTCTTCCCATGCCCCTACTATCCCGAGAGACAAGCCCCTTAACCCCATCACAAAAAAGGTTACTACCTGCCCGAACCAAGGGAAAGGTAGGCAAAGTCAGGGTAAGGTTACAGGAGTGCACTTCTTCCCCCAGGAAGGACGCGTAAATCTGAAACCCCCTTGATATTAGGATTAAGTTCTATCCTTGTTGGACATTCCAGTTCGTTCAACTAAAAAGAATAAATATGAGTGACTAAAAGAATACAAAATAAGTGCATTAACATGACTAAGAAGAAAGAAAGAAGGATCAGGATTTACCTGGAGTGTGTGAAAATCTCATCGAGCCCCTGTAATCAACCGAAGGACAACTACCGCAGTGACCACGTGTTCGCCAGACTCTCTTCCAGGCTTCTATCCTTTTTCTAAACTTTTAAGTGCTCTTTCTTCAGTAATGGTAACGATGATTTCAACTAGGGTTAACTTGATATGTTAAGGTTCACGTTAACGTCATTATCGAAGATTATCTATTCTTCACTTCTCCTAGTTACCCATCGCTCGATTTAGAGAGAATATTACACACCTCTATTTGTGGGATCAAAATATATATACATCTTCGATTATAGGCTCCTATATTTTTTATGGATAGATATACATATGTTTGTCCGGGAATAAATACATGTATACATACACGTCAAAACCAGTGAACACTTATTCAGACCTTGTTTTATGTAATATCATCAATTGTGTACGTAAATCATAGATAATTTGTTCACAGAGTGTTTTCTCAATCAGTCTCTTAATTTAACTATTATTATTCTCACGCTGTATGAAGTCTAATTAATGTTGTGTATTATTTGAGTGATTCTAACTCTATGTTATTCAAGTCGCATTAACTTATCATCCGACTAGAAATCTCAGTCACGCATAGATGACTAAATTCCATCTTTGACCCGTTCAAGAATTTATATTCATAATTATTTCTCTTTGAGTTATTTGAGTTTAATCTCCTGTCTAAGTTGAATTAAGTTATTGTTTATTCATGAATCAAATAGTGTCTTATCTTACATACTTTCAGTACCATGTATATGCTATTGCATTAACTAATATTTACTCTAAGCGGAAACTTACCTCGCATTTCCCCGTTTTCTATCAAGACACTATTTATTGTATTTGAGACTTAACATCTCTGTGTATGATTATTTATTTGTTCTAATAGTAACATCATGATATTTTACATGTTCTATTAGTAACCTTATTGTATTTATGTTTCAACTAGTATCACTATTATTTTAGTGAGCATTGTATAATATTTGTAAAACTTATTCTATGTTTGATCGTCGTCAGCCTTATCAATATACCGTATATAAGGACCGATCTATATTATTTCATTACCTACTGAATTGTACCCTAGCTATTAAGGAAATCAAACTTGTGAATGCCAAATACCGTTATCCACTGTTTAGAGAGGGCAACTCGCTAGCCACCAAATTAGGTGACTCAAGTTCGAGTTATAACTTGTCTATAACCCAATGAAAGCTGCCACCACTCCCATTAGTCTAGAGAGGATAATTATTAAATGTATATAGAATAGTATCAGACCTTAAAGATATAACAGAAAAGGAACTGAAACTTCAATATACTTCACATCTAATTTATTAAATGTTAACTTAGAACTTATTCAGAATATACTATAAGACTACTCAGGGTATCTTACAGAACCCTCATTCAATACCTGATAAGGTAACAAAAAGGGGTGTGGTTTAAATTAATCATGCACACCCTACACACATCCCAGGCACGCCCCAGGCACATGATATCCATTCCTTGATCACATGATATAGGAAGGATCTAATATGCTGACCAAAGTATGGTTCCCATGACCCCTGTCTGAGAGGTCAGAAGAATACACTCTAGCTTTCCTGTTGAATACAATAGGTGCATATAATACAAGAATTACAGTGATGATTATATCTATGTTAAATTATTATAATAGGAATATAAGTACAGTAGTTAAAATAATTAGTAATTCATGTAAATATATAAGTATGGAATAAACTGGTTTAGTAAGCAATGGGACTATATAACAATGGCATCCATTTAGGACAAAGGAAACTTCTCACCACATTCCAAGAAGTATACTGGACACCTTCAACCTACTTAACTGCGAAGAAAGTAACAGAAGCATGTCGATCCTGTGCACTTGGAAAAGATAAGACAAGGACTTAAGGACCCTCAGGAAAGCTCATCGCTTCCAAACCATGGCAACTGCTCGTCGTTGATATCATGGGACCCATGGAAGGTGTCAAACGTTTTAAATGCATCATTACCTTTTATTTGTCGATACTTATTCCATATATGTCATATATGCCCCGCCAAAGAGCACACAGCATTCGCAGTAGCCGAAGCGATGCAACAACATGTGCTCCCATACTTTGGATTACCTCAAGCTATTCACTACGACAACGCCCGAGTTCACCGGGCATGTCTGGACACAAATATCTCAAATGTTCGCATTTAAGATCAGCCATTCTTCCCCCTACTGGCCACAAGGAAATTCTATTTGCGAGAGAAGCCACCGCACCATTGCCAATCAAGTCTGAACCAGGTTGCAACAAATGAACACAACCGATTGGCCCAGCCAGGTTCGAATTGTGCAATGGGGAATCAACACCTGCTCTCGCCAAGATAGAATCACCCTCCATGAACGAATTTTCGGAGAACCACCCCTGCTACTACCCTTACTGCATCTGTCAGTACCATACTAGCTTTCATCCAACTTGAATCAGTCTCTCGTTCATCTAAAAAACAGACTGAGGCAACTACAGTAGCTACAGGATCTTGAACCCGACAACACACCAAAAATCAACACACACCGTGTAGGCGATCTTGTCATGGTAGCACAACTTCCCGTGCCCTCCAAGCTCAAGCCAAGATACAAAGGCTCCTTCGAAATTTTAACAGTACCAAATTGCTATCAAGTCACGGTCAATTACCATGGAGAATCACGTACCATTATGTATGCCGGTTCCAACGACTAGATGAACAGTTATCTATGTTAGCTCAAACTGATGATGATGATGCTTGCCCTGTTGATAATAATCCTAGCCTTTTACCACCCAAAACAGAGACCTTGCTGCCACCCCCAATTCCCCCCATCACCCCTATATACCTCCCGCTATACCCACTACACCTATTCCCACCCTTGAACGCTCTATACCTATCACTCGACCTATTCCAACTCCTACTCCAAACCACCCTACCACTCGAGCCTTCTCAGCTCATCCTGGTTTTATCACTATCCCTATCACTCAACCTCTATCCAACACTACTCAAAATGTACCAGTCATACACACTCCCATCCAGAAAACCCCACCTTCTAACAAACATCTCATAAACACAACTCAAACCTCTTCCTTCACCACACCCTCCACCAACATCTCATAAACACAACTCAAACCTCTTCCTTCACCACACCCTCCACCAATGCCGAACTCCCCATTTTTACTCCATCACCTAGCACTCAACCAACTTCTCAAGCTCTTCCCTTCATTTGTGTTCAAAATAACTCTCCACCTAATCCTCCACCTTCAAACTTACCCTCCACTCTAAACAAATCTCCTCAAAAACCATCCACCTCTCCTCCTAATATTTCTTCTTCTTCCCTTTCCAAAACCAATCCTACTCTACCTTTCCCTTCACAGCTTCCTCCTAAAAAAAACTTCCTAGCCCCCCACCCACCCACCTCTAAAAATTGACCACCCGTTTTTTGTTCCTCCCCATCACTAACCCCATCTCCTCCTATTTCACAGCCAAAGTGTACCAAGTCTGGCAGATGTGTCATACAAACCAAGAGATGGTCCCCTGCCATCCCCGAGCCGAAGCTACGGAAAAAGACCTCCAAACCTGCAACCACCAGCCCTTTACCTGTCACACCTATAACTACCACCACTGCACCTGATGAAGCCCCACCGGTCATCCCCGCACCTGCTGATCCTCCACCTGTCATCAACGCACCTGCTGATCCTCCACCTGTCCAGCCTGCACCTGCCAACCACACCCCTGTTCCTGAAAACCCTCCACCCAACACACCTTCAAATGCACCTATCTCACCCTCACAAGACCCACCCCACCAAAAAACAAACATACCAAAAACTAACCTCATGATAACACCTGACTCCTCCCACACTCCCCCTACACCACCTATATGCCCTGACCTTGACACTTCTAAGCTCCTCCCACTACCCCCCTATACCAAAAGTGACCCTGACCCTCCTAACACACTCATTCAGATCACTGATCTAGCTCCAACAACACCTACCAAAATGAAAGTGAACAGTCTCTCTCTCAAAGTCAACGACCAAGACGTACCCATCAACACACCAGCCCAGCTACTCGACCTCCTCCAACACTCTAAGATCCCTCTCCATCTAACCATGCTCCAGGATGTTGAAGCCCCTAGTAATATTCCAGCCAGAGTCTGGTACTACTTCCTACAGAACCTCACACCATACGTCCACAGCGAAACTTCCAAAGCATACTTACTGCAAGCCCGAGGTCAGGACTTTTTTTGCAAGGCGATGGTGAGATGATGGGGCCTGGCCATCAAAAGCCAAAGCCAGCTAAGCACCAGCTCCCATCTTCAGTTAGCAACTCACTCGACTCATGATGTATTACTAGCATAAGAAGTCAACTGCTACAAACTAAGCTCTCCACATCCCAGGCCCAACCTCAATGACACCGAATAAAGAGCAAATTAGAAAACGCTCCGCCAATGTTCAACCAAGACCTATCCAACCCAATGTTAAATTACAGCAAGGAGATGTTTATGCAAGTTGCTCACCAACCACCTCAACACCCCCCCCCCCCATCGAGGCTTGTAATCATATTCCAAATGGAATTAGCCAGGCTAGCCAATAAGCAAAATTCCCTTATCTACCTTCCTCACTAACCACCACCATACAACCTTCAAATTCCCTAAGCATTCCCCAAACTGAAATTTCCTGTTAAGCGCCCCAACAGGCCATGTCTGAGGTTAAGCCTCTTAACAATAAATATATAATGTCCTCCCAGATCAAGATGCATCTTTCCCATAATTTTAGTGCAACTACAAGCTTCCCAATAAATCAAGAACCTCTTCCCATGCCCCTACTATCCCGAGAGACAAGCCCCTTAACCCCATCACAAAAAGGGTTACTACCTGCCCGAACCAAGGGAAAGGTAGGCAAAGTCAGGGTAAGGTTACAGGAGTGCACTTCTTCCCCCAGGAAGGACGCGTAAATCTGAAACCCCCTTGATATTAGGATTAAGTTCTATCCTTGTTGGACATGCCAGTTCGTTCAACTAAAAAGAATAAATACGAGTGACTAAAAAAAATAAAAATAAGTGCATAAACGTCACTAAAAAGAAAGAGAGAAGGATCAGGATTTACCTGGAGTCTGTGAAACTCTCGTCGATCCCCTGTGATAAACCGAAGGACAACTACCGCAGTGACCACCTGTTCGCCAGACTCTTTACCAGGCTATCCTTTTTCTAAACATTTAAGTATTCTTTGTTCAATAATGGTAACAATGATTTCAACTAGGGTTAACTTGATATGCTAATGTTCCGTTAACGTAATTATCGAAGATTATCTATTCTTCACTTCTCTTGGTTACCCGTCGCTCAATTTAGAGGGACCATTACACACCTCTATTTGTGGGATAAAGATATATATACTTCTTCGAATATAGGCTCCTATATTCTTTATGGAGAGATATGCATATGTTTGTCCAGGAATAAATACATACATATTTACATGTCAAAACCAGTGAACACTTATTCAGACCTTGTGTTATGTAATATCATCAAATGGGTACGTAAATCAGAGATAAGTTGTTCTCAGAGTGTTTTGTCAATCAGTCTCTTAATTTGACTATTATTATGCTCACGCTATATGAAGTCCAATTCATTGTGTGTATTATTTGAGTTATTCTAACATTATGTTATTCAAGTCGCATTAACTTATCATCCAACTAGAAATCTCAGTCATGCATAGATGACTAAATTCCATCTGTGACCCGTTCATGAATTTATATTCATAATTATTACTCTGAGTGTTTTAGTTTAATCTCCTGTCAAAGTTGAATTAACTTATTGTTTAGTAATGAATAAAATAGTGTCTTATCTTACATACTTTCAGTACCATGTATATGCTATCGCATTAACTAATATTTACTCTAGGCGGAAACTTACCTCGCATTTCCCCGTTTTCTATCAAAACACTATTTATTGTATTTGAGACAAATCTCTGTGTATGATTATTTATTTGTTCTAATAGTAAAATCTTGATTTTTTACATATTCTATTAGTAACTATATTGTATTTATATGCTTCCACTAGTATCACTATTATTTTAGTGAGCATATAATATTTGCATAACTTATTCTATGATTGATCGTCAGCCTTATCAATATATATAAGGACCTATCTATATAATATTCCATTACCTACTGAATTGTACCCTAGCTATTAAGGAAATCAAACTTGTGAAACTTGACCGTGTATTTTGTGTCCATTGATTATCATTGTTGTGAAATTATGAAACTGAAGTTCTATCTCCCAGTCAGAGAGTTATAGATTGACGTACTTTTCTAAGGTGGAAAACGCAATCACTATAAATCACGTTAAACTACAACGTCGCACAACACTCTGATTTAGCTTTTATATTTGTATTTGATTCATGTATCTTTTGTTTCTCACTCATATACTCTGATTTAGCTTTTATATTTGTATTTGTTTCATGTATCTTTTGTTTCTCACTCATATACTCTGATTTAGCTTTTATATTTGTTTGTGTTTCATTTCATGTGTCTTTTGTTTCTCACTCATATACTCTGATTTAGCTTTTATATTTGTTTGTGTTTCATTTCATGTGTCTTTTGTTTCTCACTCATATACTCTGATTTAGCTTTTATATTTGTTTGTGTTTCATTTCATGTGTCTTTTGTTTCTCACACATATACTCTGATTTAGCTTTTATATTTGTTTGTGTTTCATTTCATGTATCTTTTGTTTCTCACACATATACTCTGATTTAGCTTTTATATTTGTTTTTATTTCATGTATCTTTTGTTACTCACTCATATACTCTGATCCTGTTTCTATAATTATTTTGTTTAATTTAACTTTTGTTTTTCTCCCTCATATACTCTAATATGGTTTATATAATATTTTCTCACTCATATACTCTAATATGGTTTATATAATATTTTCTCCCTCATATACTCTAATATGGTTTATATAATATTTTCTCACTCATATACTCTAATATGGTTTATATAATATGTTCTCACTCATATACTCTAATATGGTTTATATAATATTTTCTCCCTCATATACTCTAATATGGTTTATATAATATTTTCTCACTCATACTCTAATATGGTTTATATAATATTTTCTCACTCATATACTCTAATATGGTTTATATAATATTTTCTCACTCATATACTCTAATATGGTTTATATAATATTTTCTCACTCATATACTCTAATATGGTTTATATAATATTTTCTCCCTCATATACTCTAATATGGTTTATATAACATTTTCTCCCTCATATACTCTAATATGGTTTATATAATATTTTCTCCCTCATATACTCTAATATGGTTTATATAATATTTTCTATCGCTATTCCTCCACAATTGTTGCCTTGCATGGTGTGTATATCGTATTCATTCTACCTTTTAGTTTATAGATTAGTTTACCCTTTCTGCTTTTGTAATCCTTTCGGTGTTTCCATCTTCTATAAGGGAAGGATTTTAGTTTGTTCCCTAGATATCCATCAAGCTTAAACGTACACCCCCTTGGCCCCCCTTCAAGATAAATTTGTACATTTTTCGGTAGAAAAATGTCTCGTCCGAAGGCCGGTTCGTCTTAAACTACAGGCTCGCTATCACTCGCCAGGACAAAAATCGACACCTAAATAGCACGAAAGGTCTTAAAATTGACAGAAATGGGGCGAAAGTCCGTAGAATCGTTAATCTAATTGGGCGAACGTCTTAAGACCTAAAAAACAATGGGGCTAAACATGAGGGAATATGGGATCAAGTGGAAATATCTCCTTAACCCGTTCAATACCATGGACGTCCTTTTAATCATATTCTGGCAACTATTAGACGATTGTATTCAGCTTAGGACGAACCTCTAGCAATAATAAGGCTGCAACTGTCTCAAACAGCCCATTTAACTACCACAGATCCTTCCTAAGCTGCATAATATCGTCGAAATGAATCTAGAACAAAATATAAAACACGTCGCTGGTACTCGAAGGATTGGGTTCTCTGTTCCTCTCCCTTCTTCTTGTTTCTCTTGGTAACAAACAATTGGCCCCTTATCCTTACAGGTTTATGGTGTGTGTGTGTGTGTGTATTCATTAGAATTGTTATTCAAAAGGTAATATGAGAGAGAGAGACGTATCACTTAATAGCAGTCTGATCAGATAGAAAAAGAAAGCACCCTGAGGAAATATTATGTTGGAAGAGGGGGGGGGGGATGGTGTGGAGAGAGAGAGAGAGAGAGAGAGAGAGAGAGAGAGAGCGATGGGAGGAGAAGGGTAGGGGGAGACAAGGTGGTAGTGGGAATTATTTGATTTGATTCTTTATTGAGAAAGCATAAATACATGGGAATACATAATTACACGTCTCAAAAGGGCAAAGGTGGTAAAACAGTCAATTACCCTACTCATATTATACATGTACAATATAAACACAAACATGAAAACAACATTTAGTTAGTTTGTATCTCTATACTTGAGAGCACACCAGTTGTCCCTAACTGTTTAAGAAGGACCCTTAGCTAAGCTGAACTTAGGCTTAGCGCGGGTTTGTTATAATCCTGCTACTTTCCTTAATGTCATAGAATGACCCTCCCACTCCAGTTTAATACATAAGAACATGCCTACATATACACACCCATACATACACCCATACACACATATATACATATACAGTATATACATACATATATACACATATACATACACACACACACACATGCATGTACATATACCTACATACATACCTATACACACATTAATTCATACAATAACACACAAATTTCACAATATACAGTATATACATACACATTTATTATTATAATAACAATAATGATATAATGAGGCTATCAATTACATAATAATCATAACACTAAATCCTAAACTTTGTTTTATGTATATTTACCTTACGATGTATTGTATATTTTTGCATTTGGCTATTATTTGAGTAATCATATTATGATTGAACATCCATATAATTTGTTCATCGACCTTATCTATTACATTGTTTCTATATTTCGCTAGGTGTTGGCAGTGCAGTATATAATGATTTAAGGTATGACTTCTTGGTGTTTTACATAGTTGACAACATATTCCGTGTTCTCCTTTAGGAACACCAAGTTCCCACATGTACCAATATCCTAACCTAAGTCGTGTGCACAAGGAGTCCTTCCAAGCACTTCTTAAGTTTCCGTATATGAAGCTAGTTCGCCGTGCAACGTTATTATAGTGATAGAATGTTGCACTATTCGCGTGTTTTTCTTGCATCATAAAAAGTTCCGCATCCTTTTGTTTTTTTTCTATTTGTTGATTGGCTTTGTCTTAAAGATTGAATGCACTCGTAATCTATTGTGTCTTTCTCCGTTCCTAATTTAGCAAGTTCGTCCGCTCTTTCATTATTGATTATCCCAACATGTGAAGGTATCCACGTAAATTTTACCATTCTCCCATTATTGCGTAGTTCATCTATAATAACCTTGCACTGAGATACGAGGTTTTCATACACGGGTTTTTTGCTGTTCATAGATTCCAAAGCACTTCGACTGTCTACGAAAAAGCACACATCACCTTCTCTCCCTCTTATTTTATTTAACCCGTATAACATAGCACATATTTCTGCCTGCGTAGAGGACACGTTGTTACTTATTCTATAATAATATTCACTGTATATGTTATCGTTACCTACATCGTCACTCACCAGTATCCCATATCCTGCTCTCCCATTTTCTGTGACAGAGCCATCGCAGTATACTTGCGCAACATTATCATCGTTTAATTAATTTATCTTTTATTCAACAATGATTTTAAGTTCCCCAGTCTCGTACATACTTTTCTTTTTCCCCAGCTTGATAATATTTATATCCACGCCTTTATCTTCCCAGGGTGGAGGTTTTTGTGCCCTCTCTTCGACCAGAAAGAAATGTATTAGGTCAAATTTCTCTACTTTATGTATTAGTTCTGTTAGGTATCCCCTCTTGCCTTGCCTCCTGAAGGTTCGAATTTTACGTATGCCATCGTTGACGTCTTGTGCCAATTTTTCACCACTACCTGACCGTATATGTCTCATTGCCGAAACTAGGTTTACTTCCTCTATTCTGTGTCGCAAGGTTGTTAAAGTTAATTCTAATCTCATAGCAGCTACCATCGCAGTTTTGGGGCAGTTTAATATAACCCGCATAGCCTCATTTTGGATAGTTTCTATTTTATCCAACCTTCCTTCACCAAGGCAAGAGAGAACGGGGCTGGCATATTCCACCACTGACCTAATAGTGGTGAGGTACATCATCCGCAGTACCTGTACACCAACACCTGTACCACTCCAAGCTAGGGATTTAAGGGTGCCATACGTGCCTTACATTGTGTTTGTATATGATGTAACTCGGCATCTTTACTGTCTGATGTATATCCTATATAGATGCCTAGATACTTAATGCTCCTAACCCTATCAATATTGTTTTCATTCACAGCTAATTGTTTATCGCCCATAGCACGACACTGAAATTTAGTTTTTTATTCATTAATTACTAGCCCTAGCTTCTGGGTTAATTGCCCAAATTTGTTGAGGGCCAATTGCATATTCTCGACGCTAGGTGCTTTGCAGCATTATATCGTCTGCGTATATTGTTATTTTAACACCTGGACCTAGCATATCTTGAGCTATCCTATTGATTAGGACATTAAAGAGGAATGGACTTAATACCCCGCCTTGTGGTGTACCCAGGTCAAGTTTCCTTTCCTCAGAAAGAGCCCCTTGATACTAGACCTGCGCCTTCCTTCCAAATAAATAATCTCCTATCCAATGTAATAATTTTCCTTTTACACCCATGTTAGCTAATTCAAACAAAATTACCTCTCCATTTGCTTTATCAAAGGCGCCCTTGAGATCCACGTATACCCTGCAGTAATCATTATCGTTGGCCAGACACTTTATGACTGCATCAGATGTACCCCTAACTTTTCTAAAACCGAACAGATTGTTGCACAATTTATCGTCTATGATATATAATAGCCTCTCCAACACGATTTTCTCCATCATTTTGGACATACACGATGTGAGGGAAACGGGTCTACTCTCCCCATTTGGTTTAGGGATGGGAATGATTATAGCTTTTTTCCACGCTTTAGGCAGTTTACCCTCTTTAAGACTCATGTTGAATAATCGAAGGAGGGGGCTATCTTCTATACTGGCAAGGCAGTTTAATACATCGTAAGTTATACCGTCTTCCCCGGGAGCTGTAGATTTACCTTGTTTAATTGCTCTAAGTAGTTCATCTCTTGTTATATCTACATCTGTGATGTCTGCTATATTTAATGCGTTAATAATAGTTTCTCTCCTCTCATTTTCCCAACCCTCTAATCCCTCCCTGACATCCTGCGGCAGTGAATCGGTGGGAATGAGGGAGGGACAGGGTTGTTCTCTACCGAGGATTACCTCCCATTGTAGTAGGCTTTACCTGACCCTACCTGTACGGACCCGTAGGCAGTTTCACCTTTAACCTTTTCAAACTCCTCAATTGATCTCTTTCGACGATTGACATTCCATTCTAATTGGCTTTACCTGACCTACAGTCCGTTGCTCCATTAACCCTTTTCCAATTCCCTCATTTAATCTCTCCCAAGGATTTAACTCCCATTATTAGCCTCACCTGACCCTACCAGAACAGGTTTTGTATGTATGCATGTTTGTTTGCATACGTGAGCGTTTATGTATACGGGCATGTGCACACTTACTGCATGTTCTTATGTTCTTATATATGTATGTATATATGCGTATTTATGTGTGTATGGTATCTATGTATATGTATGTTCTGTATATGTCAAATAAATGTGTACTGTATATGCACTGTAAATCACTTACTCTCATGGTTAATTTATGATAATTTGTATTTTACACTAGCATAATTATTGTATTAATTTCTTGTTTTTAATGTAAAGTATATTATACTCACCCATTGTAAACTGAGCTTACCATTTTCATATCTGTACATCTCATGTTCATCCACTAATTGTAAAATGTGTATTTTCAGCTCATGAGGCTGCCATTCTTTAATAAACCGTTTATTATTATTATTATTATTATTATTATTATATAAGTACAGCACATTACCACGATTGATATTCATTTATAGAATACTGAATATTAATCTAATCATGTACTGTACCCAACTGCACTATGAATAGCCTACTAATGTGATAGGAAGTGATAGGAAGTTGATAAAATACTTGATATATTGAACATATTCCTCCACACAAGTAAATAAACCAAGGCATATGAGGCAGGGGAGGTGTGGTGGAGTGGTCATGCCACTGGATTGGTAATCCAATGGACCCGGGTTCAAATCCCGATATGTCAATGGGAAGATATTATTGGGATTGAATTTGTGCTGTACCTAGTATCAGTGCATTACCACAAAGCCCACCGAAATGCCAAAAAAATACCCTCATTGTTTCCTGATTAAATAACACTGTATGAATATTCCCATATTGAAAATATGTTACAGGGGGACCATGCCTAGTGAGTTAACTGCTCAATAGGTGGCGTTCTGAGAGTGAGGGTTTGAGTCTGGAGGGTGAGACGGTGAAGCACTTGAACGAAGCAACCAGCCGCTTCAGAGATGGAGCTGCTTTGAGCCATGATGGATGCTTCTCATGTCTCACTCCCCAGACTGGAACAAGACCTCACGGGCTTCACCGTGTTGAGCGGTTGAATGTACAGGCTCTCAGCCTATGCCCGAAAGGGAGTAGTTGGAATATAGAAAAAAAAAAAAAAAAAAAAAAATCATTAACCTTTTCTGTGCCGATGACGTCTTTTTGTTGTTATATCAGCTATATTTAGAAAATTTTATAGAGCTTTGGAAAGATACAGTATATGGTAGCTAAAAAGATTTATTGGGATAATCTGTAGGCTAGTCCTTTATTGGGTAGACATCCTTTGATTTGTTATAATTAATTGATTATATAGTCCATTCATTATAAGTTAGTTCAGCAACCCACCCGTATCCCGGATCACATCGGAGATCGGCCCAACATTCTTGACCTGTTTCTAACTTCTAACCCTTCTTCTTATACTGTCGATCTTTTATCTCCTTTGGGCTCCTCCGACAATAAACTTATCTCTGTCACCTGTCCTATTTCTCCAGAACAGCCACCCAATCCTCCTAGCCGGCGTCGCTTGTGGCACTTTGGCGCTGCCGACTGGGAGGCTCTCAGGCAGTACTTCTTTGATTTCCCATGGAATTATTTCTGCTTCTGTGGCCGGGGACCCTCGGAGAGTGCTGAACACATTACCGAGGTAATCCTATCGGGCATGGAAGCATACATTCCATTCTCTTTCTCTCAGACTAATGCTAAAAAAAATTGGTTTACTCACGCCTGTTCTACTGCTGTCCGCAATAAGGAGGAAGCATTCAAACGGTACCGACGCCTTAAAACTCAAGACTCTCATTCTTCCTATGTTTCTGCCCGGAATCAAGCCAAATCTGTTCTTCGGATTGCCAAGCACTCTTTCGTCAATAATAAATGTGCTGAACTATCCAACTCTAGCTCTTCCCAAGCTTTCTGGCATCTAGCCAAAAAATTCTCCAACAATTTCTCTTCCTCGCCTTTCCCTCCCCTTTCCCACTCTGATGGCACAACCATCACCTCTTCCTCTGACAAAGCTAAACTCTTTGCTCAAACTTTTGCTAGAAACTCCACCTTGGATGATTCCGATGCTATTCCTCCCTCTCCACCCTCCTCTCTCTTACTTCATCATCATCTCAGGCATTCTCCCCAAGATCGACGCACCTGATAAATTCTACGACAAGGCCTTCAGCACAAATAGCCAACTAAAATATTTGTGTCTGAGGGAAGAAGTTGAATTCATCAACCTCTGGGACAACTTCTACAACCAGCCTACTCTGTTCCGCAAGGATGGCACTCATCTAAACCCTGTGGGTTCAGCACGCATGGGTCGTCTCCTACATGAAGCAGTCCGCAGCCATGGATCAAAAAACGCCATCAGAGAAGAAGCAGCAGTGACATAAATCATCCAACGCCAAGAAAAAAACAGAGGCAACCGAGGACCACCAGCGATAAGGACCGAAGACAGCGAGGACCGAGGACAGCCATGAACATAAATGTAGATCCGACAAGAACCAAAGATATTATTAACCCTTAACTGTCGGCGCGCAACATAAGTCGAGTTAAATAAAGCTGGACTATGTGGCGGCGCTCGACATAGGTCGTGTGGCAATTTCAGCACTTAATGTTGATGAGAGAGAGAGAAAAGTGGTGGCAGGAGAGTAGCGAGCGTATGACTGCTCCAGACCACCGCGGCGAACCTACTGACACGAATCCCACCTCCTCCCTCCCTCTCTCACTCGCTATATACAGAATTGTATGGGGAAAGCGCCTAATTACATGCTTTTTGCACTCGCGTTGCACGGTTATTGCAAGAAAACTAGCCATCATAAAAGGATCGTTATGGTGTCATTCGAAAGCTCTGTTTATGCCCTTTCAGGGATAGATACTTGTTTTACGTTCTGGGTCTTATTTAGGCATGAAAATGATCACGTAAACAGCCCTATTTTGGCTAAAAACACCCCGCTGGGCGGTACATATAAATAAACCGCCTAGGCCGCTAATAAGGTGTTAAAGAGCGTTCCGTGAGTTCTAAAATAAAAAATTTAAAGGTTTTCTATGCAAACGCTCGTAGCATACGCAATAAATTTTCAGATTTAGAGGAGCTAGTGTTTACAGAAAATTATGATGTGATTGGCATAACAGAATCTTGGCTCAATACAGAAGATAGAGACTTTTTAGCAGAGTATTCACTTCCCGGTTATGTAATGTTTGAGAAAAGCCGAATAAATCGAAATGGAGGTGGCGTTTGGCGTTTTACTTTATATCAAAGAAAGTCTTAACCCTACCCTCTTGTCAAAACCTCAAATTGTGAACGTCGACGCATCTTTTGTGCTAATAAAGAATAATAAAGGTACAAAAATAATACTTGCATTAATATACTGACCTCCAGCTCAATCAGTGCAAACTGACCGAGAAATTTACGAACAAATTGTAGATGTAAGTAACTCACAAGATACCGTAATTTTTGGCGACTTTAATTTACCTGTGACCAAGTGGGGCGATACTCTTACTTCACACTCTTACTTCACATGACTTGTATACGAACTTGCAAGAGAGTTCGCTTTATCAATTTGTTCGAACGCCGACCCGTGGTAATAACGTTCTTGACATTGTACTTGCAACAAAAGAAGAATTAATAGAGAATTTGAATGTTGGTGATGAATTCAGTAACAGCGACCATCGTACGATAACTTTCACTTTAAAGTTTACTAGTAACGAACCAAATAGTAGCATCGAAAAAGTCCCTAATTTGAAGAAAGCAAACTTCCATAAACTTAGAGCTATGTTTAAAGAAACTGACTGGAGCTTTTTAATTAACAATAACGACATAAATACATCTTGGAAGTTATTCGAAACCACTTACCTAAAAGCAGTGCAAGACTGCATACCATCGAAAATACGGCGTCCAGGCCATAATAATAAGCCCAAATGGTGGAATAAAGATATTTCAAACTGCCTGCTTGCTAAAAAATTTGCTAATGATAGATTAAAATCCTCACAAAATGACGAAGAACGGGTGAAATTTGTAGAGCTACGACGCAAAGCCAAAAAGTTAATTAAGCAAAGTAAAAAGACCTTAGAGTTACATATTGCGAATCAAAGTAAAACAAACCCGAAAGAATTCTATAGTTATATCAGAAAGAAAAAAGTAATTACTTCAACTGTTGGACCGTTAGTCGATGAAAATGGAGAATACACCAAAGACGAAGTACAAATGAGTAATGCCCTCAATACCTTCTTTGCATCAGTTTTTACAAAAGAAGACCTCAGTGATATCCCTACACCATCGCCGATTCAGATTGATAATTCAGATGTTCTAAGCAATATCACCGTTACAGAGAGAGAAGTATTGAATTGTTTAGATAAACTCAAGGTAAATAAAACGCCTGGACCTGATACAATCTCGCCTAGAGTTCTGAAGGAAGCTAAGGATGAGCTCTCCAAACCACTGACATTACTATTCAATAAATCCTTGCAGTCTGGAACTATGCCTGATCAGTGGAAGCTAGCCAACGTAACACCGATATTCAAAAAAGGCAGCAAATCCCTACCAAGTAACTATCGTCCAATTAGCTTAACTTCAGTTGTATGTAAAATGCTAGAAACGGTCATACGAGACAGACTCGTAAATCACTTAGAGGAAAATAACATACTTAAAGATACTCAACACGGCTTCCGTAAAAAACGTTCCTGTTTAACAAACCTCTTAGACTTCTTCCACGATATCCTCAACCTCTACGATGAGAGTAAAGCTGTAGATATTATATACCTTGATTTTCAAAAGGCCTTTGACAAAGTTCCCCACAAACGTTTACTGCTAAAACTAAAAGCGCATGGAATACAAGACGGTGTGTTGAAATGGATAGAAAATTGGCTCAGCAACAGAAAGCAAAGAGTAGTCATAAACGGTAAGGCATCTAAATGGACCAATGTAAGTAGCGGGGTACCCCAGGGATCGGTACTAGGACCAATTCTCTTTCTAATTAACATCAACGACATAGATGAGGGCCTCACCTGTACAATCTCAAAATTTGCTGACGATACAAAAATTGCAAATAGCGTACTCTCAAAAGAACAAGTTAACGATATGCAACACAATCTAGATAAATTGTCATGTTGGGCCCAAATTTGGCAAATGAGTTTCAATGCGGATAAATGTAAAGTACTACATATCGGATACCTAAATGAAAGCAAACTATTCGATGAATGGCACTCAGCTTAAGAATGTAAACAGAGAAACCGATCTGGGAGTAACAATATCGAGTAACCTAAAACCGAGTCAACAATGTTCAGAAGTTGTTAAGAAGGCAAACAAAATAATTGGCTTTATAGGCAGGTCATTTGAGCATAAATCCAAAGAAGTTATCCTAACCCTTTACAATTCCTTAGTCCGCCCTCTTCTGGAATACTGCGTTCAATCCTGGTGCCCTTATTACCAAAAAGATATAAACAAGCTAGAACGAGTTCAACGTAGAGTTACCAAAATGATACCTAGCCTAAAGAACAAACCATACGAAGAGCGTCTTAGAGAATTAAATCTATTTCCTTTAACCCAGCGCAGATTAAGAGGTGACTTAATTCAAGTGTTCAAAATCATCAAAGGCATCGACAATATGAACTGTAGTAAGTACTTCACTATCGACCAATCTAATTACACGCGGGGAAACGGTTGCAAAATTATTGGTAAATCTTTTAACTCACACGAATCTAAGAATTTCTTCTTCAATCGAGTTGTCAACTTGTGGAATGGTCTTCCCCGAAACGTTATAGACTGCATCACCGTTGATTCATTTAAACTCCGCCTAGACAAATCTCTCGCTTCAAACCCGCGACTGACTGCGTTTGTAAATGAATAACTTTATTTTATCCCCCCCTGAGTTACTAACCCATCTGTCCCCTACTAACTTCCTAATCCTGCCACGGACATTAGTTCCAGGCCAGTAATTCCCTTTCCAATGTTCCCTTACCCACTCTAAACCACTGTTTGGACACTTGATCTTCAGTGTTTTGGAGGACAAGCAACCTAGAAGGGTCACTAGATCTGTTGTTACTTGATTTCCTTTGTACTCCTTTGTACTCCTTTGTACTTATGCCTAATATCCTAATCTCATCTAAAGATGTACTTTCTACCCTCTCTGGGCTTAATACTAAGAAGGCGTACGGTCCGGACGGTGTTCCTCCTGTTGTACTCAAAAACTGTGCTTCCGTGCTGACTCCCTGCCTAGGCAAACTCTTTCGTCTCTGTCTATCCTCTAACGTATTCCATTGATGCTGGAAGTTTGCTCTCACTCAACCTGTCCCAAAGAAGGGTGACTGCTCTCAACCCTCCAACTATCGTCCAATTGTTCTCATCTCTTGTCTTTGTAAAGTTTTTGAAACTATTCTTGCTTCCAAATTTCTTCAGCATTTCTCTTCTCATAATCTGCTTTCAGATCGCCAGTATGGCTTCCTTAAGGGTCGCTCTACTGGTGATCTTCTTTCATATCTTACTAACTCTTGGTCATCCTCCTTTCGTGAATTCGGTGAGACTTTTTCTATTGCACTAGACATATCGAAAGCCTTCGATAGAGTCTGGCACAAATCTTTAATTTCAAAACTACCCTCCTTTGGTTTCTATCCCTCCATCTGTGCCTTTGTCTCTAATTTCCTTTCCGGCCGTTCCATAGCCGCGGTTGTGGACGGCCATTGTTCACTTCCTCACCCTATAAACTCCGGTGTTCCTCAGGGCTCTGTCCTATCTCCTATTCTCTTTCTAATTTTTATAAATGAGCTTCTCAACTGTACCTCAATTCCCATCCATTCATACGCAGACGACTCAGCCTTACACTACTCCATTAGTTTTTCAGAACGCCCAAGCCAGCAATTCCTCAACGACAAACGGAATGAATCCATAGAACACTTAAATTCTGATCTAACTACTATCTCCAATTGGGGCAGAGAAAACCTTGTTACCTTTAATGCTTCCAAAACCCAATTTCTCCATCTATCTACCCGTCAGGAACTTCCAGCGGACTATCCCTTATTCTTCAACAATACAAAAATCAATCCTTCATCTTCTCTCAATATTCGTGGTGTCTCTTTTTCTTCTGCTCTCACTTGGAAGGACCATATTACCAGTCTTGCTAAGGCAGCCTCCCAGAAGTTGGGTGTGCTCAACCGCCTTAGGGGGTTCTTTACCCCTGCACAGCTTCTTGCTCTGTACAGGGGCATAGTGCATCCTTGTATTGAGTATTGTTCACATGTGCGGGGAGGTTCCTCTCACACCGCTCTCCTAGACAAAGTTGAAAGGAAGGCCTTTCGTATCATTAACTCCCGTCCACTCACCAACTCTCTGCAATCTCTCTCTCTCCACCGCAATGTTGTATCTCTCTCGCTATTCTATCGCATCTATAATAATCAGTGTTCCTCAGAGCTTTTCCAGTGTATACCACCTCCTTTACGTAGGGCACGTGGTACCCGTCTTGCAACACAATCCCACCCCTACTCTGTACAACTCTCCAACCCAAGAGTGAAACGTTACTCTCTAACTTTCTTCTATTCAACAGCTTTCCCTCTTCCTATGACTTAAATTGCTTCAAACTCCGTGTGTCCAGGCATTTTGGCTCGAACGTCCCTTGATTTTTGCCCTGTCACTCTTTCAACTATGGGGGAGGCACTCGCTATAGGCAGTTCTGCCTTTTGCCTCTCTCACTCACATAGGCAAAATTAGGCCAGAACTCGTAACCCCTAACCTTTGTAACTCAAAAAGGGCTCGAGTTAATGGGCTGTACATTCCCACACCTATTTCCTCGCTGACTCTTCCCAAATAGTAAACATATTAGTTAGAATATCCTAGTAAAATGTTCTGTCATTCTTCTACTAAACAAGTGAACTCTGGAACTCTCTCCCTCAATCAATCTTTCCTTCATCCTACGACTTAAACGTCTCTATACTTCGTGAGTCCAAGCATGTTGACCCCATTGCCCTTTGCATTTGGCTCTCTGTCCCTCTTTTGGTTTTGGGGAAACACTCGTTACAGGCAACCGGCTCTTTGTCTCCCTTATGCACATAGACAAAAAGTTGTTTGTGAGTTATAGAGGGGTTAGTATTAAAGAGCTTTGGCCTAATTATAATGAATATAGTATAGTTATGTACTGTACAGTATATTGTGTATTTGACCCATTCAGTACCAGGGACGTCCTTTTCATAATATAGTATAGTTATGTACTGTACAGTATATTGTGTATTTGACCCATTCAGTACCAGGGACGTCCTTTTCATAATATAGTATAGTTATGTACTGTACAGTATATTGTGTATTTGACCCATTCAGTACCAGGGACGTCCTTTTCATAATATAGTATAGTTATGTACTGTACAGTATATTGTGTATTTGACCCATTCAGTACCAGGGACGTCCTTTTCATAATATAGTATAGTTATGTACTGTACAGTATATTGTGTATTTGACCCATTCAGTACCAGGGACGTCCTTTTCATAATATAGTATAGTTATGTACTGTACAGTATATTGTGTATTTGACCCATTCAGTACCAGGGACGTCCTTTTCATAATATAGTATAGTTATGTACTGTACAGTATATTGTGTATTTGACCCATTCAGTACCAGGGACGTCCTTTTCATAATATAGTATAGTTATGTACTGTACAGTATATTGTGTATTTGACCCATTCAGTACCAGGGACGTCCTTTTCATAATATAGTATAGTTATGTACTGTACAGTATATTGTGTATTTGACCCATTCAGTACCAGGGACGTCCTTTTCATAATATAGTATAGTTATGTACTGTACAGTATATTGTGTATTTGACCCATTCAGTACCAGGGACGTCCTTTTCATAATATAGTATAGTTATGTACTGTACAGTATATTGTGTATTTGACCCATTCAGTACCAGGGACGTCCTTTTCATAATATAGTATAGTTATGTACTGTACAGTATATTGTGTATTTGACCCATTCAGTACCAGGGACGTCCTTTTCATAATATAGTATAGTTATGTACTGTACAGTATATTGTGTATTTGACCCATTCAGTACCAGGGACGTCCTTTTCATAATATAGTATAGTTATGTACTGTACAGTATATTGTGTATTTGACCCATTCAGTACCAGGGACGTCCTTTTCATAATATTATGACGATTATTATACGGTTTCATTCAGCTTGGAAGGCCCTCTAGCAATGATAAGGATTCCAACTATCTCAACCAACCCTTTTAACTATCACAGATCCTTCCAAGATGCATAATATCGTCTAAATATATCTAGAATAAAGTATAACACACGTCGCTGGTTCTCAAAGGGTTAACAATGGGTCCAAACTGTGATGTCAATCTTTGGAAGTGGTCCTTGCTTCATCAATCTGAGTCTAGATGTTCACAACCATGATCTCTCACTCTCACTCTCACTCTCACTCTCTCTCTCCCTCTCCCTCTCCCTCTAGATCAGTGGTTCTTAAAGTTTTTCAGCCCCGATACCCCAAACTTCAACTCCAAGTCAACCTGATACCCCCTCTCCAAACAGCTGAATTCTATGGACTCTTTTATTTTTATTTTCAGTGATTTGCACTGACCTCCTTGCAGAGCGCTTTGAAGATCCGATGATTCAGGGGCCTCGCACGAATAAAATTCACGGTCTTCACTGTCGAGTCTAGGATCTCCTTCAGGGAAACGGGGAGAGTTTTGGATGCCAAAGCATGCCGGTGCAAAACACAATGTGATGAGCTCATATGAGGTGCCTTTTCCTTCACGAGAGTGGTGAATCCGGATTTGTGCCCAATCATGGCTGGGGCACCATCAGTGCTGACTGTTTCCTCCCATTCACTCACTCCCACTTGTAGTTGCCAGTTAGTCACTCCCTACTCGTAGTTGCCAGTTAGTCATAGTCACCATTCAGTGCACAAAATTATTAATTTAATATTTTCCAGGATGCCTTTTTGGATACCCGCAAGAACCGATTTCGATACCCCCTGGGGGTATTGAGGCACTACTTTAAGAACACCTGCTCTAGATGCTCACAACCATGAAGACCCCAAGCTGTCCCTCGGTGTGAGTTTAATCAGTTGAGAGTCTGAAGGAAATATACTGATGGTGTTGTGTGTGTGTGAAAGAAAGAGAGAGAGTGGGAGTGTGTGTGTGAGAGAGATAGAAAAATTGTGTGTGAGAGAGATAGAGAGAGCGATAGGTCATAGTCCAGAGTAAGGCCTCATAAATCACCCTTGGCCTTGTTGTCCATAACTTAAATTCGTACTTTACAATTCTCTTCCCTCTCCTCTTTCCCTTCCTCTTCTTCTTTTTTATCTTCCTCTTCCTCCTCCTCCTTCTTATATTTCTCCTCCTCCTCTTCCTCCTTCTCTTCACCCTCCTCTTTCTCTCCATAACTTACATTCTTCCTTTACACACTTCTTCCCGCCTGCAGTCTGACCTTACATTCTTCCTTTACACACTTCTTCCCGCCTGCAGTCTGACCTTACATTCTTCCTTTACACACTTCTTCCCGCCTGCAGTCTGACCTTACATTCTTCCTTTACACACTTCTTCCCGCCTGCAGTCTGACCTTACATTCTTCCTTTACACACTTCTTCCCGCCTGCAGTCTGACCTTACATTCTTCCTTTACACACTTCTTCCCGCCTGCAGTCTGACCTTACATTCTTCCTTTACACACTTCTTCCCGCCTGCAGTCTGACCTTACATTCTTCCTTTACACACTTCTTCCCGCCTGCAGTCTGACCTTACATTCTTCCTTTACACACTTCTTCCCGCCTGCAGTCTGACCTTACATTCTTCCTTTACACACTTCTTCTTCCCGCCTGCAGTCTGACCTTACATTCTTCCTTTACACACTTCTTCCCGCCTGCAGTCTGACCTTACATTCTTCCTTCCTCCGCGTCTCCTCCTCCTTCTTCTTATCTTCCTCTCCTGGTTCTATTTTCTATTTCCTCTTTTTACTTCTCTTTCCCGTTCTTCTGTCACTTTCACTTCCCCTCAAATTCAAATTCAAATTTATTTAGCTCAATTATATATATATATATATATATATATATATATATATATATATATATATATATATATATATATATATATATATATATATATATATATACAATGTGAATTTATACATTAAGAGCTGAGCCCGCTAAGCCAAGGCTATCCAGCAGGCACCTAGTGAAACAATGGTGCTGTCAGACTACTATTAATTAATATCGGTTAAGGAGAAATATAAATGTGTAGAAACATACATACGCACAAGGTAATATGTGATAAGTAGGACTTACTGTAAAGGAATGTTATTATATTAAAACCAGAATGTTACACACACACACACACACCTTATGATAGAAATATAGATGGTAGTAAATACGGTTAGACTGTATTGTTCTCCCTCCTCTTTCCAATCCATTTCCATCCATCATTACTCCCGCAGATTATCCTCTCATGTTTCCTCCTTCCCTTCTCCTCCTCCATGTTTTCTTCTTCTTCCTCCTTCCCTCCTCTTCCTCACCCTTCCCTATTCTTCCTTCTACTTCTCCTGTGCCTTCTCCCATTCTCCTCTATATATTTGTCTTCCTTTTCCTCCCTCCTATTCGTCCTCCATATATTCTACTTCTTCCTCACCAACCTCCTCCTCCTTCTCCATATTTTCTTCTTCTCCCTCCTCTTCCTTCCTCCCACTTCCCCTCCTGCTACCAACATTCACCCTTCATAGCGTCTGGCCTCAATATTCTCGCTCTCATACATTCTTTCTTCACATTGTTATGGTCCCTTTCTCTCGCCCGAGTCGTCTCTCAACCATCTTCGGCATTATATCATCACTAAAATCATCACTATCATCACCACCATTATCATCATCATCACAATCACCATCATTACAAGCTTCATCATAGTCAACATCACTGTCATCATAACCTTCATCACTATCACCACCATCACCATCATCATTATAATCTTTGGTTTCCGTTATTGCTTCTATTTCATATTCTTTCTGTTCTTCTCTCCCTTTCTTTCCCTGTTAATATCATACTTATCCATTCGTTAAATCGTCTCTCTCTCTCTATATATATATTGAGATGACGGGCCCCCAACCAACGATACACAGAGTGGCCAGCATAACCACTCAGACAACCTCAAAACCCCAAGACAAACGACGAGGATGTTTACCTGAGTCCCCCCTACCAGTCTGCCGGAATCTACCTGAGTTGACCATGCCCATCCGCCCATTCCATAGTTCTCTTTCACACCCCCAGCCATCTAAGAAAACGAAGGACTCTCTCAGCCAGTCACAAGCCACCATCCTCAGCCAACCACAACCACCCTGGGACCACCAATTAGAACCCTCCTTTTACGTAGCCTCCACCAGAAGTGACGCTCCCTGTATTGTTCCGCCGGATTTGAAATATGATGAGCACTCCCTTATACAATCTACTCACCAGCACCCCGGATATTGCAGGAACAAATGGACCTGATGACGCCTGATTAATCCAGGCCCCCGAGGATATAACTACAATCCCCTATGTGTATGTCTGAATATAATTGGAAGACCTGCAAGACAGCTGTTCCAATTTTAGCTTTAAGTGTTTTCTATTTTTCATAGCAGCCCTGAACCTTCCAGCTGCCCCATGTAATATTATAATATTACCTTGGAACCAGGCCCATATGATAATACCTGGGTTTCAAGGCTACAATGTATAGGTACCTCACAACAACCATTTTTCCTCTTTCCTCTATACCCCTTTTCCCTCGAGTTCATTGACACCTGAAGTAAGAAAATATTTGCATAGGACCTCAGAAAAACCTGAGGAAAGTACACACCACCTCACTTACTGACTAGGCATTACCTCACTGGGATGGTCTAGTTAAGGTCAGAGTTGCTACAGTGCCCTCCCCTCCCTCACCACCTCACTTACTGACTAGGCATTACCTCCTTGGGACGGCCCAGTTAAGGTCAGTGTTGCTACGGTGCCCCCCCCCCCCCCCCCCCCTCGAGAGTGCCCCCTGGACGTTGGCCGCCCTTCCGGATTGCTGAAGGGCCACCTATCTGTTGCCTGGCGCCCTGAACCGAGGACCCCTGCTTGAGCTATGGACGTAGGCCTGGACCTAGGACCCCTGCTCGAATTACGTAAACAGGCCTGGACCTAGGACCCCTGTTCGAATTACATAACCAGGCCTAGATCGAGGACCCCTGCTCGAGGAGGTAACCAGCTGTGCAAGACTGGCTACTACCCTCTACGCCGGCCAGACCAGCACTCTCGCCCCCCTGCCCTCCCAAATACTTAAGTGTTTCTGTGTCTTTCCCTGTTGGTTATTGTTGTGAGGTATTGATTATGTAAATATGTGAACCGTGTTGTGCCCTGATTTACTTGTGATCTGTGCCCAAGATCCCGTACTTGCGTTATAAGTTTCATCCTTCTGAACCTGTGTATTCCAGTGTTAATCTTTTTTGAATTCCTTGACCCTTGTTCAATACTTGATTTAATTTATAACTTACGTATACGTTACATATCAGTGTCATTTACATATATTCAGGCCCCCCACGCTCGCAGATTTACTGACTACTTGTATGTTGATTTATTACTTGTGAGTTGAAGTCCCAATATATTCCGTGATCAATCCATTTATATAATTGCTATTTACCTAGAACCTACGCCCAATTTTCCAACGACTGCTCAGTGTAATACCTAAAATCTATTCAGTAATCGCATATGAAATATATCTTTTAGACGTGCTTTTATGTTCTTGTAAATCTTGATGTTGTGATATTTCGAATACCGTGTTTAGGAATTCTTTCCTCCGTGTTTCGTGTCATTTCCATCCACCATACACTAATTGTATCTGTGTATTTTATTCACCTCGCCCTGTTCAGGCCCAAACCTGGTACTGCCTGTTTTAAGTATCAATGAGTAGGACTTCGTCGCCTACGCCTATGTACTAATTGTACCTGTACATGTTATTTTACCCCGACCTGTTAACTAGTTCAGAAGCGAATCTGATATTGCGTTAAATGTCAATGAGCTAAACTTCGTCATTAGCGCCAATTTAATTACTAAGTACGATCTACCGATCGATATCTGTTAGTCAATCAATTCTCACTGTTTGAGATTAAAACTATAAGTATTCATTCAAGTCTGAGTCTTTTGGAACATTGTTAGTATTTTGCTTATCTTCATGTGTCATCTTAACCCGGCAAGTGCGGGAAGACTCTTAAGATCCTGGGCCTAATAATATCCATTTAATCACCCCCCCCCCCCATTTTTTTTTCTTTTTTTTTTGCCCCTGGGCCATGCCAAATATCACACCTCCACATCCCCTCGTTCCCCAGTTCCCTCCCCTCCTTCAGTTATCACCTATTTTCACTGTTATTCCCTTATTCTGTGGTCTATTTTCGTGCTAACATTAGCGAGTTGGTAGCAGGGTGTTGTCATCACTGTTACCAAGTGTGGGAAAGAGCGAGAGAGAGACTATTGCGTAACAGTGTCTCTCCAGACAAGGGGAGGGGAGGAGGGGAGGAGGGGAGGAGGGGAGGGAGGTTGCCTCAGCCATACATTATGTAACTCCCGGCCTGAATCGCCGATTTTGACCATCCAAACTCTGTTTCCACTTGTTTTATTGCTGTAACAGGTTAATACCTTTATAATCAACCTAAAATAGGCGCATATGGATAAGTATTTAATGCTATTTATGGTAAAATAACGATGTTAGTGATGGGACCAGCTCAAATACGTGCGCACAGGCGTGTGGTGTCTCATACCCCCCATGCGCACGTCTTACGTTAAGTACGAATATTGAAGATTATATCTTGATCTAATTTATACCCACCAGTAGATCTATTAGAACTACCTTTTCACTCTTGTTAAATTCACGTTATTACTTTGCTTTATCTAAGAAAAATATAGAAACACGAATTCCTAAGTTTGGTTCGTTATCGTAGCATATGTTCAAGTAATATAATTCCGTAATAAGATATAACTTCCTTGAGAGCGATTTTGATACTTCTCAATTATTATAATTAATAATCTCAGCCTTTTCCTGTAAAGTAAATTAACATCACACTGCAGCTAGGTTCATAGTTGCATTAACTAGAAAAAGTATTATTTACCATCTCAGTTCACTTGGTGACCTTCCCAGTGACCTGACCAGAGGGCAAGCTCACGCGGTCAGTTTTAAAATGGTCAGCTCAGCCCCACGCGTGACTCACCTTGTCTCTTGTGACAATATCTTTATAACCTCAACGCTTCTCATAGTCACCCTAGCATCATTATCTAGGGTATTGAAGTCTCTTGGAAAACGGAAGATATTCGCCTCTCATTTATTATTGTATTGAAGGTTAAAATTGATTCTTGTACATTATGTCTCTATGTATGTTTTCCACGTGATCTGATTTAATGCTAGACTCTCACTATTGAGTCATTCTGGTATCATTAACATTGTTCTGAAGTAAGGACAATATATATTTGTTACTATTGTGGGATCCTCCCTTATGATCCTGACCATTACCATAATCTTATGCTTATTAAATATAACCTTCGTATATGTTCTTCCTGGTGTTGTTATTGAGTATTATATTGAACCTTTGAATACCATTTTTACTGTATCTAGAACCTACTCGATACATCCCTGTCAAGTATATTTAAGTCCATAAAACCAGAACTGGATTGTTTTACGGACTGTATCACGGGAAATAAGCTATCAATACCCAGCACAACACTGGTAGCCAGCAGTGTCTTGATACGGCGTACCAGTACGGATATTCTAGCAATTTAAAAAAAAATAAAAATCGGCATTCAATTGACAATATTTACTCTCATCATGGCAGCAGCACTCAGGTTCGAAATCCCGGTCTTTAAAACCGAGGAGCATGACATCTATACTTACCTGGAAATAGTCAAACCTATCCTAGACATGATGCTTAGGGAAGATGACGCTTCCAAGATACACACCATTGTCCTTAACCCTTTCACGCATTTATGACGCAGAGGTTGCCAGATTAGCGATAAGAAATAGAGTTCTCTTACTCTTATAATTACCTCTCCAAAATTAGTTTTCTGCCCACAGCTAACTCAAAGACAACTGCAGAGGTTGAAGTAACTAAACTAAAGGTTTACAAATACCCCTGATGGTAACAAAGGCTTTAAAGTATCCCCAATAGGCTCAAAATCGCGTCATATGTCGGAGAGCGTTAAACTAGGAAAATATGCATCAAAGGTATCAGGATATGTGCGTGATAATATGCCAGGGTTGAAATGGGCCCAATTTGAAGTTTATGTCAGATCAGCTGTTAGTCCCATATTAGGTCAGACGATTGCAGACAAAAAGTTTCATGCAGTCACATATATTGGCGATTTAGATGGGACCATCGACAAGCTGCAACAACTGGCAATGAACGCTTTCCATGAAGAAACAAACGCACAGAGAAGAAAACTAGTGTTCAAAGCTCTAGTCAGGATCCTCCCTGACCCGGTGGCCAGACATTTCTCCATCATAGAGCCTACTAACTATGATGCAGACCTGCTCACAATTAAGAGGATCATGGTAATGCATAACCCGCAAGAACCAAGTCAACCCAGCACCACCAACAAGATAGCAGCAGTGATTAGCAAGGTCACTACTCACCCTACTCCTAGCCCTCTCATTAACAGAGGCCCCGCAGTCCCCAAACCCTCAGACAGAATTGAAGAATGGGCACGGATACGCCCTGCTGACTGGAAGCCGTGCAACTCTACCTTCTTGCTTTGGTCAATAAAGAGGTCCTTTGGGGAACTCACAAGGAAAAGGAACAGAGGTCCAAGTTGGTGGGCCCAAATACAGTGGGTCAAGCCACGACCAGTGTCCGCTATCACAGAAAATAGCATGGCCGGCATAGAAGAAGAAGACATGGAAGACACCCCAGAGATTTCAATGCATCAGCCGGAGCCGATCCAAGCAGAAAATTTTGATTTTTAGCTCGCCCCCCCCCCCCCCCCCCCCCACACAACAACTCGTCGCGACCATGGCGGGGGCTCATGACAATACACCACAAGAAGGACTTCCGGTGAATCACAAACTCACTCTGAATGGGGTGAAAGTGCAGCTCTTAATTGATACGGGGGCTTCCCGTTCCTGTCTTTTCCTTCCCTTTTTCCAGAAACATAACAAAAGTTTCGTAGGCATTGTGCCCTCCTACATAATCTTAATCAGTGCCAACGAACAGGTTATTCCCAACCTGGGTCAAACTCATCCGTTGCACGTCCAACCCCCTCCTTCCCCATCCAGGGGTGAAGCACTCATTTGTAGTGTACCCCAGTGAAGCCAAATATGATGGCTACCTAGGGCTAGATTTACTAGCAGCCCTTCACGCCTCCATAGATTGTTGGCGCAGGACTTTGTCATACGACTATCAGTCCGAGAAAAAAAAAATAAAAATAAAACTAACGTCAAACACCCTAAATCCCATCCCAACCACCCTACCTATGACGTCACTGCCCCTCCAGCCCTAGCCAATCACATAACAACCTTACCTAACTCTGAATCCTCCCTATTCCCCAAATGGCCCTCCCAACCTAACCCTTGCTTAAATGACCCTCCCCAACCCACACCCCATCCTGAACCTCATTCCTGCCCTACCCAGATCCTGTCTCCTGTCATCATCTCTAAATCAACAACCATTCCACCTCATCATGAACAATGGGTCCCCTTGGCGTCCAGATTCCAAGGGCCTGCCCTTTTGACGCCCCACCTCCGAAGCCCTTTCAATGGGGCCTGCCTAACCGCTCCCACTTTGCTACCTCAACACATAAATTGCATTAAGATTGCTAACATATCAAAACAACCTATCCAGCTACCCAGTGGTTTAGAAATTGGAGAACTAGAAATGTACTCCGAAGAACTAACCCCACCTGTTGACCCTTCTCCCCCCCCCTTTCCAACCCTCTTCCTGACATACCCTCTACTCTAACCCCCCACCAACAGACAGACCTCAAAAACCTCCTTCTTTCCGTTCAAGATATTTTTGCCACTTCCAACCGAGATATGGGTAACACCCAAGTCTTACATCACCCCATTCAGACTGTGGGCCACCCCATCAAGCAACCTATCAGGAGGAAAAACCCCATCCACGCCATTCACCATCTAGAACTACTAGAAGAAAGCCAACAAGAATTATTAAACAACTATCAACGACAACAAAAGCCCGACTGGATCCCGAGAAAACTGTTTAACCAACTATCCAGGCGTGGGGATAACTTATTCACTCCAGAAGGAAAAATTGTGATCACCCCCCAAAACGCATTTCCAACTATGCAATCAATACACATGGATAATGGCATCCATTTAGCTCAAAAACGTCTCATCGCCACCTTCCAACAAGTGTACTGGACACCATCTCCTTACCTAACTGCCAAAAAGATAACTGAAGCCTGTAGAGCATGTGCCCTAGGAAATGACAGAACCAGGGCACCTGGCCCGCATCACATTGGCGACCTCGTCATGATTGCACACCTGCCAGTCCCCTCCAAAATGAAACCTAGATTCAAGGGCCCATTTGAAATCTTATCTGTGCCCAACTGCTATCAAATTACCATTAATTATTTTGGGGAACCACGCACGTTTTGTAACAGACATGTACGTAGATTTCAACCAATCAATGACAATGATGTAATGCTCGCTAATCCAGATCAACATGACAGGTTACCAAATGACAATAATCCCAACTTAGAATCCACAGAGTCCACCCTTCCTGAGCTGCTTCCTCCTTCTTCTACCTCTTGTCACCTCAAACATCCTTCTGACCTAAACAAGTTACATAAACCTACCCCACCTACCACTAGCCCCTTCCAACATACGCCAGTTCCTACACCTGCTCCCCCTATTCCTACCCACACTGTCTCTGCCCCTCCAATACTCTCTACTAAAACCACTATCCCTACCCCCACTGCACCTTCCCACACCACAACTGCCCAGCCTTCACCTTCTATAACCCTACCTTCATTTTCTCAACCAACCACTCCTATCAACATCAATCTGCCTTCAACTTCTCGACCCCAAGTTAGTCCCTCCCCTTCTAACAATACACCTAACCCCACCACCCCTCAACTCCAAGCTACTCCTCCCTTCCCCCCCTCCTATACTATCTTCTCAGATTACTTTACCTACCCATCTTACCCCTGTTATAACTAAACCAACTTATGCCTCCAAACTAAAAACTACTTCACCCCTCATCAACACTAGCCCTCAATCCTCTCCTTTGATCAGACCGACCCCACACAAACTAAATCGGCCCCCTCTCTCTCACAGCTCAGCTTCTTCCCCCTCCCCTCAGCCTAGTGTACCTCAACTTACCCTAACACCCTCTAAATCCTCAGTTTGTACGAGATCTGGCCGACGTGTGACACCACCTCAACGATGGGCCCCCACCTTCAAACCCATATACAAGAAAGCCACCCGACCAGCCCAGCCCCCCAAAGTTAGTGCAACTAAATCCAGCCACCAACAACCAAACGACAAGGCCGTCACAACAACTTCAACCTCCACCAGGACCAGACCATCTACCAGTCCTCCTTCAGCCACAGCACCACAACCCTCAACCCCTTCTCCACAAATCCAAGAGGCCACCATGAAAGTGATAAATGTGGTTTCACTACAAGGCTATACACCAGTCCCCATCACCACTACAAATAGCCTGCTACAGCTAGCCAAGGACGCCAAGGAAGACTGGCAAGTAGAAGTCACACTCAACCCCAACCAACCTACTGATGCCCCCTCCGCGGCATAGTCCCTCATCCTAGGCTATGCCCCAACCCTCACCACATCACCGACATCCAAGACCTACCTAATTAGATCGCGAGGTCGCAATTTTTTTTGTAACGAAGGTGACGAGATGACGGGCTACCAACCAACGATACACAGAGTGGCCAGCATAACCACTCAGGCAACCTCAAAACCCCAGGACAGAGGACGAGGACGTTTACCTGAGTCCCCCGTACGAGTCTGCCGGAATCTACCTGAGTTGACCATGCCCAGCCGCCCATTCCACAGTTCTCTTTCACACCCCCAGCCATCTAAGAAAACGAAGGACTCTCTCAGCCAGTCACAAGCCACCATCCTCAGCCAACCACAACCGCCCTGGCACCACCAATTAGAACCCTCCTTTTACGTAGCCTCTACCAGAAGTGACGCTCCCTGTATTGTTCCGCCGGATTTGGAATATGATGAGCACTCCCTTATACAATCTACTCACCAGCACCCCGGATATTGCAGGAACAAATGGACCTGATGACGCCTGACTGCTCCAGGCCCCCGAGGATATAACTACAATCCCCTATGTGTATGTCTGAGTATAATTGGAAGACCTGCAAGACAGCTGCTCCAATTTTAGCTTCAAGTGTTTTAAATTTTTCATAGCAGCCCTGAACCTTCCAGCTGCCCCATGTAATATTGAAATATTACCTTGGAACCAGGCCCATATGATAGTACCTGAGTTTCAAGGCTAGAATGTATATGTACCTCACAACAACCATTTTTCCTCTTTCCTCTATACCCCTTTTCCCTCGTGTTCATTGACACCTGAAGTAAGAAAATATTTGCATAGGACCTCAGAAAAACCTGAGGAAAGTACACACCACCTCACTTACTGACTAGGCATTACCACACTGGGACGGTCTAGTTAAGGTCAGAGTTGCTACGGTGCCCTCCCCTTCCTCACCACCTCACTTACTGACTAGGCATTACCTCCTTGGGACGGCCTAGTTAAGGTCAGTGTTGCTACGGTGCCCCCTCCCCCCCCCCCCTCGAGAGTGCCCTCTGGATGTTGGCCCCCCTTCCGGATTGCTGAAGGGCCACCTGTCTGTTGCCTGGCGCCCTGAACCGAGGACCCCTGCTCGAGCTATGGACGTAGGCCTGGACCTAGGACCCCTGCTCGAATTACGTTAACAGGCCTGGACCTAGGACCCCTGTTCGAATTACGTAACCAGGCCTAGATCGAGGACCCCTGCTCGAGGAGGTAACCAGCTGTGCAAGATTAGCTACTACTCTCTACGCTGGCCAGACCAGCACTCTCGCCCCCCTGCCCTCCCAAATACTTAAGTGTTTCTGTGTCTTTCTCTGTTGGTTATTGTTGTGAGGTATTGATTATGTAAATATGTGAACTGTGTTGTGCCCTAATTTACTTGTGATCTGTGCCCAAGATCCCGTACTTGCGTAATAAGTTGCATCCTTCTGAACCTGTGTATTCCAGTGTTAATCTTGTTTTAATTCCTTGACCCTTGTTCAAGACTTGATTTAATTTATAACTTACGTATACGTTACATATCAGTGTCATTTACATATATTCAGGCCCCCCACGCTCGCAGATTTACTGACTACTTGTATGTTGATTTATTACTTGTGAGTTGAAGTCCCAATATATTCCGTGATCAATCCATTTATATAATCGCTATTTACCTAGAACCTACGCCCAATTTTCCAACGACTGCTCAGTGTAATTCCTAAAATCTATTCAGTAATCGCATATGAAATATATCTTATAGACGTGCTTTTATGTTCTTGTAAATCTTGATGTTGTGATATTTCGAATACCGTGTTTAGGTATTCTTTCCTCCGTGTTTCGTGTCATTTCCATCCACCATACTCTAATTGTATCTGTGTATTTTATTCACTTCGCCCTGTTAACCCGTTCAGGCCCGAACCTGGTACTGCCTGTTTTAAGTATCAATGAGGAGGACTTCGTCGCCTACACCTATGTACTAATTGTGCCTGTACATGTTATTTACCCCGCCCTGTTAACTAGTTCAGAAGCGAATCTGATATTGCGTTAAATGTCAATGAGCTAAACTTCGTCATTAGCGCCAATTTAATTACTAAGTACGATCTACCGATCGATATCTGTTAATCAATCAGTTCTCACTGTTTGAGATTAAAACTATAAGTATTCATTCAAGTCTGAGTCTTTTGGAACTCAGTTAGTATTTTACTTATCTTCGTGTGTCATCTTAAGTACGAATATGGAAGATTATAGCTTGATCTAATTTATACCCACCAGTAGATCTATTAGAACTACCTTTTCACTCTTGTTAAATTCACATTATTACTTTGCTTTATCTAAGAAAAATATAGAAACACAAATTCCTAAGTTCGGTTCGTTATTGTCGCATATGTTCCAGTAATATAATTCCGTAATAAGATATAACTTCCTTGAGAGCGATTTTGATACTTCTCAATAATTATAATTAATAATTTCAGCCTTTTCCTGTAAAGTAAATTAACATCGCACTGCAGCTAGGTTCATAGTTGCATTAACTAGAAAAGGTATTATTTACCATCTCAGTTCACTTGGTGACCTTCCCAGTGACCTGACCAGAGGGCAAGCTCACGCGGTCAGTTTTACAAGGGTCAGCTGAGCCCTACGCGTGACTCATCTTGTCTCTTGTGACAGTATCTTTATAACCTCAACTCTTATCATAGTCACCCTAGGATCATTATCTAGGGTATTGAAGTCTCTTGGAAAACGGAAGATATTCGCCTCTCATTTATTATTGCATTGAAGGTAAAAATTGATTCTTGTACATTATGTCTCTATGTATGTTTTCCACATGATCTGATTTAATGCTAGACTCTCACTATTGAGTCATTCTGGTATCATTAACATTGTTCTGAAGTAAGGACAATATATATTTGTTACTATTGTGGGATCCTCCCTTATGATCCTGACCATTACCATAATCTTATGCTTATTAAATATAACCTTCGTATATGTTCTTCCTGGTGTTGTTATTGAGTATTATATTGAACCTTTGAATACCATTTTTACTGTATCTAGAACCTACTCGATACATCCCTGTCAAGTATATTTAAGTCCATCAAACCAGAACTGGATTGTTTTACGGACTGTATCACAGGAAATAAGCTATCAATACCCGGCAAAACATATATATATATATATATATATATATATATATATATATATACACAAAAGTGTATATGAACCAGGGGAACACCTCAACAGGGTTAAATTCAATAATAAACTTGCCAAAATTTGCCAAACATGATGTGATATATTTGTTTGGTTCAGGATTTGAAGTGGGCTTTTTTACACTGTTTCTATATATATATATATTATTTCTTTTTTCAGGGAGGTCACTAAAGGTAAAGTTTAACATTATCTGAACTTTGTATATTTCATTAGTTTATTCATGTACAGTACATTGGAGTTTGTAATTGATGATTAATGTTAAGAACGGGATGTTACTTATAACCAGCCTAAATACAAAATGTGTTATATTTCGTTACCCTGTAGGTATGCATTTCACAGCACAACGCATAATTTACACAATATTCCTCATAATACATGAAGAATTGTTAGATATAATACCAATTAATTACCCGAAAAAAATTGAAAATATTGTTTTTTTTTTCAATTTCAATACACAAATGTCTTGTAAAATATTATACGCGTGATATACAGCTGTATTGAAAAATGTATATAATTTAACTACTGCAAACGACGGCTGCAGCAGCTACAACAACACCACCACCACCAACACCACTAACAATAACAACAACAACAACAACAACACGGCAGTGGTATAACATTAAAGGGATCGGTGTCATACAACCTTTAAGGGGGAGGTAGTCGTTTTTTCTGGATCCCATTCTCCCTCATGTTTAGCATATTAGTTTTGAGATTTTAAGATGTTTGTTACATTAGTTTGGCGATTTTGAGACCTTTCGCCCCATTTTTGCAAATATTTAGACCTTTCGTTCCATTTAGGCGTTGATTTCTTCCTGGCGAGCAATAGCGAGCCTGAATTTTTTTAAGGAATCGGCCTTTGGCCGGGAAAATTTTCTACCTAAAAATTAGCAAATCTATTTTTAAAGTGGGTCTAGAGGGTGTTTTTTTAAGCTTGATGGAGGTCTAGTGAGGAATCTAAAAACATGAATTAATAGATAAATACATAGACCAAAAAACAAGCACTACCCCCTTAACGAAAACCTCTTACACTAATTGAACAATCAGTAAATGTGAAGTGTCAATCAGCAAGCGTCGTTGTCAAGACGAGCAACGCAGGCAGAGAATTATAATATGTCTCTATGTTTTGGGGTGACATATAGATTGGAGAAATACGCGTATATATTTTATATTTTTTCACCGACCAACTTCATTTCTAAACTCAATTAATGAAATCAACAAATACTGTACATGTGGCACTCCAAGGACTCGAACCTAGGACACTCACACCAAAATTCTGCGCACTTATGCATTACGCTATCAAGACAGTTAGACTATTCCAGATTATGGACCACCTGTATCAAACGAAAGAGCTAACATGGTTGAATACTACACGCTAACCTATCACATTGAAACTCCTATACATTTCATTGTTAACCTGACAAGCGCGAAATAGACCTAGGGGCTAGGGTAGTTATTTGTGCATTTCTAGCCTTGGATTCTGACAGAATTCGTTATATTTACAATATAGAGCATTATTTGTTTTCGGTATGCTTTTATTTTACATATATGATGTATATATGAACCTTCAAGAGTGCTAAAATAAGTGGGAAAAGCATTTGGGTGGTGAAAAACGAAGATATTGGCCACCCGGTCATAATCTCAGGCGAGAGAGAGCCACAGGCACCCCTCCTCTCTCGCTGTCTGTGAGGTAACTGAGACGAGCGGGGCGGTGTGGGCCGTTGTCTGGGTGTTACATAACGATCTTTTCTGCAACCCACTTATGCTACATTATCGCGGGAGAGAAAAATAACCGATAAATGATGATAATAAGAGGAAAAATAGGTGATAATTGAGGAGGGGAGGGAGGGGGGAATAAGGTAGGGAAGGAGGGGAGGGGGGTGGGTGAGATTTACATGGATGAGTACTGGAGGGGAATTATCTCACCTAGAGACAAATTCCTTTGTTTTGATAGGCCCTTTTTTTTTTTGGAAGTCTTTTTTTATGGTCTTGCTTCCGTGAGGCCTATCGCGTTCCCTATAGGAAGCCTTCCGTGAGGCCTATCGCGCTTGCCGGGTTAAGGGAGCTCAGACGGTATTGTGCAGCATAATTTACTGGTTCGGCTCGATGGATTAAGGAAGGGGTTTAGTTTGCTCTCTAAACCTCTATCAAACTTAAGAAAACACCCACAAGACCCCCCTTCGATATAAATTTGTAAATTTTTTGGTAGAAAAATTTCCCGGCCTCTTCAATTACAGGCTCGATATCGCTCGCCAGGAAAAAATTGACACCTAAATGGCACAAAAGGTCTTAACATTGGCAAATAAATGGGTCAAAAGGTCTGAAAATCGCCAAACTAATGGGGCGAATGTCTTGAAATCTCATAACTAATAGGGCTAAATATGAGGGAGGAGGAGGACTTGAAAAACCAACTGCCTCCCTTTAACATGGCATCTGTTTCATTGTTATAACTAATATGAGTATGTTTACAATATGGCAGCCACTTAGACAGACATAAGTGACTTGCTACCTACATACAACAGTGATATCAGGTTTTTGCAATATGGCAGCCACTTAGACAGATATAAGTGATCTTCTACAACAGACAACAGATACTGTATATCAGGATGTTTACACTATGGCGGCCACTTAGACAGACATAAGTGACTCTCTACCTACAGACAACAGAGATATCAGGATGTTTACAATATGGCAGCCACTTAGACAGATTTAACCCCTTCTGAACCGGCAAAATATTTTGTATTCTATTCTAGCTATATTTAGACGATTTTGTTTCGCTTAAGAAGGATCTGTGGTAGTAATTTTGTTTAATTAAGATAGTTTGAAAACTGTTAATTTGTGGAGGCCCTTCTTAAACTGACTAAAATCGTCTATATAGAGTTAGAATAAGTAGTTTCCGGTACAGAAGGGGAATAAGTGACCTTCTACCAACAGAGATATACACTATTGAACCTGTCCTTTTTTTGACTGACCCCAGAGACACCTCAACCACCATGTTATATCCTGCTGTGTGATATGTCTGTATAGCTGTTCTCTCTCTCTCTCTCTCTCTCTCTCTCTCTCTCTCTCTCTCTCTCTCAAACTTCCAAAATGAGATCCTACAAAGGAAGGAGTTCGTCCCTCTGAGAGCAAGAATACCTTCAACAAATGGCAGAGTTCCCCAATAGATTGAGAGATGCCTCGCAACTCCCTCTAGACTCTACACCTAAGTGGCCAATTTCTAAACCACTAGATAGTGGTTTTTCTACATCAGGTGAGGATTCACCAAACATAGGGAATTGCAACACCTCTGATAGTGTACAGAAAAATAGTGTGCAAGAAAATGCACTACCCCCAGAGACCCCTTTCTCTTCGGGAAACGGAGTAAGCTAGGGCGTTCTAAGAAATACGAGAATCCCCTTAAGGTAGTATCATTTAATGCCAGGTCAATTAGGAATAAATTCTTCAAAATGCAGGCGTTGTTGTCTACAGAATGCTTCGATGTAGTGGCAATCACTGAATCCTGAATTCATAGTGATACCAGAGCTTATGTTGGGGAATTTGAAATACCTTGATATACAATGATCTACAAAGACCGAACCATGCAGGAAGGAGGCGGAATTCTTTTGTACATCAGAGATTTTCTAAACCCAATTTACTGCAAGATCAGGTAAGAACATGAACTGCTTGGAGTAGACCTCAATCTAGGTAACTCGATCTATTGGATTGTTCTGGTGTACAGACCTCCACATCAAAATGTTGAAAAGGATGAACTTCTATACACAAGACTGAGTGCTGTTATCGAGGGTAAGACCAGTGTGATCTTATGTGACTTTTATTGCCTAGTAAACTTGGAAGCAAGAACTGCCGATGCTGAAGGTACTGTAGGTGTCTTGTGGACTGTACTAACGATAACCTTTTGATCCAGTGAGTGAACGAGCCAACTAAAGGGAACAATATACCGGTACTAGATCTTGTGTTCACCACTGAAGATGAAAGTGTGACCAGCTTATCTGTTGGGTTCTCTCTTCACACCTTTAGCAGCAGACCCACCAATCCTCGGAGTGCAAAACTAGATTTCCATTGCGCAAATTTTGAAGGCCTTCGGGGAAGCTTATCCCAGATCAGACTTGAGGGTGAGAATGTTAATGCGAGTTGGTGCTCATTCAAACAGCAGTTTATGGATCGACAAGTTGCATTCGTTCCTACTAAACTTACAAAATCAGGCTCAATCCAACCAAACTGGTTAACAAGAGACATAGCTTCAGCAATTAGAAATAGAAAGGTTGCATACAGAAAGGCCAAAAGAAATCAAGACCAAACTTAATTAGATTTCTTCAAAAATATGTGTAGAAGAGTGAAATCTCTTATGAAGGTGTTACAAATGACTTTTGACAGTCACTGTAGCAAGAAGTTAGGTTTAGGAAGATGTACAAATGTACGATCCTATATTAATTATAAGGGTTAACTATTAACTCCAAGTAAGGAAGACCAAAGGTGTCTATCTGTCCTTATGAGTTATATGTTATGTTGTAGTTATATGTTATGTTGTAGTTATATGTTATGTTGTAGTTATAGGTTATGTTGTAGTTATATGTTATGTTGTAGTTATATGTTATGTTGTAGTTATAGGTTATGTTGTAGTTATAGGTTATGTTGTAGTTATATGTTATGTTGTAGTTATATGTTATGTTGTAGTTATAGGTTATGTTGTAGTTATAGGTTATGTTGTAGTTATATGTTATGTTGTAGTTATATGTTATGTTGTAGTTATAGGTTATGTTGTAGTTATATGTTATGTTGTAGTTATATGTTATGTTGTAGTTATAGGTTATGTTGTAGTTATAGGTTATGTTGTAGTTATAGGTTATGTTGTAGTTATAGGTTGATTGAAGATAGTAGGTATATCTCAGCTCTCCGCCCTCTGCTCGTTGATTGATAGATAAGATAGATAATTGTAGTAATAGTAATGCCGCCACCACCAATAACCATATAAATTATATAATGATAGTTATAGGTAAAAGGAAATTAAAGAGATGTGGTATCCAAACCAACTTTATTAAGTAACAACTGAAAGAGTATACAGATGTACTAATAATATATATATGACAGATAATTCCCTATATTGAGAAGGGAATCTCTAGGGGATTGTTGTCGTGCCCAAGGTTCGAGTCTATCTAACTCAAATCTTGCTTCCTACCTCTTACCTCTCTTGGTCACCTCAAAGCACCTCCCCAACACATGATCTTAACCCGTACTGTACCGTAGGATACAGTAATAAAAGTCCCAGCAGTCCCAAGCAATGTGGCAAAAAATGACAGGAGAGACCACCTTTTCACCTCAAGAGATGAAGCAAGAATGGATATATAATTTTTTTTTTTTTTTTTTACAAGACTTTGAAAAGAAAAAAATTAGCCATGTACAGGCAGTTACAAGACAAGTACATTACTGACAGCTATAACCGTCGCTGGGACTGGGGAGTTACTTATCTACCGATGGCTATAGCCGTCGCTGGGATTGGACGGGTTAACTGGTCATACGATCAGTGCATGGGCGACATCAAAGTGCAAGAGTAAGTTTCATTGTGTGGGAAAGGAATCTGAGTCATGAATTTGAAGGGTTGAATGATCTCCAAGGTGTAGAGTCCCCCACATAAATATAGAGACACTGTAACTAAAACCTTAAAAGTATATGAGAGATGGATATAATGAATCCTAGAATAGTGAGATGTAATAAAGGAGGCAAAGCAGTATGAAGAACTAAGGGTTGCAGCCCTCTGCAAAGAGAGTCCTAAGGAGTTCTTCAGCTATGTGAACAGCAGGAAGCAATTCAAAAGTAGCATTGGACCTCTAAAGGATCCAACAGCCCAACTTCAAACTTCTGACACTGATATAGCTAAATCCCTAAAAGACTATTTTGCCTCAGTATTCACATGCACTAATCCAGGATTAGTGCATGAGGGTGAAGTTCTTAGCAAAATGAGATGTACCCCAGAGGATGTAGCAAAAATTATAGATAAGTTAAATAGGTTCAAGTCATCCGGCCCAGATGGCTTTCTTCCTCGAGTTGTACGTGAAGTGCGAGATGAAATCACACCTTTCTTAGCAAACATCTTCAATAAATCACTAGAAAATGGAGAAGTCCCTGATGACTGGAAACTGGCCAATGTGACCCTAATTTTTAAGAAAGGGGATCACGAGTGTCCCAAGAATTATCTGCCAATTAGCTTGACTTCTATCATAGTAAAACTCTTAGAAGGGATACTAGTAGACAAGATAGTTGACTACCAAGAAACCCATAATTTAATTACAGATTCCCCTCATGGATTCAGGCAACACTGATCATGTCTTACCAATTTACTGGAATATTTCCATGAAATACTGAGTGAGTATGACACAAGTAGAGCCATAGACATCTTTTACTGAGTGAGTATGACACAAGTAGAGCCATAGACATCTTTTACTGAGTGAGTATGACACAAGTAGAGCCATAGACATCTTTTACTGAGTGAGTATGACACAAGTAGAGCCATAGACATCTTTTACTGAGTGAGTATGACACAAGTAGAGCCATAGACATCTTTTACTGAGTGAGTATGACACAAGTAGAGCCATAGACATCTTTTACTGAGTGAGTATGACACAAGTAGAGCCATAGACATCTTTTACTGAGTGAGTATGACACAAGTAGAGCCATAGACATCTTTTACTGAGTGAGTATGACACAAGTAGAGCCATAGACATCTTTTACTGAGTGAGTATGACACAAGTAGAGCCATAGACATCTTTTACTGAGTGAGTATGACACAAGTAGAGCCATAGACATCTTTTACTGAGTGAGTATGACACAAGTAGAGCCATAGACATCTTTTACTGAGTGAGTATGACACAAGTAGAGCCATAGACATCTTTTACTGAGTGAGTATGACACAAGTAGAGCCATAGACATCTTTTACTGAGTGAGTATGACACAAGTAGAGCCATAGACATCTTTTACTGAGTGAGTATGACACAAGTAGAGCCATAGACATCTTTTACTGAGTGAGTATGACACAAGTAGAGCCATAGACATCTTTTACTGAGTGAGTATGACACAAGTAGAGCCATAGACATCTTTTACTGAGTGAGTATGACACAAGTAGAGCCATAGACATCTTTTACTGAGTGAGTATGACACAAGTAGAGCCATAGACATCTTTTACTGAGTGAGTATGACACAAGTAGAGCCATAGACATCTTTTACTGAGTGAGTATGACACAAGTAGAGCCATAGACATCTTTTACTGAGTGAGTATGACACAAGTAGAGCCATAGACATCTTTTACTGAGTGAGTATGACACAAGTAGAGCCATAGACATCTTTTACTTAGATTTTCAAAAAGCTTTTGACAGTGCCTCATTTCAGGCTAATGTCAAAAGTATCAAAGGTATCAATACAGAGGTCACAAATTGGATAGCAAGTTGGCTAACAGGTAGACAACAACGAGTGGTAATCAATGGTGTTTCTTCTGAGTGGACTTCAGTCACTTCTGGAGTTCCACAGGGATCTGTCCTTGGCCCACTACTGTTTATCATATATGTCAATGACATCGATATTGGTCTGTTGAGTGTGATCTCCAAGTTTGCAGATGAAATAAAGCTTGGAATGAATGTGAAAGACCCCTAAGGGGTTGAACAGCTCAGGATGGACCTCAACAGACTGGGTGAATGGTCGGAGATATTGACAGATGCCTCTTAACTTGGACAAGTGCAAGGTGATGCGTATCGGCCAAGCAAACCCCAATTCAGGCTATTCACTATTGGGAATGCCTCTGGAAGTGACTGAATTGGAAAATATTTGGGTGTTCTGATTAACAGTGACCTCAAGTTTTCCAAGAAGTGCATTGAAATAGAGAAGACAGCTCATAAATTATTGGGCTATATTAAGAGGCAATTCAAGTATAAAAAATAAGGAAATAATCCTCACACTTTTCAACACTCTAATACGGCCTCTCCTGGAGTATGCTGTTGACTTCTGGTCTCCAGCACTCAGGAAAGATATAGAACGACTGGAAAGAGGACAAGCTAGGGCTACAAAACTGATTCCATCACTTAGAAGAATGAGCTATGAGGACAGGTTGAAAGCTCTTGATCTATTCCCGTTGGAGATCCGCAGACTACGAGGTCAGATCATTGAAGTTTTATAATACTTAATGGGTTTTATAATGTGGATTATAGCAAAATGTTTAGCCTCAATATTAATACAACACAAAACCATGGCTGGAAATTAGAATTGAAAAGGTTCAGCGCTAGTATATGTGGACACTTTTTCACATAATTATAAGATCTGTTCTACCTGGAACAAACTTCCCTCCAAAGTTGTAAATAGTTTTTCAGTAGAGCAGTTCAAGAAGTGAGTAGATAGTATTTTGCACACTGTAAAGAGTGTAGTGCACTAAACAGTCTCTCTCCTTCCACTTCGAGTATCTCCTCGGAATGGACTGCAAGGTCTCTAAGATACTAACTATTCCTTGTAACTCTCTCTCTGTGTGACCCAAGAGACAGCACAACCACCATCTTATATCCTGCTGTAATATTTCTGTATAGCTATTGTCTGTGTGTGTCTTGGTGTCTGTGTGTTTGTGTGTGTGAGTGATCCCAGAGACTTCACAGCCACCTTGTTATATCCTGCTGTGACATGTCTGTAGTTGTTGTCTGTGTGTTTGTGTCTTTGTCTGTGTGTGGAGGAGACTATTTGTGAGTGCATGTGTGTGAAGAAGATGGTTTGTGTGTGTGTGTGTGTGTGTGTGTGTGTGTGTGTGTGTGTCTTTGTATAAATGTGTGAGAGAAAGAGAAAGGGAGTGGATTGGACGTATGTTCAGCCAAAGACTTCGTATATTTGTTCAACACTCTACAGAAAACAAAACAATTAGTGTAAAATGACAATACCTCGTTAAGTAATTGTCAACATATGAATATTATCAATAGTTTCTTTCATTCAGTTGCAGCCTTATATAGTTAGCTTCCATCACACACAGTACCATGGACGAGAGACTGTGGCATTAAGGGGGTAGTGCTTGTTTTGTGGTCTATGTATTAAATGATTAATTTATTTTTGAGTTTCCTCACTAGACCTCCATCAAACTTAAAATAACTACCCCTAGACCCCCTTCCAAGAATTTCTTTTTACATTTTTTGGTAGTAAAATGTCCCGGCCAAAGGCCGATTTCTTCTAAAATTACAGGCTCGCTATCGCTCACCAAGAAAAAATCGACACCAATGGTACGAGAAGTCTTAATTAATTTTGACAAAGAGATGGGGCGAAAGGTCTCATAATCGCCAAAGTAATAGAACGAACATCTTACAATTTAAAAACTAATATACTAAACATAAGGGAGAAGGAGGTCCAGAAAACTAATATACTAAACATAAGGGAGAAGGAGGTCCAGAAAACTAATATACTAAACATAAGGGAGAAGGAGGTCCAGAAAACTAATATACTAAACATAAGGGAGAAGGAGGTCCAGAAAACTAATATACTAAACATAAGGGAGAAGGAGGTCCAGAAAACTAATATACTAAACATAAGGGAGAAGGAGGTCCAGAAAACTAATATACTAAACATAAGGGAGAAGGAGGTCCAGAAAACTAATATACTAAACATAAGGGAGAAGGAGGTCCAGCAAATGTGACTACCTCCCCCTTAATATGTGACTACCTCCCCCTTAATATGTGACTACCTCCCCCTTAATATGTGACTACCTCCCCCTTAATATGTGACTACCTCCCCCTTAATATGTGACTACCTCCCCCTTAATATGTGACTACCTCCCCCTTAATATGTGACTACCTCCCCCTTAATATAACATTTAAACAAATGGTCCACTGTTATCCTGTGTTTAGGTTAAGTGTGTTGCAGTATCACAGTCCAGAGGTTTAAGTTAAAGGGGTGGCATTCGCTTTTTGTGGACCCCTTTCTCCCTCATGTTTAACATAATTGTTTTGAGATGTTATGACGTTCGTTCTATTAATTTGGCGATTTTGCAACTTTTCACCCCATTTCTTTGTCAATATTAAGACCTTCAGTACCATTAAGCTGTCGATTTTTTCCTTGCGAGCAATAGCGAGCCTGTAATTTTAGAAGGAACCGGCCTTTGGCTGCGACATTTTTCTACCGAAAAATGTACACATTTATCTTGAATGGGGATCTAGGGAGTGTTATTTTAACCCCTTAAGGACGGACATGTTTGTTGACATGACCGTGCTACTGGGCGGGTATACTTACCGAAAACGAGCTTAATTCCATGCCCTTTTTCATGCATAAACAAGAGCCAGAGCCTAATACAATTATGTATCCGTGAAAGGGCGTTAATAGAGCTTTCCAATGACACCAGAATCATCCTTTTACGACAACGGGTTATTCTGTAGAGATCGCGCAACCGAAGGTGAAAAACCCTAAAATAGGGTAACTTCCTCAGTCTTTTCCTTGTCTCGCGAGGCTGGGTGAGTGTAGGTGGTCTCAGACGCGGCCCAGTGGTGGTGCCGAGCGGTCAGAGCTCGACTATCGTCCTCCCAACGCACGGACTCTCTCTCAGAGCCCCTAATGTTCTCAGAATGCTGCCCGTCATATGATGGGTACCTGAGGATAGTCCATTTATCTCTCGTCCGTCATATGACGGTCACCGCGGCTTGAGCGTTAAGCTTGATGGAGGTCTAGCGAGGAAACTAACAAAATAGATAAATAAATATATACATAGACCAAAAAAACAAGCACTACCCCCTTAAAGGGTAAAATATGACGATGTAAAGAGTGGTCCATTATCTCTCTGCCTCTCTCTCTCAAGCCGCTACAGTAACAGTTATAAGGTAGTGTGATCAGTGTTGTTGAATAACATTAGACCTTTAGTAAATTTTGAAATTGTATGCATAATTATCCTCCCTCTCTCTCCCACTAGGTAAAGGATTTTCCCTCTGAGGCTCAGAACGCGATTTGCATGGTTTGTACCATAATTAAGACTTTTATGAAAACCCAGATTATACTTTGAAAACATAAGTAAATTTTCAATAATGCGAGACTCACAGATACTCATAGATGATACCTGGTCAGGAGGCACTTCTGATTCACCAATCCTCATAGACTTACACTTATTTGGATGAAACTTAAGAAGCCATTTTTCTGACGAAACCTTCAGAGACAAATTGGCATTTATGAACTTTTAATAGACGAACAGTCACAAACCTGCATATCAATATAATCTGAATATTAGTTTCTAGTGATAAAAATGATAAAACACAAAATTTTAGTTCAAGGATTTTTAACCTATCTCTCTAAATGATGAGGTCAATAAAGCCGGTCAAAGAGGGGACACACCAGTCAATATTATTACTAACTTTTGATCGGTCAGTATTTTGTCTGGCAACATTTAGAAACTATTTTGCATTGGTATTGACAACTACACTGAAGGTAGAATAATCTATCTATCTATCTATTGCCGGACGCCTTACTCCCCTTTATGAGGGTGGCCATAAACAGAAGGCCCCCAAGTGGACCTATCCCCTGTAAGAGGGACAACCCATGCCAGTTTACTGAAGGACTTACAGGATTGACCACTCAATTTAGGACCCGTCCGACCCTGAGGCCTTCTATGTATCTTTTTAGCACTATTTTTCTACAGTAGTGGTCGGCTAGTCTATACACTAATCTGCTTCACCCTTATGTAAACAGTACCGATTTGTATCAGGTTTACTCCCCTAGACAGGTTGCCGACCAAGGCTGACGAGTCCCATCCACCCAGATTTGTATAAGGTATCCCCTAGATGGGTTGCCGACCAAGGCTAACGAGTCCCATTCACCCAAAATAACATAGAGTACTAGTTTATCCAGATGCATTATTACCAACATTTATTTTATGATGAATAACATTGTTTACTGGTGTTTGAAATAAATCAAGAAATAGGTATCAAACTGAATTATTTAAAATTACTTATTAAAAGGTGTTCATGATAACAATTGCCGTTCCTCTTTCTCTAAGGACTGGTGATCCATCTCTAAGGACTGGTGATCCATCTCTAAGGACTGGTGATCCATCTAAGGACTGGTGATCCATCTAAGGACTGGTGATCCATCTAAGGACTGGTGATCCATCTAAGGACTGGTGATCCATCTAAGGACTGGTGATCCATCTAAGGACTGGTGATCCATCTAAGGACTGGTGATCCATCTTACTAGTTATAGCGTCAACCCATTCTCTAAGGACTGGTGATCCATCTTACTAGTTATAGCGTCAACCCATTCTCTAAGGACTGGTGATCCATCTTACTAGTTATAGCGTCAACCCATTCTCTAAGGACTGGTGATCCATCTTACTAGTTATAGCGTCAACCCATTCTCTAAGGACTGGTGATCCATCTTACTAGTTATAGCGTCAACCCATTCTCTAAGGACTGGTGATCCATCTTACTAGTTATAGCGTCAACCCATTCTCTAAGGACTGGTGATCCATCTTACTAGTTATAGTACAAAGGAGTACAAAGGAAATCAAGCAACAACAGATCTAGTGACCCTTCTAGGTTGCTTGTCCTCCAAAACACTGAGGATCAAGTGTCCAAACAGTGGTTTAGAGTGGGTAAGGGAACATTGGAAAGGGAAATACTGCCCTGGAACTAATGTCCGTGGCAGGATTAGGAAGTTAGTAGGGGACAGATGGGTTAGTAACTGAGGGGGGGATAAAATAAAGTTATTCATTTACAAACGCAGTCAGTCGCGGGTTTGATGCGAGATATTTGTCTAGGCGGAGTTTAAATGAATCAACGGTGATGCAGTCTATAACGTTTCGGGGAAGCCCATTCCACAAGTTGACAACTCGATTGAACAAGAAATTCTTAGATTCGTGTGAGTTAAAAGATTTACCAATAATTTTGCAACCGTTTCCCCGCGTGTAATTAGATTGGTCGATAGTGAAGTACTTACTACAGTTCATATTGTCGATGCCTTTGATGATTTTGAACACTTGAATTAAGTCACCTCTTAATCTGCGCTGGGTTAAAGGAAATAGATTTAATTCTCTAAGACGCTCTTCGTATGGTTTGTTCTTTAGGCTAGGTATCATTTTGGTAACTCTACGTTGAACTCGTTCTAGCTTGTTTATATCTTTTTGGTAATAAGGGCACCAGGATTGAACGCAGTATTCCAGAAGAGGGCGGACTAATGAATTGTAAAGGGTTAGGATAACTTCTTTGGATTTATGCTCAAATGACCTGCCTATAAAGCCAATTATTTTGTTTGCCTTCTTAACAACTTCTGAACATTGTTGACTAGGTTTTAGGTTACTCGATATTGTTACTCCCAGATCGGTTTCTCTGTTTACATTCTTAAGCTGAGTGCCATTCATCGAATAGTTTGCTTTCTCATTTAGGTATCCGATATGTAGTACTTTACATTTATCCGCATTGAAACTCATTTGCCAAATTTGGGCCCAACATGACAATTTATCTAGATTGTGTTGCATATCGTCAACTTGTTCTTTTGAGAGTACGCTATTTGCAATTTTTGTATCGTCAGCAAATTTTGAGATTGTACAGGTGAGACCCTCATCTATGTCGTTGATGTAAATTAGAAAGAGAATTGGTCCTAGTACCGATCCCTGGGGTACCCCGCTACTTACATTGGTCCATTTTGATGCCTTACCGTTTATGACTACTCTTTGCTTTCTGTCGCTGAGCCAATTTTCTATCCATTTCAACACACCGTCTTGTATTCCATGCGCTTTTAGTTTTAGCAGTAAACGTTTGTGGGGAACTTTGTCAAAGGCCTTTTGAAAATCAAGGTATATAATATCTACAGCTTTACTCTCATCGTAGAGGTTGAGGATATCGTGGAAGAAGTCTAAGAGGTTTGTTAAACAGGAACGTTTTTTACGAAAGCCGTGTTGAGTATCTTTAAGTATGTTATTTTCCTCTAAGTGATTTACGAGTCTGTCTCGTATGACCGTTTCTAGCATTTTACATACAACTGAGGTTAAGCTAATTGGACGATAGTTACTGGGTAGGGATTTGCTGCCTTTTTTGAATATCGGTGTTACGTTGGCTAGCTTCCACTGATCGGGCATAGTTCCAGACTGCAAGGATTTATTGAATAGTAATGTCAGTGGTTTAGAGAGCTCATCCTTAGCTTCCTTTAGAACTCTAGGCGAGATTGTATCAGGTCCAGGCGTTTTATTTACCTTGAGTTTATCTAAACAATTCAATACTTCTCTCTCTGTAACGGTGATATTGCTTAGAACATCTGAATTATCAATCTGAATCGGCGATGGTGTAGGGATATCACTGAGGTCTTCTGTTGTAAAAACTGATGCAAAGAAGGTATTGAGGGCATTACTCATTTGTTCTTCGTCTTTGGTGTATTCTCCATTTTCATCGACTAACGGTCCAACAGTTGAAGTAACAACTTTTTTCTTTCTGATATAACTATAGAATTCTTTCGGGTTTGTTTTACTTTGATTCGCAATATGTAACTCTAAGGTCTTTTTACTTTGCTTAATTAACTTTTTGGCTTTGCGTCGTAGCTCTACAAATTTCAGCCGTTCTTCGTCATTTTGTGAGGATTTTAATCTATCATTAGCACATTTTTTAGCAAGCAGGCAGTTTGAAATATCTTTATTCCACCATTTGGGCTTATTATTATGGCCTGGACGCCGAGTTTTTGATGGTATGCAGTCTTGCACTGCTTTTAGGTAAGTGGCTTCGAATAACTTCCAAGATGTATTTATGTCGTTATTGTGAATTAAAAAGCTCCAGTCAGTTTCTTTAAACATAGCTCTAAGTTTATGGAAGTTTGCTTTCTTGAAATTAGGGACTTTTTTCGATGCTACTATTTGGTTCGTTACTAGTAAACTTTAAAGTGAAAGTTATCGTACGATGGTCGCTGTTACTGAATTCATCACCAACATTCAAATTCTCTATTAATTCTTCTTTTGTTGCAAGTACAATGTCAAGAACGTTATTACCACGGGTCGGCGTTCCAACAAATTGATAAGGCGAACTCTCTTGCAAGTTCGTATACAAGTCATGTCCGGAGTGTGAAGTAAGAGTATCGCCCCACTTGGTCACAGGTAAATTAAAGTCACCAAAAATTACGGTATCTTGTGAGTTACTTACATCTGCAATTTGTTCGTAAATTTCTCGGTCAGTTTGCACTGATTGAGCTGGAGGTCTGTATATTAATGCAAGTATTATTTTGGTACCTTTATTATTCTTTATTAGCACAAAAGATGCGTCGACGTTCACAATTTGAGGTTTTGACAAGAGGGTAGGGTTAAGACTTTCTTTGATATAAAGTAAAACGCCAAACGCCACCTCCATTTCGATTTATTCGGCTTTTCTCAAACATTACATAACCGGGAAGTGAATACTCTGCTAAAAAGTCTCTATCTTCTGTATTGAGCCAAGATTCTGTTATGCCAATCACATCATAATTTTCTGTAAACACTAGCTCCTCTAAATCTGAAAATTTATTGCGTATGCTACGAGCGTTTGCATAGAAAACCTTTAAATTTGTTATTTTAGAACTCACGGAACGCTCTTTAATAATATTTTTGGTTCTTGTCGGATCTACATTTATGTTCATGGCTGTCCTCGGTCCTCGCTGTCTTCGGTCCTTATCGCTGGTGGTCCTCGGTTGCCTCTGTTTTTTTCTTGGCGTTGGATGATTTATGTCACTGCTGCTTCTTCTCGGATGGCGTTTTTTGATCCATGGCTGCGGACTGCTTCGTGTAGGAGACGACCCATGCGTGCTGAACCCACAGGGTTTAGATGAGTGCCATCCTTGCGGAACAGAGTAGGCTGGTTGTAGAAGTTGTCCCAGAGGTTGATGAATTCAACTTCTTCCCTCAGACACAAATGTTTTAGTCGGCTATTTGTGCTGAAAGCCTTGTCGTAGAATTTGTCAGGTGCGTCGATCTTGGGGAGAATGCCTGAGATGATGATATTCCTTGACTTGTTTTTGTAGTGCTGGATCATCTTGCGATATTTCTCCATCAACTCTTCGGATCTGGTGCGCATGACGTCATTTGAACCAGCATGGATGACAAAAAGGGTATTTTCATTTGCATCCTTTGTGGTATCTTCGAAGGCTTCCACAATGTCGTCCAGTCCAGCTCCTGGGATGCAAAATCTTTTTCGTTGATTTATAGCGTCAACCCATTCTCTAAGGACTGGTGATCCATCTCTAAGGACTGGTGATCCATCTCTAAGGACTGGTGATCCATCTCTAAGGACTGGTGATCCATCTCTAAGGACTGGTGATCCATCTTACTAGTTATAGCGTCAACCCATTCTGTATCAGCGATGTTCTTTGCATTATATTCTAGCTATATTTAGACGATAATATGCAGTTTAAGAAGGATCTGTGGTAGTGAAAACGGTTAAGGGAAGATAGGTCGCTTTTCTGGACCACTTCCTCCCTCATGTTTAGCCCCATTAGTTTTCAGATGTTAAGATGTTTGCCCTATTAGCTAGTCAATTTTAAGACCTTTCGCCCCATTTCTTCGTCAATATTTAGACCTTTCGTGCTATTTAGGTGTCGATATTTTCCCTGGCAAACGATGGTGAGCATGTAATGTTGGAAGAAAGGCCGGTTCTTTTTTCTCCCGAAAAATGTACAAATTAATCTAGAAGGGGGATCTAATGGATGTGTTTTTAAATTTCATGGAGGTCTAGGGAGGAAGCTAGAAAAATAATGAATTCATGCAAAAATCGCCCAAAAAGTGAACCATCTCCCCTTAGGTGAGTTAGTTCGAAGCCTGATAACTGCTTGAGGCCCTTGTTAAGCTAAGTAAAATCGTCTAATAGTAGCCAAAATTATGTTAAAAGGACGGCCCCAGTACTTAAAGGGATAAGCTGGTAACACAGGACCGTTTCTTCTATTAACTCCCTGAGGCACAGAATGCGATTTGCGTGGTGTGTAGCATATATAAAGCTTTCAAATACCCCAGATGCACCTTAACCCCTTCTGTACCGATGCCTCTTTTCATTATATTCTGGCATTTATTAGACGATTTTATTCAGCTTAGGACAGACATGTAGTAATTTAGAGGCTACAAACTATCTCAATGAACTCTTTTAGCTACCACAGATCCTTCTTAAGCTGCATAAAATTGTATAAATATAGCGAAAATACAACATACATTTCTGGTAGTAAAAGGGTTAACATTTTAAATTTAGTTACATCTGACATCTTCAATTTTCTTTCAATAGTGGTTAAAAGAATTTTTTTTTTTGAGGACTAACTCACTCAAACTTTCCTAAATGCACATTTAAAAAAAACAAAAAAAATGGCATATACAGTATACTCATCATGAGATAGTCCATAATGATGAATCGTCTTACATTAATATCTAAGTTAACTTTATCACGACCTTCAACATTATCGAGTACATTTCGGCCTTTAACACCTCCCGAGCGGCTAGTTTTGTAACGCTACTACCTGCCCAACGGGCAGCTTTACCCTAAACGAGCTTCATTCCATGCCCTTTTTCATGCATAAAGAAGAGCCAGAGCGTAATACAATTATGTGTCTATGAAAGGGTGATAACTGAGCTTTCCAATGACACCTTAACCATCCTTGTACGACCACGGGTTATCTTGCAACGATCGTACAACACGAAGGGAAAAATCCTAAAATACAGTAATTTTGTCAGTTTATACCCTGTATTGCGGGACCAGGGATGTGGTGGGATGTGGTGGTGGTGTCAGAGGCGGGACTATGTCCATGCTGAACGGTCAGAGCCCGCCCGCGCTCCTCCCACCGCTCGGACTCTCTCTCAGAGCCGATTATGTGCTCAACATCGCATGCGACTAAAGCCGGGACCCGCAGGGTTCTCTATCCGACTTAAGCCGGGACCCGCCAAACAAGGGTTAATACTGACCTTGACTTGTGACCTTTATGACACATGAGTTCCCTGTCTGGGGCTGGGGTCATGTTATAGGTCATAGTGAGTCACCGATATGTGGAAAAAAAATGCAACATATTTTGGGAATTTTTTATTTATAGGGTTTTACTTGATCTTATCTCTCTCTCTCTCTCTCGCTCTCAGACACACACACACACAGAAGTGTCTATCCATGATCATAATTTAAATTTTCATTCTGATCACGATCATCACTACCATCATCATCATCATTATCACATTCATCATCACCATCAACATCATCACCATCACCAAAATCGTCATCACTATCACCAAAATAATCATTATCACCATCACCAAAATCATCTTCATCACCATCTTCGTCACCATCATCCCCATCATCTTTATCACCATCATTATCACCACCATCATCATCACCACCATCATCATCACCATCATCACATATTCTATACCCCACCTAAATCATAGATATATTTGTAGTGAGACAATATCAGCATCTTAGTTTCCTCTTTAATTTGGTTACAATATAAAATTATCTCCTTACACGTTAAATTGAAGGTGCTTACATGGTTTGTTCTCTCTCTCTCTCTCTCTCTCTCTCTCTCTCTCTCTTTCTCTCTCTCTCTCTCTCTCTCTCTCTCTCTCTCTCAAGTTCATTACTGGTGTTGACACCAGATCAAGTGACGGAAAGTTAACAATTACTTTAAGGGGAGGTTTTTAAGTTTCCTCCCTAGACCTTCATCAAGTTTAAAATTACACCCCCTAGACCCCATTCAAGATAAATTTGTACATCTTTCGGTAGTCCTCTTAAATTATAGGCTCGCTCTCGCCCGCCAGGAAAAAAATCGACACCTAAATGGCACGAAAGGTATTAAAATTGACAAATGGAGCAAAAATCCTTCAAATCACCAAACTAATGTGGTGAACGTCTTAAAATATAAAAAAAAACAATGGGGCTAAACATGAGGGAGAAAGGGGTCCAGAAAAAAATCCCTCAAGTGGAAATCTCCCCTTAACTCTCTCTCTGTGAAGTATGTAATTAAAGCTAAATATGAGCGTCTAGCGTTGTTTGCCATAAGAACATAAGAACACGGGAGTCTGCAGAGAGCCGATTGACCCACACACGGCAGATCCCTTTTAGACCCAACCCATCTCGTTTATAATTTGCTGTTTGTTTATAATTGTAATGGGATTGTATGCAACAATTATTTAATATATACCACTAATATTTTTTTTTAAGGTGGAGGAGGGGGTTATTTCTTCCACGTTAAAAGGGTAGTACTCGCTTTTTCCGGACCCCCTTCTCCCTCATGTTTTGCATATTAGTGTTGAGGTTTTAAGACGTTCGTTCCGTTAGTTTGGCAATTTTGAGACCTTTCGCCTAATTTGTTTTTAATATTAAAACCTTTCGTGCCCTTTAGGTGTTGATTTTTTCCTGGCGAGCGAAAGCAAGCCTCTAGTTTTAGAAGGTATCGGCCTTCGGCCGGGGAATTTTTCTACCGAAAAATGTACATATTTATCTTGAAAGGGGGTCTAGGGAGTGTTTTTCTAAGCTTGATGAAGGTCTAGCGAGTCAAAAATAAATAAATAAATAAATATATAGACCAAAAACCAGGCACAAAGGAAAACTAAAAAAACAAGTGTTGATTCATGAACACGGGATTGATATAACTCTATTGGTTGGTTTAACACGTCAACAACAGAGGTCTTCATACCATGACATAATATAAAATTATCCATAATTGATTAACATAAAACTCGTAGTTAGTCTAGTGGGGTTAAATTTTAATTTGTCTTACACTTAAGCCGATACAACTTAGTTAAATATTGCACAACAAAATATATAGCTATATTACACAAATTACTGTTTTGATTCTCCTGTCTTAAATAGTAATAACACTTCCATGCTCACCAAATCTTTAACCCGTTCAGTACCGGTGTCATTCGTTAATTAGAACCTGTCAATAGTTAGACGATTATATTCAGCTTAGGAAGGATCTCTATCAATAATAAGGCTTCCAACTATCTCAACCAACCCTTTTTAACTACCACAGATCTTTCTTAAGCCTGCACACTATCGTTTAAATATAGGTATAATATAATATAAACACACGTCGCTGGTACTCAAGAAAATTGGCTAGGTCCCACAAGCTGTTATGAAAAATGGTTTGATATTTTACATAACATCTTCAACATCGTATATTTAGTTTTACCTATCTTCCTAAAAATGTTCAGGCCTCTCTTCTGCTTTCTACCCACTCTTTTCTATCTTGTAGTAAAGTTTCCTCTTTTCCTTCTCACTTTCATTTCTCTCTCTCTCTCCACTCCTTTTCTATCATGTAGTAAAGTTTCCCCTACTCCTCCTCTTCTTCACTTTCATCTTCCTCCTCCCTATCAAAACTTTCTCTCCTTATTGCTCTCTTGGCACGCCTTCCTTCCCTCCCCCCTGTCTTACTATACCATCCCCTCCTCTCCTCCACCACCTTCCCTCCTCCTCTCCCTCTCACCTTTCCTCCCACCTTCTGTCTCAATATGCCCGCTACCCCCCCCCCCCCCCCACCTTCCTTCCCTCTCCCCTGCCTCAATATACCCTCTCCCGTTTTCCTACTCCTCTCCCTCTTCCCTCTCACTTTCAAACAACGTACCTTATAATGTTAGTTTGTTAAGTGGCCAAACAAATGTGTTTGAATGTATATAATCATAATGCAACGAATGTATGTGTTCTATTTATATAGGTACCGTATAATATATAATGTATGTGTTCTATTTATATAGGTACCGTATAATATTAATGTATGTTCTATTTATATAGGTACCGTATAATATATAATGTATGTGTTCTATTTATATAGGTACCGTATAATATATAATGTATGTGTTCTATTTATATAGGTACCGTATAATATATAATGTATGTGTTCTATTTATATAGGTACCGTATAATATATAATGTATGTGTTCTATTTATATAGGTACCGTATATAATGTATGTGTTCTATTTATATAGGTACCGTATAATATATAATGTATGTGTTCTATTTATATAGGTACCGTATAATATATAATGTATGTGTTCTATTTATATAGGTACCGTATAATATATAATGTATGTGTTCTATTTATATAGGTACCGTATAATATATAATGTATGTGTTCTATTTATATAGGTACCGTATAATATATAATGTATGTGTTCTATTTATATAGGTACCGTATAATATATAATGTATGTGTTCTATTTATATAGGTACCGTATAATATATAATGTATGTGTTCTATTTATATAGGTACCGTATAATATATAATGTATGTGTTCTATTTATATAGGTACCGTATAATATATAATGTATGTGTTCTATTTATATAGGTACCGTATAATATAATGTATGTGTTCTATTTATATAGGTACCGTATAATATATAATGTATGTGTTCTATTTATATAGGTACCGTATAATATATAATGTATGTGTTCTATTTATATAGGTACCGTATAATATATAATGTATGTGTTCTATTTATATAGGTACCGTATAATATACTGTAAATATGCATGAAATAGTATTGTATAAGTAATCTTATATTATAAATGTCAGTTGTATGTCTATGCAGATTAAATTTGAATGTGAATGGTATTTATATGTGTATGCTATTATTGTTTTATGTCCTTATTCAATGGGTAATGTATTTGTATTCAACATTTCATTTAACTATGCTAAACTGTTAATTAGGCTAATTGTTGTGTTCATAACCTGAGTTTAAAAAAATAAAAGAAACAAAAATCTGTTGCATCCCTCCCGAGCCTCAAGGGTAACTGTCATCACCCCGCCGAACCAGGCCTTTTATACTTTGTTCTAGGCCAATCACGATACATCTCCCTTTACGAGTCAGCCAATCACAGGGCGGCTCGCTATGGCACCAATATAAAGCCTCGTTTTAAATCGCTTATGCCCAATTTAGAACACTTTTTCGGCATGCAACATTATGTTGCTTTCCCTATTTTTTACAAAGCCGTCCAGAGAGAAGCTTCGCGCCTGGCCATCATCTCTATTAAAGTTTATTTTTATTTTACTTTTTCCTGCAACTACTGATTCTAGCTTGATTGAAATAGAAATGCAAATAGCAATGTATGTGTGTGTGTGTGTGTGTATGTGAGAGTGTGTGTGAGTGTTAAATATCTCGTAAGCTAACTGTTAACTCCCTCCAAAATACCTTTCCTATTCTTAAATAGTTATTATGGTAAAGCCTTTCCCCGTGGTTAACTTCGCTAAACACTATTACCAGAACAATCAACAATATTTATTATTATTATTATTATTATTATTAGTAGTAGTATTATTAGTATTATTATTAATAATCATTTATTTTGACCTGTAATATGTTTCCAATATAAAGTTCCCTCGTTACACATCCAATTTCCTGTGTTTGCAAGGGTGCCTCTCTCTCTCTCTCTCTTCCTTGCGATACAACAATTGAACTTCCGGCAGTTTTAGCCAGATTGGCTAAAAATACAAGGAAGGGAGCCGGGCGAAGACAATGCTTTAATTTTACTTTCACTCTCACTCTTGCACACACAATCTCTCTCTCTCTCTCTCTCAAGGGCCTTGCATGGAAATTGTTTTAAGTTATGATATAATACAGGGTTGCCTTCCAACGGTATAATATGGCGTATGTTGCCCGTAGACTTATATATATACACACACACACACACACACACACACACACACACACACACACACACACACACACACACACACACACACACACACACACACGCACACACGCACACACACACACATATATATATATATATATATATATATATATATATATATATATATATATATATATATATATATATACTGTATAATGATATGGTCTTCCAAAAGTCCACAAATCCAATTTACCCGTAAGGCCCATAGTGTCGTGCATTAAGACTGCTGCATACAACCTTTCTAAATTTCTTATTCCCTTAGTATCCCCATTCACTACCAACCAGTACAGTTTGGCTAACTCTAAAGAATTTGTCAAACAAATATATTCTTTGAGCTTACCATCTAATTTTGTAATGGCCAGCTATGATGTTGAATCCATTTTCACTAATGTCCCACTAAATGAGACTATAGAGATAATTTTGAATAAATATGAACCCAAATCTTTTTATGACTTAAGCAAGACTATCCTAGGGAAATGATTAAAGTTTGCTACATCAGAATCTTGTTTTTTGCTTAATGGTTCGTTGTTTTATCAAGTTGATGGCATAAGTATGGGATCTTGCTTAGAACCTCTTCTTGCTAATACTTTTTTATGTACTAAAGAGGCCATGTGGCTTGATAACTGTCCCTTGGATTGTAAACCATTATTTTATAGAAGATATGTTGATGATTTGTTTTTAATTTTTCATAGTGACTGTGCAAATCAGAGATTTGTTTAGTTATATGAACAACCAGCATAACAATATTAGGTTCATGGTAGATAATGAAGAAAATAGTAAATTAGCATATTTAGATGTTTTAGTTAAAAATACCGATCAAGGACTAAACACAAGCGTGTACCGTAAGCCCACCTTTACGAATCAGGGACTGAATTGGTTCAGTGTTACTTCGAGTGTTTACAAACTTAATTCTATTTTTACATTATTAAATAGAGCCTATGATGTGTGTTCAACTTATTTTGCTCTACATGAAGAAATATGCAAACTCAGTGAATATTTGTTGTGCAATAATTATACCGTAAATCTCTTCAATCATATTGTCAAGAAATGTTTGTATAATAAACTATGTAAAGTAGAAATACCCTAATTTGAAGCTCCAAAGCTAATTAAGTACAGTATGTAAAAATGCCTTTCTATGGTGACATTAGCTATAAATACAAAAAGACTGTTAGAGATTTTGAGTAACAGTTATCCAGCAATAAACTTCTGAATAGTGTTTACGAATGATTACAAAATTAGTAACTTTTTTCAACACCTGGATCTATTACCTGACCAGTTATGCTCAAACATTATACATAAATTCACATGTCCTGATTGTCAGGCCAGGTATATTGGATGTACTGGACGTACATTCAAAGTTAGGATGTTTGAGCATATTGGAAAGAGTCATAGATCCGGTCCATTCTTACAACAAATGTCATTTTCCGCAATCATAATTCATTCAAGGGAACTAGATCACCCGTTTTCAACTGGTAATTTTAAAATAATTGGTATATTTCATAATCACGCTGATGCACTAATTGGCGAGAAATGTACTAATTCATAAAATAAACCCCGAGCTTAACATTTCCAATACAGGTACTTCTTAACCCGGGAACTGCGGGGAGACTCTTAAGAGTTCCCCCGGCGGACTGCGGGGAGACTCTTAAGAGTCAGAGACAAAAAAATCAACTTTTGACATCGAAAAAAAAATAAAAATAAAAATAAAAAAAAAAAAATGGCCCCTGGGCCATGCAAAATCTCAGTCCTCTACCTCCCCTCCTTCCCCACTTTCCTCCTCTCCTTCAGTTATCACCTATTTTCCCTGTTATTCCCTTATTCTGAGGTATATTTTCGTGCTAACATTAGAAATCCGGTTGCAGGGTGTGGTCATCACTGATAGCAAGCGAATGCAAGAGAGAGAGAGAGAGTATCGATCGACTGTGTCTCAGTGGCCTTGGGGGAAATTGGTGGGAAAGCAGCTTGCCTCACCCATACATTATACAACTCGCGGGCTATATCTCCGATTTTGACCATCCAAACGCTGTTTTCACTCGTTTTATTGATGTTTCAGGTTAATACCTTTATAGTCAACCCATAATAGGCGCATATGGATGAGTATTAATGCTATTAATGGTATAATGAATATTTTAGTGACGGAAACACCTCAAATACATGCGCACAGGGAGAGGTGTCTAATTACCCCCATGCGCACTTCAGAGGTTAATCTGTCTCGATATAGATTGATAGTCTATGTTTTGTATTAAGCTTTGTATTATTTGTCTTTCTATATTCGGTTTAGTGATTAGGAGTGCTTTACCCAGCTGAATTCTTATTTTTAGCTTTCCTTAATAAAATAAATACTGTAGATCCTTTTACGTTTAGTTAATTTTAGACTTGTCTTCATTTCTAAGGATTATGATTGACTACCTGATGATGGCCTTCCTGTTGTGAGCCGAAAATTTGTTGAAGAAAAAAGAAAAATCGAGTAAGTAAATAAAGCATGGCATTAAGTACAGTGTTGACTCTATTCCTATGCCTACTATGGAAAATACGGTGCCCCAGACCGCCCACGGATGTACTATATATATATTATATTATATATATATATATATATATATATATATATATATATATATATATATATATATATATATATGTACCAGTATATATATATATATATATATATATATATATATATATACCAGTATATATATATATATATATATATATATATATATATATATATATAGAAGGGAGGTTGTAGGCACCAATCGATCAGGGCTAGACCCAGGTGAGGTTATAGGCATGTGATAAAGAGTCGCTGGAACTCCTGTTTCATTTGCTTGTCCTCTCTTACTGATTTTCTTTGTGCCTCATTTACACTGAGAGCAATCCAGCTAGCTCTCACAAACACATCCTCCTATCCACTTCACTACACTAAACAAGCACACCACACTTCATTCCTCCACACCAAAATTTGTAAACATTATTAATTAAAGCCCAGCCTCGGAGTCCCCAGAGGGGGGGGGGGGGGGGGGGGCATAAATGCCCCCACACCCGACCGAAAATCCCCTGACGACCCCACAAAATTACCTGGACCTTGGCCTGTTACTCTTTCTATTGATTTCTGCAACATTCGCGGACTTTCCTCTAACTTTCACTCTGTTGAACACCATCTCTCCTCCTACAAACCTGATCTTCTCTTCCTCACCGAAACTCAGGTGTCTGTAGCAACATTCAGCAGCGCCTTCTCTGTATCCTCCTACTTTCTCTATCCTAGTTTCAAAGCCAAAGGCGGATGTTGTGCATATGTGCACAAAAAACTCACTTGCTCTCGTGTTCCCAATTTCGACTCTTATGAATTCTCAACTTTATGGCTCAAACTTTCCTGTCATTCTCTTACTAAATATTTATGTGCTGTCTATCTTTCCCCTAACTCTACCCACTTTCTCAAATTCTTTGACTATTTAAACTCTACAGTGGAACACATTCTATCCATTTCTCCTTTCTCAGAAATCTCCATCTTAGGAGATTTCAACGTTCACCACCGCCAATGGCTCTCCTCTCATACTACTGACCCAGCTGGTGAACAAGCCTACGTCTTTTCTACCCTAAATGACCTAGAGCAGTTAGTTCAGCAACCCACCCGTATCCCGGATCACATCGGAGATCGGCCCAACATTCTTGACTTGTTTCTAACTTCTAACCCTTCTTCTTATACTGTTGATCTTTTCTCTCCTTTGGGCCCCTCCGACCATAAACTTATCTCTGTCACCTGTCCTATCTCTCCAGTACGGCCACCCGATCCTCCTAGCTGGCGGCGCTTGTGGCACTTCGGCGCTGCCGACTGGGAGGCTCTCCGGCAGTACTTCTTTGATTTCCCATGGAATGATTTCTGCTTCCGTGGCCGGGGACCCTCGGAGAGTGCTGAACGCATTACCGAGGTAATCCTATCGGGCATGGAAGCATACATTCAATTCTCTTTCTGTCAGACTAATGCTAAAAAATCTTGGTTTACTCATGCCTGTTCTACTGCTGTCCGCAATAAGGAGGAATCATTCAAACGGTACCGACGCCATAAAACTCAAGACTCTCATTCTTCCTATGTTTCTGGCCGGAATCAAGCCAAATCTGTTCTTCGACTTGCCAAACACTCTTTCATCAATAATAAATGCACTGAACTATCCAACTCTAGCTCTTCCCAAGCTTTCTGGCATCTAGCCAAAAACCTCTCCAACAATTTCTCTTCCTCGTCTTTCCCTCCCTTTTTCCACTCTGATGGCACAACCATCACTTCTTCCTCTGACAAAGCTAAACTCTTCGCTCCAACTTTTGCTAGAATTTCCACCTTGGATGACTCCGGTGCTATTCCTCCCTCTCCACCCTCCTCTCTCTTACTTATGCCTAATATCCTAATCTCTTCTAAAGATGTACTTTCTACCCTCTCTGGGCTTTTAATACTAATAAGGCGTATGGTCCGGACGGTGTTCCTCCTGTTGTTCTCAAAAACTGTGCTTCCATGCGGACTCCCTGCCTAGGCAAACTCTTTCGTCTCTGTCTATCCTCTAATGTCTTCCCTTCATGCTGGAAATTTGCTCACATTCAACCTGTCCCAAAGAAGGGTGTCCGCTCTCAACCCTCCAACTATCGTCCAATTGCTCTCATCTCTTGTCTTTGTAAAGTTTTTGAAACTATTCTTGCTTCCAAATTTCTTCAGCATTTCTCTTCTCATAATCTGCTCTCAGATCGCCAGTATGGCTTCCTTAAGGGTCGCTCTACTGGTGATCTTCTTTCATATCTTACTAACTCTTGGTCATCCTCCTTTCGTGAATTCGGTGAGACTTTTTCTATTGCACTAGACATATCGAAAGCCTTCGATAGAGTCTGGCACAAATCTTTAATTTCAAAACTACCCTCCTTCGGTTTCTATCCCTCCATCTGTGCCTTTGTCTCTAATTTCCTTTCCGGCCGTTCCATAGCCGCGGTTGTGGACGGCCATTGTTCACTTCCTCACCCTATAAACTCCGGTGTTCCTCAGGGCTCTGTCCTATCTCCTATTCTCTTTCTAATTTTTATAAATGATCTCCTCAACTGTACCTCAATTCCCATCCATTCATACGCAGACGACTCAACCTTACACTACTCCATTAGTTTTTCAGAACGCCCCAGCCAGCAATCCGTCAGTGGCAAACGTAATGAAGCCATAGAACTCTTAAATTCTGATCTAAATACTATCTCCAATTGGGGCAGAGAAAACCTTGTTACCTTTAATGCTTCCAAAACCCAATTTCTCCATCTATCTACCCATAAGGAACTCCCAGCGGACTATCCCTTATTCTTCAACAATACAAAAATCAATCCTTCATCTTCTCTCAATATTCTTGGTGTCTCCTTTTCTTCTGCTCTTAGTTGGAAGGACCATATTACCAGTCTTGCTAAGGCAGCCTCCCAGAAGCTGAGCGTGCTCAACCGCCTTATGGGGTTATTTTCCCCTGCACAGCTTCTTGCTCTGTACAGGGGCATAGTGCGTCCTTGTATTGAGTATTGTTCACATGTGTGGGGAGGTTCCTCCCACACCGCTCTCCTAGTCAAAGTTGAAAGGAAGGCCTTTCGTATCATTAACTCCCGTCCACTCACCAACTCTCTGCAATCTCTCTCTCTCCGCCGCAATGTTGCATCTCTCTCGCTATTCTATCGCTACTATAATAATCAGTGTTCCTCAGAGCTTTCCCAGTGTATACCACCTCCTTTACGTAGGACACGTGGTACCCGTCTTGCAACTCAATCCCACCCCTACTCTGTGCAACTCTCCAACCCAAGAGTAAAATGTTACTCTCAAACTTTCTTCTACTCAACAGCTGAGCTCTGGAACTCTCTCCCAGAATAAGTCTTTCCCTCTTCCTATGACATAAATTGCTTCAAACTCCGTGTGTCCAGGCATTTTGGCTCGAACGTCCCTTGATTTTGGCTCTGTCACTCTTTCAACTATGGGGGAGGCACTCGCTATAGGCAGTTCTGCCTTTTGCCTCCCTCAATCACATAGAAAGAAAATATATATATATATACTGTATATACCGGTACTGTATAATTATATACTATATATATATATATATATATATATATATATATATATATATATATATATATATATATATATATATATACAGGTATATGTATATATGTATATATATATTATATATACAGGTATATATATATACAGTATATATATATATATATATATATATATATATATATATATGTGTTAGTAAAGCCAAGTAATAAATTATCTTTAATACATACGAGGTTGAAAGAAATGGCAATTTCTGCGTTGGAAATTTTATTATTCAAGGTTTCCAGGTCTCTGATGAGTTTTCGCTGGGTGGCAGGAAGTAGATGAATGAGGTTAGCAAAATTCATGGTGGTACAGGGTTACATTAATGTACATGATGATACAGGATATACGACGCATTTCACTGGACAACCAGCATTATCAAGTAAGGATAGAATGATATAAAAGGTAAACAGGAAGGGTCTATATAGAGGGTGGAGGATCAGAGGAGGCGAAAATCAGGAGGCAAAAGTCTGCTATTGGTGGAGGGGTATTCTAGGAATGTTAAAGAGAGATCCGCTTCACGCAGGCGCACTGGATGCGGGAAGGTGGTGGTCGGTTGGCGGGGTCGAAGCTGATTGGCTGCGTGTCGAGGGGCATGGCCTAAGTTGCCCAACAACCCGCCGTCTACTGTATATACGTGGATGACATCTTCATGCAAATCAAGGACCTCCACGAACTACAGGAACTCCAGCGTCGCTTCATGACCGCCTCCGGACTTAACTTCACCTTTGAAAAATCAAACAATGGACAACTCCCCTTCCTCGACATCCTCGTAGCTCAGAACGACCATGGGTTCATAACCACCGTCTACACTAAACCAACTAACACAGGACAATGCCTCAACGGCGATGGTGAATGCCCCCGCCGTTATCTTCTATCCTCCATCTCCGCTTATGTAAGGAGAGCCCTCACGCACTGCTCTACCTGGGCCGACACCCACCAGGAACTAGAAAGACTATCCCAAGTTTTAGTGAATAACAGATACTCCAACTCCGACGTCTCCAGCACCATCAACCACCATCTTGAAAAATGGTACACCCAAAGCCCTTCCAACATTGACCCCCCCAATGAAATCAAGATCTTCTACCGCAATTTTATGTCCTCTGAACACAAAAATGACGAGGCCGTCTTAAAAGAAATAATCTCCAAGCATGTCCACCCTACCAACCCGGAAAACAAAATCAAATTAATAATTTATTACAAATCCCCCAAGACCTCCAACCTCGTTCTCCGCAACAAACCAGCTTCCACCAAGATAAAGAGCCCGATGACCGACGATCGCGTCATTTACCAACATACCTGTAATTATGAGGACTGTGGACCTCATTCCTATATTGGCATGACACAGACTCGTCTTTCACGTCGGTTAACTCTTCACCTTCAGGCAGGAGCCATCAAAGACCACTATCTCACCCATACCCACCCCCACCTCACACTTAACGAATTAGAGAAACACACCACCATACTCGATAAAGAAAGTGACCCAAGGAGATTACCAATACTCGAAGCGTTATATATCCAAGCCTTACATCCTAAAATCAACAACCAAACTCTGGACCTTCAGATCCTTCCTTCTGCCAAAAGGCACTATCCTACAGGACCAAACGCCTCCCCCTCGCCCCCCGGTGCCCTTGACGCAGCCCCCCGCGCTACCTCCTTCAGCTTCGTCTTCTGCCGGCGCCACATGTACTACGCAACTTAGGCCACGCCCCTCGACACGCAGCCAATCAGCTTCGACCCCGCCAATCGACTACCACCTTCCCGCATCCAGTGCGCCTGCGTGACACGGATCTCTCTTTAACACTCCTAGAATACCCCTCCACCAATAGCAGACTTTTGCCTACTGATTTTCGCCTCCTCTGATCCTCCACCCTCTATATATACCCTTCCTGTTTACCTTTTATATCATTCTATCCTTACTTGATAATGCTGGTTGTCCAGTGAAACGCGTCGTATATCCTGTATCATCATGTACATTAATGTAACCCTGTACCACCATGAATTTTGCTAACCTCATTCATCTACTTCCTGCCACCCAGCGAAAACTCATCAAAGACCTGGAAACCTTGAATAATAAAATTTCCAACGCAGAAATTGCCATTTCTTTCAACCTCGTATGTATTAAAGAAAAAAAATATATATGTATATATATATATACTGTATATATATATATATATATATATATATATATATATATATATATATATATATATATATATAATTATTTTGTTTTGTTATTATTTTTTATAACACTGTAATAAGGTTTGTTGGTCTTACTCTACTGAACACACACACACACACACACACACACACACACACACATACACACACTTGCAAACGCACATACACAATCACACACATACTCACTTCCTTACTAACACACACACACACTCTCTCTCTCTCTCTCTCTCTCTCTCTCTCTTATTTTCGCTAATATGCCCCCCCCCCCCCCCCTTTGGTGAGAATGTTGTTGGACATATTATTTTAATCAGTCCAGGGAGCTTTTCTTTGGCTTAATTAACAAAGAATGAGAAGAAGAAAAAAAACTTTTCATAAAATCAGCCAATCATGAGCCTCCTTTCATCCTGACTCGACCAATCAGGAGAGACTTTACAGACAGATTATGGCAGATGGAAGGATCAGAAAGAGGGAGAGATTGAATGAAGGGTTAATAGAAATAAGGACTAGCATGGAGGAAAGAAAGAAGAATGAATGAGGTAGACGAATAGTAGAAATTATTATATTTATTTATTGGTTAATAATCGGATGAAAATTATATATACCCTGTATATATATATATATTTATATATAAATATATATATATATATATATATATATATATACTGTATATACTGTATATATATATATATATATATATATATATATATATATATATATATGTTAGTATAGCCAAGTAATAGATTCTCTTTTAAACAGACGAGGTTAAAAGCAATAGCAGTTTTAACATTCATGATTTTATTGTTACAGCTTTCAATAGTTCTAACAATTTTCCTCTGGGGTTCAGAGATGAGGTACAACAGGTTAGCAAAATTCATGGTGGATCCAACGTTTCACAAGTAAACATCTTGCATCTTAAGGGAATGGAGAGGTAATGATTAGATTTTTTTTTTTTTTTTTTTTTTTTTTTTACCCATAGGTGGGTCTAAGGGGGGGAAAAGAGAGGGGGGGGGGTGAGAGGGAAGAGAAAGGAGGAAAGTATGAAGGAAAGTAGGAGAGTAACAGTTGGTGGGCAGACCACCTTGCTATGTTGTGTGTTTGAAACATATGTTTTTGTGTTGGGGCAAGTGGTGTATTTTCTTTATGTTTGTTGTTTGGTAGCTAGCTAAGGACGAAAGTGTGATTGTTATTATTATCATTATTTTTATTATTATTACTGTTTGTGTATAGTTGAGTTCACTATTTTTCTTTTTGGTTTGAATTTTATTTAGTATTTGTTTTTATTAATATATTGGATCTGGTTCCTCTATTTCATTTATTATCTTTAGACTACTTTTGAACCAGGTGTGTTGTCTGAGGTCTTGTTGTAATTCATGGTTATTTTTTATATTTACGAATATCGGGTCTTGTAGGTGTTCTAGTCTGCTCCATATTTTCGTTGCCTGTTTGTGGATGCGTATATTAAGTGGTAGAGTGTTTGTGTGTTCGTGTATCTGGATAGTTGTCATCGTATATGGGTAACGTTGGTTAGTGGCAAATCTTAGTGCTTTATTTTGTATTATTTGTAGTTTTCTGAGTTGTGTTTTACTCAATGTATGTGTAGGTCTAGGATTGGTAATATGAGTGTTTTTACTAGGTGTGTTTTTATGTTGGTGTTAAGAGCTGAGAAGCGGTATAGTTTGTTCAAGGCTATTTGTGCTAGGTTTTTCCTCTCTGTTACATTTTTGGTGTAGCCATTTGTGCTAATTGTTAGGCCAAGGAGTCTTCCATTATTTTTTTCTTCTATTTGGTTATTATTTATATGTATTTGGGTTTTCTTTTTTACTCCTAGTTGGATGACTGTGAATTTATTGACGTTTGTTTTAATTTTCCAGTTTTCCTCATAGTTGTTTATTATCTCTGCTTCTCTTTGGGTCTTTCTAGCCATGATGGCTCTGGATGGCCCTCCGTATCCTACGATCTGTGTTATATCATCTGCATATGCAATGTTTGTGCCTGTTTGTGAGGGAGGGGTGTCGCTTGTGTAGATGGTGAATAGTGTTGGTGATAGTACTGATCCCTGAGGGACACCACAGCTTATGCTGATTTTGTCACTTAGGGTTGTCTTTATTTTAATTCGGGCTGAGCGGTTTACTAGGAAATTATTCAGTAGCTTTTCTATTATTATTGGGAGATTTAGGTTTAGTATCTTATATTGCAACCCTAAGTGCCATACCTTGTCAAATGCTTTTGATATGTCTCTCAGGATGACATGGCATTGTCCTTTGTTGCTCATGTTGTGTGCTATTGTTTCTGTTGCCAGAGCTAGGGCGTGTGTGGTGCCTCTTCTTTCCCTGAAACCATATTGTGCGGTGTTGTATAGGTTATGTGTAGTTAGATATGTTCTTAGTCTTTTGTTTATGATTCTCTCGAATATTTTCCCTGGCACTTCTAGTAGTGATATTGGTCTTTGGTTTTCTTTGTGGTGTGGGTTTTTATTTTGTTTGGGGATGAGTTTTATTGTTGCTTCTTTCCATTTGTCGGGGAAATATCCTATGGAAAGTGCTGCATTTAGGATACTTTTTAATGTGTTTAGGGCTGAGTCAGGTAGGTTTTTAAGGATTGTTTTGTTTAATCCACTTTGTCCTGGGCATGTCTTTTTGAGCTTTGGTATGATTGTTTTTATGTCTTCTGTGTTTATTGGTCTGGTCAGTGGGTTGTTAATGTCAAGTCTGTTAATGTCTATGTCCTCATATGGGATGGTTCTGTGTCTGTTTATCTGAATGAAGTCTTTAATGTAGTCATGTCTTGGTAGATCATTGCCCCCATCATTGAGTATACTTTCCCAATATTCTTTATGTATCTTTGTCTGTTCTTTGATGTCATATATTTTGTTCCCCTGAGGGTATATTGTGTAGTTTGTTGTAGGTGTGTCATGTCCTTGCATCATTCGTATTTTTTTCCAGAACGTTTCTGGGTCAGTGTATGAGTTGGCTGTATCTGTTAACTGTTGTCTCCACATTTCGTTGTATTCTTGTATCATATTTGTCTTGACGCTGTCTTGCATCTGTTTGTATTGTCTGTCTGTAGTGGTTATATGTCCATCCATGATTGTGTGCATGTTGTCTAATTCTGTTGTATTGGTTCAGTATCATTTTAGTTTGTTGGCTCATTTTAGGACTATTTAGAGTTGTATGGTGTGTTGTGGGGATATGTTTTTTCACATTATCTTCAATTATGGTGTGCCATTCATTTATTTTGGTGTCTATGTTTTCCTTTTTTCCGTTGTTTAGGTCAGTGTTTAGTTGTAGTTTTAGGTCAATGTCGGTTTTGAATAAGTCCCAGTTCGCTGCTTGGAATTTGGGTCTTGGAGGGGCAGGTATTATTATTGGTAGGGTGGATATTGTGGTTATGATGGGGATGTGATCGCTAGTGGTGAGTGGTCCGGGGGTGAAGTGTATGTTGTGGTAGGTTTTATTATTGGATAGTGCTATGTCGGGGTTAGTTGATGAGTGTGGGGCGTGGAAGGTTGGGAAGTGGGGGCCTATGTGTCTTATTAGACCGTTAGTGATTAATGTGCCTAATTGTCTTCCCACAGTGTTTTGGGTCCTATTATTCAGTGTGTGGTGTTTCGCGTTTAGGTCACCTATTAGGTATACTGGTATGTTGTTTCTGAATAGTCTGTAGAAGTCTGGGGTGGGTAAGTATGGTCTTCTGGGAGGTAAATAGACTGTGGCTATTATTATTGGGCCAGTGTCAGTCATTATTTCTATAGCTAGGAGGTCAGATATAAAATCATCATGTATTTTATGTGTGATAGTTTCTAGTACTGCTATAGCTGTACCGTCCATGGGACTGTCAGTTATGTTTTTTTTTTTTTTTTTTGTAGCCTTGTATTTTTAGTGATTCGCTATTAGGGACACCGTGGCTGTTAATGAGTATTATGTGTGGTTTTATAGTGCTATATATGTTGCTTAAAGTGTGTCTTCTATTACTCCAGTGTAGGACGTTGTGTTGTAGTATTTTTAGTGTGTTCATGAATTTTGTTTGATAGATGATCTTGTTTTTGTTTTGGTTTGGGGTCGATTGGAGTTAACGATTAGTTTTCCTTTTGTGTAGAATGCTTCATTTAGGGTGATATCTGTGTAGCATTTGTGAAAATAGTTAATAGCTTCATTTGGTGGCCATTGGGTACCGTCTAAGTCCTCAACTATAACCTTTTTGAGGGGGAGAGTTTTCCTTAGTTTATCCCATAGTTGGCTGTTCTTTAGGTTTTTGAATTGTTCATCAGTGTGTATCATTATTTTGTAAGAGTGGCCTGTTTCATGTTCCTCAAGACTGGGTAGTTATACATCGAGTGTTTCTTCATCACTGCTTGATTCTGTGTCTGTCTCTTCCTCATTGTCTTGCTGGTCGGGAGTGTTTTCTTCCTCTTTTGTTGTATTATGGGGGAGTTGGCTAGTTTCTGGGTTCATTGTTGTGGTTTGTGTGTTGAGGTTTGGGGGTGTCCAGATTGTGAATAGTTGGAGTATTTTTCTAGATTCTTCTTTGGTATATTCTAGGGGTTGGTATGGGGGCAAGTTGTTCTGTTGCAGACTCTTTGCCATTGCTTCTTGCATGGTTGACTTTTCGGTTACATTGCACATGTGGGCTTCCATTAGACTAGTGAAGTACTGTGCATTGTTTATGTGGTCTGTGTTTGTATCAGGCATTTGTGGCTGCCTGTTTGGGGTGTTGTTGCTTGTAATGTTTGCGTAGGTTTGGGATTTCTTTTCTTGTCTTTCTGTTTGTTTTGTTTTGAGAATGCTTTTCTCTTTACACATTTCATTGCGAGGGTTCTATGTTCCTCTCCGCAGTTTATGCATTTTTGTGTTTGTCCTGGGGGGCAGTTCTTCCAGTCATGACCGGTTTGACCGCATTCAGAGCAGATTTTGTACTCTGAGTTTTGTGGGCATTTGTAAGTGGGGTGTTCATCTAAGGCATAACATTTCATACAAGTTTCTATGTGAATGTATTCGTCCTGTCTGATGTCCCATTTGGGAATGGTCAGGTGGAACATCTTTAGGCCGTCCAGGGCCTTCTCTGCCATCTTTACATCTTCGAATTCTACTTTGACATAATGTGCACCGAATTTGGTAATATTTGTTATTTTGGCGAATGCATTTTTCTCTTCTGCTTCTTGTTTTATGTCTTCGGCTGCATTGTCAAAGATCATTTTGTCCACCTTTGAACATATGACACTTCTCTTGGCCTTGATGTGCATAGGTAGTATGGGGGAGAAGCTGTCATTTTCTAGTGTGTTGGTTGCTTTCTTGGTGAATAATTTCTCAATGTCTTGGTCTGTTGGGGTGATGACAATTAAGTGGTCATTATTGTGTTTTACTCTTGTTATTTGGATATCTAGCGGGGATGTTGTGTGCAGAAATTTGTTGGGAGCCTGTTTATCATTATGATGTTTTAGTTTAATTTTGACCCTAGCCATTTTTCATTATTTGTTTTTATTTATTTTTTTTTGGCCCTCTACCTGCCTAAAATACGTGGGAGGTAATGCTAGTGTCTCAGGGTACCTTTTTTCCGGCTAAGTGGTAAAAGAGGTTCCTGGACTTCCCTTCGTATTTCCTATTCCTATCAGAGTTTTTGCCACCCTTACCTTATTCCTCTCCACCCTTCTGAAGGGCCCCCTTGTGCGTATAGCCGCAGGGTTCGGTTTGGAAAGACAGGCAGGGACTCTAGGCGAGCCAGCAGTGTTTGATTTATTTGTCAGGTGTAAATGTTTTCCTTTATTTTAGCAGTCAATCATAATTTCCATGAACCAGTTTTTTTCTTTTTCCTTGTTTAACAGTCAATCATAATTGTCCAGCTATATTACTAGAGTAATATTTCTGGTGCTCTGTTTTTTTTTGTTTTTTTACTTTATGCTCTTTCCTCTTTGTGTTCAATATTTTCAGAGCTTATTCTAGCGTCCTTCTATGTTCAGAGCGCTTTTTTAGGAGCTGCCTGGCACAGTGGACTTGAGTAAGATGTTGAACTCGTATACGTTCGCCCTTCTGATAAGAGAAGCCGCATTTTTAAGAACAGTCTCTTCCAGTGGTCGTGTATACGGATTTGGGTTATTTATCAGAGCTTATTCTAACGGCCTTCTGTTAATCAGAGCAACTGTTTTACGAGTGCCTGACACAGTGGACATAGATAAGATGGAGCAGCTGAGAGCAGAGTGAATCAGAGTAATTGCGAAGAATCAAGGACCGAAGAATCAGGATAGGGACAAAGCATCATATTTATACAAAATTCGAGGATCAAGAAGAGGGAGGTGGGCGGAGCTACTGGGTGTGTGGTGGCTGTTCATTGGTGGAAGGCAGTCTATTCGCGAGACGGGCACTAAATCTTATCGGTGGTTGGTTGTTGGCTGTGGGTGGCTGTGATTGGTTGGTGTTGTCAGTTGTGTGCTGAGCGCGGAAGCGTAAGGGAGGGGGGCACGGGGCGAGAGGAAGGGGGCAGCATGCCTGTAGCGCTTGCCTGAAGGAAGAATTTGAAGGTCTTGTGTTTGGTTGTTGATGCTGGGGTTGAGTGTTTGGATGTATAGAGCTTCTAAAATAGCTAGTCTTCTGGGGTCTGATTCTTTGTCGAGTATGGTGGTTTGTTTGTCTAGGTCGACGCGAGTTAGGGCAAGATGGTGGGGGGCTTGATAGTGATCTTTTATAGCGCCAGATTGAAGGTGGAGGGTTAGTCGACGGGAAAGGCGAGTCTGTGTCATTCCAACATAGGATAGGGGTCCACAGTCCCCAGAGGTGCAAATATGCTGGTATATCACATGATCGTCTTTCGGTTGGTTGGTGGAAATGTGGCGGTTACGGAGGACAAGGTTGGAGGTCTTAGGAGATTTGTAGTAAATAATGAGTTTTTTTTTATTGTCAGGGTTGGTGGGGAGGACGTTTTTGTGAATTATTTCTTTCATAATGGATTCGTCTGTTGTGTGGTCGGAAGACATGTAGTTTCTGTAGAAAAATGTAATGTCATTGGCCGGGTTGGTGCTAGGGGGGTCTTGTTTGTACCATTTTTCTAGGTGGTGGTTGATGGCATTGGTGACGTCAGTGTTGGAATACCCATTGTTGACTAGGACCTGGGTGAGCCTTTTCAGTTCATTGTGTGTGTCATTCCAGGTGGTGCAATGGGTGAGGGCTCTCCTGACATAGGCGGCGATGGTGGACTGATGGTATTGTTTAGGGCATTCACTTTCCCGATTAAGACATTGGCCATTGTTAGTAGGTTTGGTGTACACTGTAGTTTTGAAGCCGTGGTCGTGGAGGGAGACAAGGAGGTCGAGGAAGGGTAGATGTCCATCGGTGGTTTCTTCGTATGTGAAGTTGAGTCCGGAGGCGGCCATGAAGCGCTGCTGGAGGTCCCCGAGTTCGCCCAGGTCCTTCACCCGCACGAAGATATCATCGATGTACCTGCAGTAGATAGTGGGCCGGTGGGCAGCCAGGGGTTCCTCTTCGATAGTTCCCATGAAGAAATTGGCGAACAGGACCCCCAGGGGGCTTCCCATCGCTACACCATCGATTTGCTGGTACATATTCCCGCGGGGGCAGAGGAAAGGGGATTCTTTGGTACATAGTTCCAAGAGCGTCTTCAGGACCTTCTCCGGGATGTCCAGGGGGGGGGCGTATTAGGGCAGTGGTAAACTCGACGTAGGATAAAATCTATGGTCTTGTCAACGGGCACGTTGGGATCCCACCAAAGCAAGCTCCTCAACAAACACCACTTCAAAGCCGCTAAACAACTTAAAGAGAACCCCAACATCATCATCCGACGAGCTGATATGGCCTCCTGCCTTGTGATACACGGAAAAGAAGAATACCTACGGAAAATGGACGACATTCTTAGTGATAAAAACAAATTCAAAAGGATCACTCGCAACCCTACTCACGAAATAAAAAAGAAAGCCAACACCACCATCACTGCTATCAACGCCAAAGCCGATGGCGTACACCTGAAGAAACTCATCGGCGAATTCACCCCAGGTTATGCTTACGGTACTATAAAAACCCACAAACCCGGGAACCCCCTCCGCCCCATCATATCACAGATCCCTACTGCTACCTACCAGACCGCCAAGGCCCTGAACAAACTCCTCACCCCTTTTGTTCCTCGGCAATACAACCTCAACTCTGCTTATGACTTCCTAGAAATTCTACGAGATGCCCCCCAGCTAACGACCACATCATCGCCTCCCTCGACGTAGAGAGTTTGTTTACCAACGTGCCCGTTGACAAGACCATAGATTTTATCCTACGTCGAGTTTACCACTGCCCTAATACGCCCCCCCTGGACATCCCGGAGAAGGCCCTGAAGACGCTCTTGGAACTATGTACCAAGGAGTCCCCTTTCCTCTGCCCCCGCGGGAATATGTACCAGCAAATCAACGGTGTAGCGATGGGAGTCCTGGGGGTCCTGTTCGCCAATTTCTTCATGGGAACTATCGAAGAGGAACTCCTGGCTGCCCACCGGCCCACTGTCTACTGCAGGTACATCGATGATATCTTCGTGCGGGTGAAGGACCTGGGCGAACTCAGGGACCTCCAGCAGCGCTTCATGGCCGCCTCCGGACTCAACTTCACATACGAAGAAACCAGCGATGGACATCTACCCTTCCTCGACCTCCTTGTCTCCCTCCACGACCACGGCTTCAAAACTACAGTGTACACCAAACCTACTAACAATGGCCAATGTCTTAATGGGGAAAGTGAATGCCCTAAACGATACCATCAGTCCACCATCGCCGCCTATGTCAGGAGAGCCCTCACCCATTGCACCACCTGGAATGACACACACAATGAACTGGAAAGGCTCACCCCGGTCCTAGTCAACAATGGGTATTCCAACACTGACGTCACCAATGCCATCAACCACCACCTAGAAAAATGGTACAAACAAGACCCCCCTAGCACCAACCCGGCCAATGACATTACATTTTTCTACAGAAACTACATGTCTTCCGACCACACAACAGACGAATCCATTATGAAAGAAATAATTCACAAAAACGTCCTCCCCACCAACCCTGACAATAAAATAAAACTCATTATTTACTACAAATCTCCTAAGACCTCCAACCTTGTCCTCTGTAACCGCCCCATTTCCACCAACCAACCGAAAGACAATCATGTGATATACCAGCATATATGCACCTCTGGGGACTGTGGACCCCTATCCTATGTTGGAATGACACAGACTCACCTTTCCCGTCGACTAACCCTCCACCTTCAATCTGGCGCTATAAAAGATCACTATCAAGCCCCCCACCATCTTGCCCTAACTCGCGCCGACCTAGACAAACAAACCACCATACTCGACAAAGAATCAGACCCCAGAAGACTAGCTATTTTAGAAGCTCTATACATCCAAACACTCAACCCCAGCATCAACAACCAAACAGAAGACCTTCAAATTCTTCCTTCAGGCAAGCGCCATAGGCATGCTGCCCCCCTTCCTCTCGCCCCGTGCCCCCCTCCCTTACGCTTCCGCGCTCAGCACACAACTGACAACACCAACCAATCACAGCCACCCACAGCCAACAACCAACCACCGATAAGATTTAGTGCCCGTCTCGCGAATAGACTGCCTTCCACCAATGAACAGCCACCACACACCCAGTAGCTCCGCCCATCTCCCTCTTCTTGATCCTCGAATTTTGTATAAATATGATGCTTTGTCCCTATTCTAATCATTACCTCTCCATTCCCTGAAGATGCAAGATGTTTACTTGTGAAACGTTGGATCCACCATGAATTTTGCTAACCTGTTGTACCTCATCTCTGAACCCCAGAGGAAAATTGTTAGAACTATTGAAAGCTGTAACAATAAAATCCTGAATGCTGAAACTGCTATTGCTTTTAACCTCGTCTGTTTAAAAGAGAATATATATATATATATATATATATAGAGAGAGAGAGAGAGAGAGAGGGAGAGAGACAGACAGACAGACAGAGTGAGTGTGAGAGAGAGAGAAAGATGGTAAAGGCAGGTTGACCACTACAGAAGCCAGTATCAAGGGAATGATAAAAACCAGCCAATAGAAAATGGAGAACGCAAGAGAATGGGAAAGGAAAAACAAACAGGGTGGGGGGACTTGGAGAAAAATATAAATAAAATAGAAACACGAATAGAAACTAACTAACATTATAGGCAAATACAATAAATACTAAAAGAACGATATTTTTTGGTATCGATCAATAGTAATTAATAGATAAATAATTTATCATTAGTTTTGCTGAACAATGAATTAGTTGGCAACGTAAAATGAATACCAGGCTATTGAGAAACTAGAGCAGTAAACATCGATATTAACCCCTTCTATATCGGCGACGTCTTTTATTATTATTCTAGCTATACTTAGACGAATTTCTAAAGTTTAAGAAGGATTTGTGGTAGTAAATATGGTTAAGTGAGATAGTTTGAAGCCTGTTAATTGCTGGAAGCCCTTTTTAAACTGAATACAATCGTCTAATAGTAGCCAGAATATAATAAATATGTCACCGGTAAATATGAGGTTAAAGAAAAATGCAATGAAAAAGGAGTTCCAGCAACTCCTTATCATATTATGCCTATATGGCCTCCCCTGGCTACTGCCCTGCTCGATTGGTGCCTACAGAGATGACCGAGGATAACATTATTCCCGACGTACCTGCTAACCATCTACTACCCATGACTAGCATACCAGATCAAACCATCCGCGATGCTAGCATAAGAACCTGTAGTGGCAACCAGAGGGACCGAGTAAGTCAACAACAACAACAAGAGAAGGCCAAAGAGAGAAAACGCGGCTCGGAGGGGAAACTACGATAGCCGCCCAAACCAGCACGTGGCCGCACTGTACTCCAGCAACAATATGCAAGTTCATTACCAACCACTGCAATGTGCCCCCGTAGAATATCAAAACCATAGTGAAGTGCATGCTAAGATGCAAAGTGAATATTTAGAACCAGTGCTAACCGATCATCATAGTGCAAAAAATGAAGAAATAACAGAACAGCCTCACATGTCACACACAATTATCCCCCCTCAGATCCAGCACAAGCCAAATAACAAAGTAAAATCAATGCATACATCATCCTCACATAATTCCCAAGTGCAAACAAACCCTAGTGCAACTTGCTCCCTGAAAGAACACAAAGCCAGAGTGGCACACACTCTTGCCCCGAAACCGGGCAACTAAAACACCAACAAAAACGGAGTCCCTATGCACACTGAACAAAGTAGAATCAAGCAATCAGCCTACTGGCTTCACACCTTCTCTTGGGTTCTGAACTCGAAGCTCCCAGGATAGAAGGGAGAAAGGAAGGTACAAATCTTGGCAAAGAATTTAGTTCTTTATCCACTGGTGATCCATACCAAAGGGGGCCAGAAAATAGTTCAATCGGGATCTTCTCCATATGTGAGATTTCGATCGAATCGCAAGATCTTGTACAAAGCAGCCACTTGAGTCTTTCTTGTGACTTCATATTAACAGACAGGGACGAGATAGAGTCATTGGCTGCTATATCTTTCGATAAGTTCATAATGACCCAAGTACTATTAGTGCAAGCCTAGTTAACACCATTCAGCCTAGGCTTGCATCACCGTACTTCTTCGAGGTTCAGAACAGTAATTATATTTACTGTCCACCTACACCTGCAAAAACCTTTAGTTAACCAAGTGTAGGGGATCCTTTATTGTCATCCTCCAGGTTCAGCGTGAATAGTGATCAAGTGCGTTGTGCCAAGACGTGAGAAAGGAGAGATAGAACAGAACGAAAACTGGAGTTGTTTGGGCCCGAACCTAGCTGGAAAGTGTGAAATCCCAGGTCCTTGTAGTCAAGAACCATGACAACTGTGCCTCTACCATTGTACTCCAAACTCACTCTCCCAGTGTTCTGCTCTCTATGCAATTCATTAAGTGTTTTTCTTGTTCGTAATGGTAACGATGATTACAGTGAGGGTCTAGACTGAGGTATGTCAAGGTTCACAGTGTTAACGTAAATTAAGAAGATTTTCCATTGTTCCCTTCTTTATTTATTATCCGTTGCTCTGATTCGGGAGAACAATACACATTTCTATCGTGCGGAAAATATTGATATACTTCCTCGAATTCAGGCTCCTGTATTCTTCAACGTGGAAATATATATATATATTTATCCGGTTATAAAGACCTACACCTACACGTAAAACTTGAACACTTATTCAGACCTGAGTTTATACGCTACTGATCATCCGGGTACAGATCCAATAGTAAAATTTCCGTCGCAGAGTAATTGCTCTCTCAGTCACGTATAGATGACTAATATTTTAACCATGCGTATATAAAGTTATCTTTCATATTTATTACTCTTTGAGTTATTACAGTTTAATTACTTCTTCAAGTTGCTTTAACTTATTGTTCGTTTTGAAATAAAATACTGTCCTATTGTCCATACTTTAGTATAGTTTTTATTGATTTCACCACAACACCAAACACCTCCAATGAAATTAATGAAAGCATATACTGTATGTGATCCACCAGGATTTAAACCCGAGTTATCACACACAGATTTTTAGATACCTTAACCATTACACCACAAAGACGGTTAAAGGTTTATGGACACGCCTACGACTTATTATCGGTGACCACGGGATTGGGCCGATTTAGGTTAGGTTAGGTTAGGTTAGGTTCCAATCCCGTGGGCCCAATCCCGTATGGGCCCAATTCCGTATATTCCGTATGGGCCCAATCCCGTATGGGCCCAAGCCCTATGGAACCCTTATTATCCATTTTCGAATACTGGATATTAATCTAATCATGTTCATATTCCCACCGCACTATGGTAGCCTAATTTTGAAGTGGGAGGAAAGAATATTGATGGGGCACAGATCATATAGACCGGCCTGGCTACGAAATATCCCTGAACCTACTAAAAATATATTTTTTATTAATTTCACCACAACACCAAACACCTCCAATGCAATTAATGAAAGCATATAATTATGTGATCCATCAGGATTCGGACCCGGGTTATCACACACAGATTTTTAGACACCTTAACCATTACACCACAAAGACAGTTAAAGGTTTATGCACACGCCTACGACTTATTATCCATTCTCGAATACTGGATATTAATCTAATCATCTTCATATTCCCACCGCACTATGGTAGCCTAATTTTTAAGTGAGAGGAAAGAATATTCATGGGGCACAGATCATATTGACGGGCCGCGCTACGAAATATCCCTGAACCTACTGATAATCTATTCAGTCTACGTTACGCTAGTGCTATGCTAGTGCTAGTGCTACTATGCTACGTCTAGTGCTACGTTTACAACATCGCAGTAACTATTATCTACTTCCATTCAATCCATATTTGATAACTTTGTATTGCAGGACTTTATTTATTGTGATTTGAGACTTATCCCCTCTGTGTGTTATTATTCATATGCTAATTTGTAACATTATTATTCTTTTTATATGAATGTTATGTTTAACTTTCCGGAGACATATTGAGATTGTACCCTAGCTAATAAGGAATAAACCCTGTATATACTTTACTTGTGTGTTTTGTGTCCATTGGTTAATACTAAAGTGTTGTTTAATAGAGCATAGGCTGAACCCTACCCAGTGGAGAGGTACCTAAGTTGATGAGTAGCGCTGATTCCTAAGGTGGAAATCGCAATATGATTATCTCACGTTTTCTTGACAACGTACTAGCTATTGCTAGTACTATTATTAGAACGCTTCTTTTCATTGAAGAGAGAGAGAGAGAGAGAGAGCGAGCATTAGTGAAGCAGTGAAGGAAGACGGACAGGCTGAATAAAGGAGTTGATAAGGAGCAAAGATTAAAGAACAAACTAATTATTATTCTGTCCAATCTTCCTTCCTGCCTTCCTTTTCTCCTTCCCTCTTTCCTCCCTTGTTTCCTTCTGTCTTTACCTCTCCTTTCTTCCTTCCTTCCTTCTTGTTCTCTCCTCTCTTTCCTTCCTTCCTTCCTTCACCCTTCCTTCCTTACCTATCCTCTCTTGCTTCCTTCCTTATTTCTCTCTCTCTCTCTCTCTCTCTCTCTCTCTCTCTCTCTCTCTCTCTCTCTCTCTCTCTCTCTCTCTCTCTCTCTCTCTCTCTCTCTCTCTCTCTCTCTCTTATTAACGATTTTTCCCCATAACTCATGACCTCTCACACTCTATCCACTCCGTCTTCATTATGTCTTCAGGTATGCCTCTCTCTCTCTCTCTCTCTCTCTCTCTCTCTCTCTCTCTCTCTGGTACACACACACACACACACACACACTAACTCTCCCCACTTATTCATCTGTATTCCCTCCCTTAATTCTACAAATATATTTCTTGCTCTCTCTTCTTCTCCTACTTTTAAACCCTCCCTTCCTACCTCTCTAAAACTTCGTTCTCCACAACCCCCCCCCCCCTCACCTTCCCACTCCCTCCATGCATCCCTTCCCACTCCCTTTCTCCCAAAATGTAGTCACTCCTATCTCTCTCTCTCCAGGCATCCCTCCCAATCCCTTCCTCCTTATAACATATTCCCTCCCCCATCACGTTCTCCAGACATCCCTTCTTAGTCCTTTCCTTCCCAAACGCAATCTGTCTCCCTTCCCCCCTCTCTCTCCAGGCATCCCTCCCTACTCTCTACTCCCTTCCTCCCCCCTCCCTCTCTCTCCATGGTACGCTCCCTACTCCCCCCCCCCCCTACACTCTATTCAAGCATGCTTCCCTCCCTCTCTCTCTAACTTATATCTTCCCTCCACTCGACCTCCTCCATAGCATGCTACATAATTTACCTGTTCATAATTCCTTTTATACCTCAACTAACCCCGCCCCCCCTCCCACTCTCTCTCTCTCTCTCTCCATGCCTCCCACCCCCCTTCTCTTCCCCCTCCCCCCTTCTCTTTCTAACTTATATCTCCCCCACACACGACCTTCTCCATAGCATGCTACATAATTTACCTGTTCATAATTTCTCTTCCTCCATTCTACTTACGGTAAATCTGTGTTTTTAGTTGTAATCCATAAAAGATTGTAATGGGTTCTGCTAGTATATTCTGGCTATCATTAGACGATTATATGCAGTTTAGTAACGATTTGTGGGAATTAGAGGGGTAAAGACTATCCCATTATATATATATATATATATATATCCTATTATCTTTCTAATTTTTATAAATGATCTCCTCAACTGTACCTCAATTCCCATCAATTCATACGCAGACGACTTAACCTTACACTACTCCATTAGTTTTTCAGAACGCCCCAGCCAGCAATCCCTCAACGACAAACGTAATGAAGCCATAGAACTCTTAAATTCTGATCTAAATTCTATCTCCAATTGGGGCAGAGAAAACCTTGTTACCTTTAATGCTTCCAAAACTCAATTTCTCCATCTATCTACCCGTAAGGAACTCCCAGCGGACTATCCCTTATTCTTCAACAATACAAAAATCAATCCTTCATCGCCTCTCAATATTCTTGGTGTCTCTTTTTCTTCTGCTCTCACTTGGAAGGACCATATTACCAGTCTTGCTAAGGCAGCCGCCCAGAAGTTGGGTGTGCTCAACCACCTTAGGGGGTTCTTTTCCCCTGCACAGCTTCTTGCTCTGTACAGGGGCATACTGCGTCCTTGTATTGAGTATTGTTCACATGTGTGGGGAGGTTCCTCTCACACCGCTCTCCTAGTGGGGGGAGGTTCCTCTCACACCGCTCTCCTAGTGTGGGGAGGTTCCTCTCACACCGCTCTCCTAGTGTGGGGAGGTTCCTCTCACACCGCTCTCCTAGTGTGGGGAGGTTCCTCTCACACCGCTCTCCTAGTGTGGGGAGGTTCCTCTCACACCGCTCTCCTAGTCAAAGTTGAAAGGAAGGCCTTTCGTATCATTAACTTAATTAACCCTTCCTACCTCTCTAAAACTTCGTTCTCCACAACCACAACCCCCCCCCCCCCTCCCCCTCACCTTCCCACTCTCTCCATGCATCCCTTCCCACTCCCTTTCTCCCCAAATGTAGTCACTCCTATCTCTCTCTCTCCAGGCATCCCTCCCAATCCCTTCCTCCTCATAACATATTCCCTCCCCCATCACTTTCTCCAGACATCCCTTCTTAGTCCTTTCCTTCCCAAACGCAATCTGTCCCCCTTCCCCCATCTCTCTCCAGGCATCCCTCCCTACTCTCTACTCCCTTCCTCCCCCCTCCCTCTCTCTCCATGGTACCCTCCCAACTCCCCCCCCCCCCCCCCACACTCTATTCAACATTTTCATTAACATTAAAAATTATTTCATAATTTTTGTTTTCGGTTAGGATAGGCTATAACCCCTGGTGGCCTATTTCTGTTTAAATAAACATAAAATTGTTTTCGGTTCGGCTATCACTGCGTATTCAAATTTAATTTTGTTTTGTTTTAATTTTCGGTTAGGCTATCACCGTTTATAACCTATTTGTGTGTATTTCAACATTTTTGTTTTCGGTTAGGCCTATTTAAGTAAGTGAAGCGACCTAAAGGGAGTGAAGTGTTTTTAAAGTGAGTTTAGTGTTTTTAAAGTGAGTTAAGTGTTTTTAAGTGAGTGAAGTGATCTGAAGAAAGTGATCGTCACCATGCCTCGTGCCTGTACGAACTGCGCCGGTAGGTTTGGTGCTTCCATGTTTGCTCCTGCCGATCCACAAGTCTGCCGACTCTGCCAGCAACGAGAGGATTTGACAGCAAAATTGGATGAAGCCCACAACAAGATCAACGCCCTCACCAGGAAGCTGGAATCACTCCAAGAGTTTGTAACACTCAACGTTGGAGTATCACTTACTCCAATTGTTTCAACTCCAGCATCCACCACCGCCCCAACGTCATCTGCCAACAATCCAACACCTGCAGTAGACACTGCAGCAGATGCTTCTGACGAACCTGAGCCGACATCAAACCAGGACAGCCGCCCTGTTCACCTTAGTCTCCCCCCACTCCTCGTGCAAGAAGCCTGCTAGCACGAACAGTACCAACCCCTCGCCCCCGTTCTAACCACTTCTCTCCCCGACCTGTACGTAGAGTCCCGCCACCACAGGTTTCCGGATTTACACCAGTGAGGAACGGTGCACGGCCAACGCAGAAAAGGTCTCATCTACCAGTCACAATGTCAAACAGATTTGAGATATTGGTAGAGATGGAAGACGAACCAGAAGAGACCAGGCTCGTTGGGGATTCCATCCTACGAGGACAGGTCGAAGAGTTCTGCGACAGAGTCCCAAATCAACGAAAAAGATTTTGCATCCCAAGAGCTGGACTGGACGACATTGTGGAAGCCTTCGAAGAAACAACAAAGGATGCAAATGAAAATACCCTTTTTGTCATCCATGCTGGTTCAAATGACGTCATGCGCACCAGATCCGAAGAGTTGATGTAGAAATATCGCAAGATGATCCAGCACTACAAAAACAAGTCAAGGAATATCATCATCTCAGGCATTCTCTCCAAGATCAACGCACCTGACAAATTCTACGACAAGGCCTTCAGCACAAATAGCCGACAAAAATATTTGTGTCTGAGGGAAGAAGTTGAATTCATCAACCTCTGGGACAACTTCTACAACCAGCCTACTCTGTTTCGCAAGGATGGCACTCATCTAAACCCTGTGGGTTCAGCACGCATGGGTCGTCTCCTACATGAAGCAGTCCACAGACATGGATAAAAAAACGCCATCCGAGAAGAAGCAGCAGTGACATAAATCATCCAACGCCAAGAAAAAAACAGAGGCAACCGAGGACCACCAGCGATAAGGACCGAAGACAGAGAGGACCGAGGACAGCCATGAACATAAATGTAGATTCGACAAGAACCAAAAATATGATTAAAGAGCGTTCCGTGAGTTCTAAAATAACAAAATTAAAGGTTTTCTATGAAAACGCTCGTAGCATACGCAATAAATTTTCAGAAAATTATGATGTGATTGGCATAACAGAATCTTGGCTCAATACAGAAGATAGAGACTTTTTAGCAGAGTATTCACTTCCTGGTTATGTAATGTTTGAGAAAAGCCGAATAAATCGAAATGAAGGTGGCGTTTTACTTTATATCAAAGAAAGTCTTAACCCTACCCTCTTGTCAAAACCTCAAATTGTGAACGTCGACACATCTTTTGTGCTAATAAAGAATAATAAAGGTACAAAAATAATACTTGCATTAATATACAGACCTCCAGCTCAATCAGTGCAAACTGACCGAGAAATTTACGAACAAATTGCAGATGTAAGTAACTCACAAGATACCGTAATTTTTGGCGACTTAATTTACCTGTGACCAAGTGGGGCGATACTCTTAGTTCACACTCCGGACATGATGTATACGAACTGGCAAGAGAGTTCGCATCATCAATTGGTTCGAACGCCGACCCGTGGTAATAACGTTCTTGACATTGTACTTGCAACAAAAGAAGAATTGATAGAGAATTTGAATGTTGGTGATGAATTCAGTAACAGCGACCATCGTACGATAACTTTCACTTTAAAGTTTACTAGTAACGAACCAAATAGTAGCATCGAAAAAGTCCCTAATTTCAAGAAAGCAAACTTCCATAAACTTAGAGCTATGTTTAAGAAACTGACTGGAGCTTTTTAATTAACAATAACGACATAAATACATCTTGGAAGTTATTCGAAACCACTTACCTAAAAGCAGTGCAAGACTGCATAACATCGAAAATACGGCATCCAGGCCATAAGCCCAATGGTGGAAAAGATATTTCAAACTGCCTGCTTGCTAAAAATTTGCTAATGATAGATTAAAATCCTCACAAAATGACGAAGAACGGGTGAAATTTGTAGAGCTACGACGCAAAGCCAAAAAGTTAATTAACCTCTCCGCGGCGCACAGGGGGTTTTCTACAGGGTAAGACTGTGCGCACCTATGATGATTTTGGGACCTATTGCCAATTTCGATAAAAAGTACATCATCGTGTAGGGAATGTTTGCGTGCATCGGCCCATATATATTTGACCCCCCAAAAAATGTCTGGGGGGGGTAGGGGAACGGTCCGTAGTTGAAAAATGTGGAGCGAATGGCACCGCGCGGCTAGATTGTCATCGAGCGGCGAGATTTCCCTGCCGAATATTTACGCGCGCAGGGGATAGAAGGAGAGGGAGGAGGGGGTGGGTTACCGCGTATTATCACGTATATCTCCTTTTTCGAGCCCTTTTAGGCTATTAAGAGTATGTATACATGTGGAGGGCACCGATATAACAATGAATATGCCTCATAGTGACCAAAAATTGCAATATATAAGGGAATTATAAGAGAATATTTAGGCGGGAATGAAGATGTGTTGGAGGTTTGGCGGCAATTTATGAGCTGAGAGTGTGGTTTACGCCATACATATCACGTATATCTTGTACGTAGAGCACAGTCACGCTATAATACAGACTTGTACGTATGTATACGTGCCATATATCAAAATATATACCGCATATAAACCAATTCATGCGATATTTACGCACATTATCAATGAGTTTCTATGCGTGAACCAGGTGTGAGTGAGTTGTGGTGGGAATGAAAGGGGGAGAGGGTGTGTTACGCCATAAATATCACGTCAATCTTGTATTTAGAGCACTCTCATGCTATAATAAAGACGTGTACATATGTAGGCGTCCCATATAACAAGGAATATACCGCATATAGCCCAATTGATGCGATATTTACGCAAATTGTGAATGTGTTTCTAGCAGACGGAAGCCTGAAAGGGGGGGTTGGGGGTGGGTGGGTGGGAGGGAGGCATGCAGGGGTGCAGTGAGTGAGTGAGTCGTGGAGAGATGGAAGTCAGGCAGATCTCTAGATAGATAACCAGCTTAGTGATAATTGTGGAGGCGCCCCAGGCGTATTGATGTTTGGTATTTTGACCCTTATGTCTACCAGATGGCTGGTGTTCGTTGCCATCAACAGGTCTACAATAACATGAGTCAGGAATGGAGAGAGAGAGAGAGAGAGAGAAACTGAGACATGCGTATGTCGTACATATAAATGGACTTCAGAATTGCATTTTTATGCAAGCAGACATTGCATTTTAGACACATGTGAAGTACCACAGAAACATGTAGGCCATTGACTGTAAATAAAGTACTATATTTATAGACCACCAGCGACGGTGCTGAGTCAACACAGGCAGATTGCCTGTTGTGATAGAGGGCTAAATATAGACTGGTGTCTCCTTACACCTGCGAAAGGGTAGATTGCCACCAGAGAAACGTTTACTTATTTATTTCGAAGTAATATGCAATCTAAATGTATATTCGAGACCTACTGCAATTATTTGTATGACAGTCATGACTATGTATAATCCAATATACGCGCGTAGGCGAGACATAAGAAAGCTGGTTGAGCAATTTTCGACACCCACACAGTTATTATTCATTTTTATTTACAATATTATACAATACAAATGTATTTGTGAAGAGTATTTTATCCATTATTGTATTTATACCAATTTTGTTCCCAGACAGAGCTGCTGTAGCTGGAGAATCAAGGAGCGGCAAGGGTCACCTCGTGACCGCCTGACCGTGTGAAAATGAGTGGAGTCACACTGAGAGGGGCAATTTTGCTGAGTGTTTGGGCAATTTTTGACAGAATAAAGTTATATAATTACTAATTCTTGACAGAGACAAACTATTATAAACCTTGGCATGATATAATTGATAATCCCATCAATTTACAAACGTAAATTGGTGGGATAATTCATTTTTTTTTGTATATTGTCATTTCGATTGTAGACACGAAGTTTTGAGTGATATTTGGTATGAGCTCCTGTGGCATGGTTGGTAAGGTCGCGGACTGGAAAACTCAAAGTGTTGTAGGGTAGTGGGATCGAATCCAGGAGGGGGTTATGGGGAAGGTTTTATATTGTCTAGAAAAAAATTTATAAATTTTTTTTTTTTACAAGATCATGCCATTGTATTCAAACAATATGAAATATTCATAGAATATATCATATTGTAAGAATACAATGACATGACCTTGTTTTCTTTTTTTCTTTTTTTATTGTTTTATTTTATTATCATAGTAGGTTTGACATGATTTATTGAAACATATTTATTTTTGTACAATTCATTTGAGGTAAGAAAATAATTATATACACATTACTTAGGCTAATAACAAACATATATATTGATATACTAAAAAAATAAGGCATATTACATGTAAATCTTTGAAACTTATAAACTAAATAATGAAACATACAATTATATAATGTAAAAGCTATATCACAGGGACATCTTTGGAACTTATACATTATATAATATATATGTTACATTATGAGGTAGCGTGATCAATTAGGTCAGGTCAGGTAAGGTAGGGCGCGAGTCCAGGGCAGGGCAGGGCAGGAGGCGAGTCCAGGGCAGGGCACGGGGCGAGTCCAGGGCAGGGCAGGGCAGGGCAGGGGCCGACACTCAGTAGTTCTTGAAGGTGTGGTAGTCCCTGAAGCAGTCACCCAGGCAGAGTGCAACTTTGCACTCGGCGCACATTGAGGTGACTCTTTTGGTCACATGGGGTTTCCTCACACTGGAGCTGCAGACGGTGCACTGCACCTGCCTGTGACGAGTGCCAATCAGCTCGGTGTTGGTTGTGTAGTGTCTTTCGACACCCAGCTGGATGCGGTCAGGAACGTGATCCCCACGCCATGCCGTACGTCTGTGAGTGGTGGTGCCATACTTCTCCAGGAGTTGGTAGGAGACGTTGTACACGAACTCCCGGAATTTCAGCTTCTGGTTTGGGGCCATATCCTTCTTCACCAACCACAAGTTGTAGGCGTTCAGCATCGTTATGTCAACTAGGTGGAGGAAGAGCTTGTGATACCACTTCACAGTCTTCCTCAGACACTCAACACCTGACAGCTGACAGTCAGACTTGTCCACCAGGCGCATGTTTTTTGGTGTAGTCCACTACCATGTCGGGCTTGTAGATTGTCTTCCTGGTTCGGTAGTGGATTTTGCCAGAATCCACCTGGGCACCTGTGTGGACGGTGGAAAGCAGGTGGACGTCTCGCTTATCCTTCCACTTCAGGGCTATCAGTTTCCCACACTTCTCGAGCTGCTTGTATTTCTGCCCCTTTCGTCGCCTTCTTCGCACATGCCTCTCGCGGTGTTCCTGGGCCAGGTCGTCTTCTGAAGGTGTGTCACTGGAGGAGGCATCTGTGAGAGGAATGACATCACCTGTGAACTTTGGCATAAACTTTCTTGTCTTTCTGACAGTCCCACATGACCCCGTTTGGTTGTCATAAAGAAACTGGCAGAGAGCAGGAGAAGTATACCAGTTGTCAGTGTAGATGATGTGGCCTTTGCCCAGGTAAGGTGCCAACATTTTCCTGACGATGGCACCTGACATGCCCATGGGGTCATTGGCAGCGGCTTTCGGTACGTCAATGTCAGTTCCTGTATACACGATCATGTCAAGCACTATTCCAGTTTCACAGTCGCACAACACGAAGAGCTTGATTCCGAACCTATGCCTCTTCAAGGGGATATACTGCTTGAAAACAAGACGTCCTTTGAAGAGCATGAGCGACTCATCAATCACCAAATTGAGGAAGGGGTAAAAGTATTTCCTATACCTCTCCAACAACATGGTGAACACATCCCGAACTTTCCATATCCTGTCAATCCTGTTAGGATTTTCGTTGTCTGCAAAGTGCATAAATCTTAGCAGCAACAAAAATCTGTCACGAGTCATGAACTTATTGAAAGTTGGGGTGGCGATGAGAGGGTCGTGCTTCCAGTAGTGTTGCAACACATGCTTCTTGATCAGAGGCATGAGGAACAACAAGGCAAAGAACGTCAGAAATTCTGCCACAGTCGTATCCACCCAGCCTCGTATTCTCGCTTTTGGAGAAAGGACGTCCAATCTGCCAAACACCCACCTGTAGTAGGCGTTTGTTTGGGCAACGATGTACGTCATTACCTCCATGTCGAAAAAAGCGAGGAAGAAGTCGCTTTCGTTCGCTTGATCATCACAGGGCCAGTCGTCAGTTGTTCCTGACGTCCCAGGATTGAACTGGGCACGTCAGGTACAAAATTGACCCCGTCAGACCAATCGAACGAAGGCATGCCAGGGATCGGAATGTCGTCTGCTTCTGCGTCTGAAATATCGCTTCCATGGTCGCGATACAGCACTTCATCATCATTACCCTCCTCTTCACTCGACAGACGATGCCCTTCCTCGTTTTCGTCACCGACGTCGGACTCACTCCCACTGTCCACTCCCAAATCCCCCCACCCTTGGTCCCGTGCTAGGGCTTCGTCGTCGAAACCCGGGCTGCCAATGTCCTGCGAATCACCATCAAACAGCAGGGCGGCATACTTAGATGGTGTAAGAGTTTTCCGGGTCACTTTGGCACGTGCGGGAGTCTTATGGACAGGGACAGCAGAGGTGGTGGCAGGGGCGGCGGCAGGGGCGGCGGCGGCAGGGGCGGCGGCGGCAGGGGCAGCAGTGGTGCGTGGCCTTGATGGCAAGATGATGGTGGTGCCTGTCGCCCTTCTCTCTGTTCCTTGGGCAGGGGCGGCAGGGGCGGCAGGGGCAGCAGGGGCGGCAGGGGCAGCAGGGCCGGCAGGGACACCAGGGCCAGCAGTCGCTTTCCCAGTCGCTTTCCCCTTGCCCCTTCCCCTTCCCTGTTCCTTGGGCAGGGGCGGCAGGGGCAGCAGGGGCGGCAGGGGCAGCAGGGCAGGCAGGGACACCAGGGCCAGCAGTCGCTTTCCCAGTCGCTTTCCCTCTCCCTTTCCCCTTCCCCTTCCCTGTTCCTTGGGCAGGGGCGGCAGGGGCGGCAGGGGGCGCAGGGGCGGCAGGGGCGGCAGGGGGAGCAGGGGCGGCTGGGGCAGCAGGGGCAGCAGGAGCAGCCGCGCCAAGGGTGGCTGGTGGTGTTGGTGGTGGTAGGGGCACTGTGGCTGGCGTACGGGTTCTTTTCCCTACGCCCGTGCCTTTCATTTTTCCTGCCCCCGCAGGTAATGCAGCCCTAGGGCGGCCTCCTGCGTCGCTGGTACCGGTGGCAGGGGTGGCAGGGGTGGCAGTGGTGGCAGTGGTGGTGGTAGTGGTTGTTGCAGTGGCCTGGGTCGTGGTGGCAGTGTCCCGAAAGACCAATGACCTCTGTGCCATTGCCCTGCTTGCACGTGTTTTACGTGCTTTTGGTGCTGGTGATTCGTCCTCTGAGCTGTAGGGCGTGTCGTACTGGTAGCTAGGGTCTTTGGCAGCCACCCTCTGCCTTCCACGGCGGCTAACACCACCAGAAGGAGGGCTGGTTGTGTCATCAGGGAGCGAGCGTGAGGGACGTGTAGGCTCCATGACTAGTGCGTGGTTACTGGCGCGGTGGTGCTTGCACGAGTGCGGGGCGAGCGTTTGGCGGGGTGGTATCGAGAGTTGACATGTAGTACTATACCCACACCAATTTTCAGCCGCCTGGCTATAAACGCGCGGTTTTGGTACGTGTTCAAAGTCTCTGCTCTTAAGAGTCTACCCGCAGTGCGCCGGGGGAACTCTTAAGAGTCTCCCCGCAGCTCCCGGGTTAAAAGCAGTGCAAGACTGCATACCATCGAAAATACGGCATCCAGGCCATAATAATAAGCCCAAATGGTGGAATAAAGATATTTCAAACTGCCTGCTTGCTAAAAAGTTTGCTGATGATAGATTAAAATCCTCACAAAATGACGAAGAACGGGTGAAATTTGTAGAGCTACGACGCAAAGCCAAAAAGTTAATTAAGTAAAGTAAAAAGACCTTAGAGTTACATATTGCGAATCAAAGTAAAACAAACCCGAAAGAATTCTATAGTTATATCAGAAAGAAAAAAGTAGTTACTTCAACTGTTGGACCGTTAGTCGATGAAAATGGAGAATACACCAAAGACGAAGTACAAATGAGTAATGCCCTCAATACCTTCTTTACAACAGAAGACCTCAGTGATATCCCTACACCATCGCCGATTCAGATTGATAATTCAGATGTTCTAAGCAATATCACCGTTACAGAGAGAGAAGTATTGAATTGTATAGATAAACTCAAGGTAAATAAAACGCCTGGACCTGATAAAATCTCGCCTAGAGTTCTAAAGGAAGCTAAGGATGAGCTCTCCAAACCACTGACATAACTATTCAATAAATCCTTGCAGTCTGGAACTATGCCTGATCAGTGGAAGCTAGCCAACATAACACCGATATTCAAAAAAGGCAGCAAATTCCTACCCAGTAACTATCGTCCAATTAGCTTAACCTCAGTTGTATGTAAAATGCTAGAAACGGTCATACGAGACAGACTCGTAAATCACTTAGAGGAAAATAACATACTTAAAGATACTTAACACGGCTTTCGTAAACAACGTTCCTGTTTAACAAACCTCTTAGACTTCTTCCACGATATCCTCAACCTCTACGATGAGAGTAAAGCTGTAGATATTATATACCTTGATTTTCAAAAGGCCTTTGACAAAGTTCCCCACAAACGTTTACTGCTAAAACTAAAAGCGCATGGAATACAAGACGGTGTGTTGAAATGGATAGAAAATTGGCTCAGCAACAGAAAGCAAAGAGTAGTCATAAACGGTAAGGCATCTAAATGGACCAAAGTAAGTAGCGGCGTACCCCAGGGATCGGTACTAGGACCAATTATCTTTCTTATTTACATCAACGACATAGATGAGGGTCTCACCTGTACAATCTAAAAATTTGCTGACGATACAAAAATTGCAAATAGCGTACTCTCAAAAGAACAAGTTGACGATATGCAACACAATCTAGATAAATTGTCATGTTGGGCCCAAATTTGACAAATGAGTTTCAATGCGGATAAATGTAAAGTACTACATATCGGATACCTAAATGAGAAAGCAAACTATTCGATGAATGGCACTCAGCTTAAGAATGTAAACAGAGAAACCGATCTGGGAGTAACAATATCGAGTAACCTAAAACCGAGTCAACAATGTTCAGAAGTTGTTAAGAAGGCAAACAAATAATTGGCTTTATAGGCAGGTCATTTGAGCATAAATCCAAAGAAGTTATCCTAACCCTTTACATATCATTAGTCCGCCCTCTTCTGGAATACTGCGTTCAATCCTGGTGCCCTTATTACCAAAAAGATATAAACAAGCTAGAACGAGTTCAACGTAGAGTTACCAAAAACCTAGCCTAAAGAACAAACCATACGAAGAGCGTCTTAGAGAATTAAATCTATTTCCTTTAACCCAGCGCAGATTAAGAGGTGACTTAATTCAAGTGTTCAAAATCATCAAAGGCATCGACAATATGAACTGTAGTAAGTACTTCACTATCGACCAATCTAATTACACGCGGGGAAACGGTTGCAAAATTATTGGTAAATCTTTTAACTCGCACGAATCTAAGAATTTCTTCTTTAATCGAGTTGTCAACTTGTGGAATGGGCTTTCCCGAAACGTTATAGACTGCAGCGCCGTTGATTCATTTAAACTCCGCCTAGACAAATATCTCGCATCAAACCCGCGACTGACTGCGTTTGTAAATTAATAACTTTATTTTATCCCCCCCTCAGTTACTAACCCATCTGTCCTCTACTAACTTCCTAATCCTGCCACGGACATTAGTTCCAGGGCAGTAATTCCCTTTCCAATGTTCCCTTACCCACTCTAAACCACTGTTTGGACACTTGATCCTCAGTGTTTTGGAGGACAAGCAACCTAGAAGGGTCACTATATCTGTTGTTGCTTGATTTCCTTTGTACTCCTTTGTACTCCTTTGTACTCCACACCCGTCCTCACATGCCATGCGCACAGATATCTTCTTTAAACACTTTGCTCATCTCCTCCATACCTTCTAGGTAAAGAAAGACTGTTAAACGACACTAGGAGAGTATGACCTAGGCAAAACTAATTGGTTCATGAACTTCATGAATGTCTAATAATATCATGATTTATTTTTATTATCATTATCTGCTAGAGTTGAGGGAGCTGTTGCAAGGCGAAAAGATATAGACTGAAAAGCTAATCACCATTTTGCATTTGCTGAGAGAGAGAGAGAGAGAGAGATAGGGAAGAGAGAGAGAGAGAGGCTGATATACACACCGCCTACGCGCGCACTGATTGGTCGGTTATATATCCTTTATCCGGCACAGTTCCCAACTGCATGTACCCCGATGAAAATGGCTCTATTGTCTATTCACAAGATTCCTATCACATAAAACATCAATAACATAAAACTAGACAAAAGCCGGGATAATATTATGGCGAGGGAAAAGCCAAATATATAAATAGGGCACTGATTGTCGGTTAGAGGTGCAGTGAATTTTCGTGTTCGTATCAACGTCAACACTTCAATTGTTCACAATTCAATAGTACCATATGTTTCACTAATCAGATAAATGCATACATATTTAGTTCATTTGGTTCAGGAATAATTAGTTACGAGGACACTCCTTTGAAATCTGTACCCCACAAAATATTCCCGCCTCTCGCATAAACATTAGGATATTCATAGTGCAGTGTAATCTAGTATCTAGTATAATTCTGTTCCGGTGACGTTCTATATTATATTCTTGCAGGTATTAGACGATAATTATATATTCAGTTAAAAGAGGGCCGCCAGCAATTAAAAGGCTTCGAACTATCTCACTTCACCCTGTTTACTACCACAGATCCTTTTTTTTAAATTGCACCAATTCGTCTAAACAAAACTAGAATACATTTTAAAAAGACACCGCCAGTACAGAAGGGATTAAACGTGGTCAGGATATGAACCCTTCAGACTCATATGACGCAGAGGTTGCCAGATTAGCAATAAGAAATAGAGTTCTCTCACTCTTATAATTACCTCTCCAAAATTAGTTTTCTGCCCACAGCTAACTCAAAGACAACTGCAGAGGTTGAAGTAACTAAACTAAAGGTTTCTAAATACCCCTGATGGTAACAAAGGCTTTAAAGTATCCCTAATCGGCTCAAATCGCGTCATATGTCGGAGAGGGTTAAATCCCCCGTCACCCATGCACGATTTTGTATCCCGTCTGCCACCGATGTTGCCAGTAATAAATTGGAAGATTGCGAAATTGGGAGCAGTCGGGAAAATACACGAGTTTAGTCCCGATTGCCCCAAATATTGCCCTCTTCTAATTTATTTATAGCAAAAACGGCGGAAGTTGTGATAAGAAATCGTGTATATGTGATGGGGGCTTAAGGGAAGATGGGTAGTTTTTCTGGCCTCCTTCTCCCTCGTGTTTAATCCCATTGTTGTTTATATTTTAAGACGTTCGACTCATTAGTTTGGGGATTTTCTGACTTTACACCCAATTTCTTTGTGAATATTAAGACCTTTCGTGACATTTAGGTGTCGATTTCTTCCTGCCGAGCGATAGCGAGCCTGATATTTTAAGAATAACCGGCATTCGGCCGGGACATTTTTCTACCGGAAAATGTGTCTTGAAGTTGGTTCTAGGGGGTGTATTTTATAGTTTGATGGATGTCTAGGGAGGAAACTAAGAAATTATAATAAGATAAAATAATAAGCAACAAAATACGCCCATCTCCCCTTAACTGTCTTGTTGGTGTAATGATTGGACGGTTTAAGTTCTGTGTAGGATATCCTGGGAGGATTATATGTTTTCATTAAGGGTGGTCACCTGCTCTTTTGTTTTCTCCTTTTCTCTCTGTCTCTGGGTTGTATCCATTCGGCCCCATTCAGCCTACTGTTTTAAGACGTTTATACCAATTCAGATGTCAATTTCGCTCGCCAGCATAGTATGGAGAAATCCGGCTTCACCGGATATACACGATTTCTTATCCCAACTTCCCCCGTGTTTTCTATAAATAAATTGGAAGACTGCAATATTTAGCCTGCTGTCAAAAAAACATTTTAATAATATATGCTGGCTCTCTACAGCTCACCAGTAAAAAATTGACACCTGGATGGGGATAAACGTCTTAAAATAGTAGACTGAATGTGGCAGAATAGATACAACCCAGAGAGAGAGGGAGAGAGAGAAACAAATACAAGGTGGGCCCCCTTTAATTTCATTTTGGTGTTATTGGTGTTGAGAACGATGGTTCAGAAATATTTCGTAGCGAGGTCGGTCCTTTGAGAACTGTACCCCACATAATATTCTTTCCTCTCGGATAAACAAAGCTTAGAGCAGTTGGAGGCAGTATATGATTAGATTGAAATCCAATATTCGATAAATGGATATTAATCGTGACCATGTGGTATACCTTAACTGGCTTGATGGTGTAATGGCTAGAGCGTGTATGTTTTGTATGTGGTTACCAAGGTTCGATGTTAAATAATACCACAAATATCCTAAAAAGCACACACACACAACATTAATATAACAGTTGCGTCCATATACAATATGCAAAACATATTATTTTGTTCTACTTGATAAATAACCAAGAATGAAATAATGGAGGTAGGAAACGATAATTGCTCATGACTGTACCTGGTGAATACAGTTATAATGATACAATAACTTCGACATATACGAAGGATTCTTTTTTCAACAGATTCCAGTCTGGTGCTTTCGGAATTTAAGTTTCATAATATATTCGTTAATATAATATGTCATTTGAATCTGGTCGCTGATACCAAAAACAATAGTGTACCGATATTAGGCCTGAACAAGAAAATGCATAAAAATAACTAAATTTACAAATTAAATGAATACGAAAATATATCTATCTATCTATCTATTGCCTGACGCCGTGATCCCCGAATGGGTGGCCACGAACGAACCGCCCCCATGCACCTCTGTCCCCAGTCAGTCGATGCCACTCCCAACCAGCACAACCTTCATTCATATACTTTCTCACTCCATCCTTCCACCTCTCCTTCGGTCTACCTCTCCCTCTCTGTCATTCCACCTCGCTCTCGTACACCCTCTTAGTCAATCTCTCGCTCCCCATACGTTCCATATGGCCGAATCATCTCAAGTTGTTCCTTTTCACTTTCCATCACATCTACCTCCACACCACATCTCCTTCTTACTTCCTCATTCGTCTGTCTATCCCTCCATGTAACTCCGCATGCACTTCTCAAGTAACTCATTTCCACCATTCTCACTCTTGCTCCGAGTCTTCCCGAACGTCCATGCTTCGCTTCCGTAAGATAGTGTCGGGATTACCACACTGTCATGCAAGGACTTCTTCACTTCCATACTGACCACTCTATTTCTTGTTACTGCTTTCAACGTTCCTACAACTCTCTTCCCCTGTTGTACCCTCTCCCGCATTTCTTCATCCATAGTCCCATCTTTACTCAACACACTGCCCAGATACTTAATAGAGCTGACGATCTCCATAGCCTGACCGTTCAACTTCACCTCACACTCTGTGACTTCACCCCTTTCGAAGACCATAACCTTAATTGCTCTTCCCTGCATTTACCTTCAAATTTCGTTTTTCGCACACTGTTCCAAACTAATTTACCAGACCCTGCAACTCCCATTCATTAACGCTAATCAGAACTGTATCATCCGCAAACAGCAGTATAGGCAGCTTCCACTCATTTCCCTCCCTTTTCAGCGATACACCAACATCCACTGCTCTTCCTAGTATTTCTTTCACGACTCCATCCATATATACAGTAAACAACCACAGGGACATCACACACCCCTGTTTCAACCCAACACTCAGGTCAAAGAACTCACTCTGCTCATTCTCCACACGTACTGCCACCTTTGCACCCTCATATATGCTCTTCACTGCTTTCAGCAACTTGCCATCTACTCCGTATATTCTAAGTACTTTCCACATGCCTTCTCTAAACACTCTGTCATAGGCCTTCTCCAAGTCCATAAAGGCAACATGCACCTTTTGTTGCTTCTCCAGATATTTCTCCACAACACAATTCAGGGTAAAAATCTGATCTACACATCCTCTTCCCTTCCTAAAACCTCCCTGCTTGTCGCCTATCCATTTCTCCGTTCTCACTCTCACTCTCTCAATCACTACCCTACTACGCTTAAAAGACATATTCCTTGGTGGTTACCACACACTCCTCTTTCCCCTTTGCCCTTATATAGGGGGACTATTATGCCAGTCTTCCAGTCATCGGGTACATTCCCCTTCTCCCATGCTAGTTTGCACATTTTCCATACCCATTCGATCACTATTTCACCACCATACCTCAACATTTCCCCACACCCTCCATCTGTTCCTGGTGCTTTCCCCAACTTCACTCTTTTCATAGCTTCCCACACTTCTGACCTCCTGATCCCCACCTCTTCCTCCACTACTTCTCCTCTTCTCCCTCCCATACCATATCTAACTATGTTTGCTGGCTCTTCCTTCCTTACATTTAGCAACTCATTGAAGTACTCCCTCCATCTTTCAACTCTCTCTTGCTTCTCGGCTAGCATTCTCCCATTCTTATCTTTCACACCCTTACTGTTTCCCTTGCTACCTTCCCTAACTTGCTTGACTTCTTTCCAGAACAGTTTCTTACACTCCCACCATTGTACACTCAGATTTCTTCCAAATTCCTCATCTACTCTTCTCTTACTTTCCTTCACTACTCTCTTCACCACTCTCTTTCTCTCCACGTACCTCCCTCGTTTCTGCCTCTCCAAAATTCTTCATTCCCTCTACTACCCAACCACTCTCTATATGCTTTCTTCTTGTCTTCCACAGCTATTTTTACTTCTTCTGTCCACCATTCTGTACCTTTCACTCCCCTCCCTCTTCTCACTCCACACAGCTCCTTACATGCTGCACAGATCTCTTCCTTAAACACCTTGCTTATCTCCTCCACTTCCTCCATATCTTCCAGGTCGAACCCACCTAGTCGTCTTTCTACTGCTCTCCTGTACTCTTCCCTGATTTCCTCCTTAGCTTCTCCACCCTCCTCACCATTCCACCTTCCTCTCGCCTCCCTCCAGCTCTCCTCACCCACTTATTTTGTATCCTAACATTAGCTACTACTACATAATAATCAGACAGACCCCCTCCAATACCCCTATACACCCTAGCATCCATCACAGATGTCTTCAGTCTTTCATCCACACATATATAATCAATCAGTGACTTTCGTTCCATCACTGTCTTATCCTTCATCGTCCACACCGCTTTCCATGTGTACCTGTGTATCATTCTGTGTCGGAAGAAGGTGTTGGCTATCCACAACCTCCTCCCCACACATACGTCCACAAGTGCACTACCATTCCCATTCACCTCTGACGGTACCCCGCACCCTCCCACCACTCCATCACCTTTCTTATCACCCACCTTACCATTCATATCCCCAATCAGAAATATTCTTTCGTTCTTGGCAAACTTATCCAGGCACGCCTCCACATTCACCCAGAACTCCTCTTTCTCTCTTACAAGTTTATCCTCTGTCGTAGCATACGCACACACAATCACCCACGTTTGTATTCCTACTTTCATTCTCACCCACACAATCCTTGAACCCACAGACCCATATTCTCTTACACACTCCTTCCATTTGTTACATACAAACAAACACGCACCTTCTCTCGCTGCTCCTTCACTCACTCCAGCACACACACACATTCCACACTCTCACTCTCTCACATCTGTACCCTTCCATTTGGTCTCTGTCATTCCACATACGTCCAGCTTGGCATTCACTAACACTTCCAGTACCTCTCTCTCTTTTGTGCCATCATTCATGCCACTCACATTCCATGTACCTATTCTCAGAATGTCCGTAAGCTTGTCCATAGTCGGTCAGGGTTCGTCAACACAGGGTCCATCCGAGGCTGATTGTTCGTTTATCGTTGCTACGTATTTTTTTCCGGGTGATGGTCGCAAGCCCACCGACCCAACCTCTTTAGTCGCCTATTACGACACACGCAGAAGGCACCTGGGGCATATTCTAATCCCCTACCCCCAGGGTAACATAAAATTAATATATCTATCTATCTATATATATATATATATATATATATATAATCAATCAGAATAACTAAAATAAAAAATTTGAAAAATTATGCGCGTTTCCACTTTAGCCTAACTGTATTAGAACCAGCAAGTGAGAAAGGCGTCTTCGCCAGATTGAAGGATAATAACTATTGAATGGGACTGATGCAGCCAATAGGAATGGAAAGGCAGAAGAAATTGAGCAACATTTGCAAGGATATGAAGGTAATCGAGTAGGCTCTTCAGAAAATATATAACATAGGAAGGAAATCAAGAAGGCAATGAAAATTACAAATACAAGATTATATCGGTAGATTTATCATAATACCCTACAGGCCTACAGGTGCTAACAAATGTAAGTGCATCAGAAACTTTATTTATTCAGTAACTCAGTTGGTGACCAATATCGAAAGCAATTAACAAGAAGTACGTGGTGTTCCATTATCAGTAGTTATCACAAATAAACAAGGAGAGGTGAGGATATTTTGGTATCTGTACTAGTTAAGTTCCTTGCCCATTTAAAACCGAGTAATTAACTTAAATATTCAAATTTCATACTCAATCTCTAAAATTACGTGGACCTCGGACCCTCCGCGGAAGCAGGTAGGCTCCGTGGAGTGGGTGACCCCAGTATGGCAGTATATTGGGGTCACCTGCTCCACGGAGCCTAGCTACCTCCGCGGAGGGTCCGAGGTCCACGTAATTTTAGAGATGGAGTATGAAATTTGAATATTTAAGTTAATTACTCGGTTTTGATACATAAACAAGTGTATAAAATTACAAATTATGTTATTTTCATGCATTAAAGTAGAAAAGATTACTAATCAATAATATATATAATGGTGAAAATAGCGTTTAGCGTACGTCGTCTGCCGAGTCTTCGCCATGTAAACAAAAGATTTGGGCAATGACTTATGGACTTTATTATGATCTAAAACACATACTCCTCCCATATTAGTGCAAAGGAACTTTGGTCAATATTTACGAGCCACACCACAGCTGGGATCTCATTTATAATGGTAGTTTTGGGTTCCTATCATTTTATGCTTCATTGCTATATAATTTTTATCCACCGGAAAATATTTTTTGGGTGGCTTTTTTTTTCCTAACCAAAAAACCTAACCTAACTTAACCAAAAAGCCTAACCTAACCTAACCTAATAGCCCCCAAATACATCTAGGTTAGGTTAGGTTAGGTTTTTTGGTTAGGTTAATGCAAACAAATAAAAATAAATCAATAAAGCCAAGATTTTTTTTTTGTTATGCATGAAGATAAAATAATATGTAATTTGATACACTTGTTTATGTATTAAAACCGAGTAATTAACTTAAATATTCAAATTTCATACTCAATCTCTAAAATTAGGTGGACCTCGGACCCTCCGCGGAAGCAGGTAGGCTCCGTAGAGCAGGTGACCCCAATATACTGCCATACCCCAGTATACTGCCATAGGAAAGTGACGGAGAGGTGGAGAGAAAAGTGACTGAGAGGTGGAGAGGAAAGTGAAGGAGAGGTGGAGAGGAAAGTGTCGGAGAGGTGGAGAGGAAAGTGAAGGAGGTGGAGGAAAGTGACGGAGAGGTGGAGAGGAAAGTGGAGGAGAGGTGGAGAGGAAAGTGTCGGAAAGGTGGAGAGGAAAGTGAGGGAGAGGTGGAGAGGAAATTGAAGGAGAGGTGGAGAGGAGTGTCGGAGAGGTGGAGAGGAGTGTCGGAGAGGTGGAGAGGAAAGTGTCGGAGAGGTGGAGAGGAAAGTGACGGAGGTGGAGAGGAAAGTGACGGAGAGGTGGAGAGGAAAGTGAGGGAGGTGGAGAGGAAAGTGAAAGAGAGGTGGAGAGGAAAGTGAGGGAGAGGTGGATAGGAAAGTGAGGGAGAAGTGGAGAGGAAAGTGACTGAGAGGTGGACAGGAAAGTGAGGGAGAGTAGAGTGAGAGAGAAGGGTAAGTGAAGGAAACTGCTCAAATGACGAGTGATGAAGAGATGGAGGGAAGGGAAAGTGGTACTGCTTAGTTAGTTATCAAGTAATAATAAGACTTCAGAGGCTATCAACCCTTCAGGATTATTAAGCCAGCACCCTGGAATCCAAGAATAGCATCAGGACTGGATTGACCTCCCAATCTACCAAGATTGGAAGCCAAAGCGTCACATTTTTCCCTTGCCCCTCAACTTTCTCTTCTTAATTGCTGAGGGGCACAGGGCCCTGGGTAGGGCTTTGGTTTCCCGGGCGTTTCCGCACCCTCCTCAGCTCCCCGCCATGGAGTGGCTTTGGTCACTCAGGCTTTATTGTGGTCTGCGGGGAGGGTTCTGTGGGGGCGCTCGGTTATGGCCTTGGAATTGCTCAGGGCCTTGGGGCTGTTCGGCCAGGCAGCTTGGGGAACAACAACAACAACAACAACAACAACTGCTCGCCAAACATTTTTCTTGCCCCGAAACAAAGTCGCCTATAATTAATTGATTATGTTATATTATTTGTTATAAAACTAACCTAATCCAACCCAACCTAACCTAACTTAACCTAACCTAAACTAATCGAACCAAAAGAGCGCAAATTCCTCGTACATGTGCGGGGCAGAGTTGTGTTTGGGGAGACATCTCCAGTAACACCTTCACCCGTGACCTTGCTGCCGATGCCGCCCCAAGCAATCACGGGGCGTTCCCAGAGCCATGGGCCGGTAAGTACCCATGTAAATGTATTGGGGAAGGATGTAATATCCCGGCGTATGTTTACATTACTTGTACACTCGCTGTTACCTTCCCATATATTTTGACTTTTTTTTTTCCGTGATTCGCCTCCTGCTGGCAATATATATGATAGTGATAATAAGTCCTGGGGAGTTGAAGGGGGGCAAACCATCCTTTCAACCTATTATTGTATCCCACGGCATTTAAAATAGAAGGGAACGTGATCGAGTGTACTAGTAATGTAAACAATGCGGCCAATACGCCCGAACAGTACATCCTTACTATTTTTAGTTTCATTGCCGGCCACCCATTTCTTTGTTTATTGTGTGTTTTGTCAATGTATGCATCCGACTGGATTAGTGAGAGAGAGCCTCAAAAAAAATAAAAAATAAAAAAATGAATTATTAAATATATATAATGTGGAACCCATCTAGTTTCCTTCATTCGTGTCAAGGTCCCTTGGTTCGTTCAGGAGTGAGTTAGATGTTTATGGGGGGAAAATTGTCTGAATTTTTCACTGGACACCGTTTCATTTCGCTTAGTTCAATGGGTACCGCCTTAGGGCGAGTTGTAAAGAGCGGACAAATCCGTAAACATAAGGGACTGAAGTTCTCGAAAGGGGGCTTTAGTCCTGGTCGCGAATAAGGAAGACATCTGGGGTTATATTCCCAGTATACCTGGGGGTATAAACTTAGGGGTCTCCGGGACTCCGGTTACGTTCTTCCTGACTTTAAGGTGGGCTTAACCCCTCTTTGGCAGGGCCCGACTTCAGGCGGTCTAGAGAACCAAGGACTATGTGGCGGGGCCGACTTCAGGCGGTATGCAATTTTGAGCACATAATTGGCTCTGAGAGAGAGACGAGCGGTGGGAGGAGCATAGATTGGCTCTGACCGTTTGGCACGGCTCCCGCGCCATGACTGCCCTCCCCTCCGCACACATCCACACCCAGTACCTCGCTAGACAGGGAATTATGTAAGGAAATTACGGTATTTTAGGGATTTTTCCTTCGTGTTGCACGATCGTTGCAAGAGAACCAGTGGTCGTAGAAGGATGGTTCTGGTGTCATTGGAAAGCTCGATTAACGCCCTTTCACGGATACATAATTGTATTACGCTCTGGCTCTTCTTTATGCATGAAAAAGAGCATGGAATGAAGCTCATTTAGGGTAAATATGCCCGCTGGGCAGGTAGTAGAAGTTATTAACCTAGCCGCTCGTGGAGTGTTAATAATCCTCATGGGTTGATAGCCTTGTTACGATGTTCCACCATCGTAAGTTTTATTTAGTTAATTTATGTTCATAACTTACTATGTTGTATTGGTCATATATTCACATGGTGAATATATCATACCGTCTTGCGGTAATTTCAATACTACGTGAAGCAATGATCAACCATAAGGCATAAATCAGTGAGCGATATTTAGATATTTATTCGTATATTATCGTCTGTTTCAAATTCATATTATTTCGTTCAATGAAATGGTCTCTTTGATTTCCCATTCTCTAAACAGTGGCGAAATTATGTAACCCATTTATAATTAATGGGCTTTTCCGGTATGTAAATACAGGACGCATATTATAGTATGCGTTGTATAAGCATGTTTTATTTAGTTGTTTAATCCTATGTGGTCCTACTTGTCGTAGTTGCATTATTTAAATAAGGATTAACATTGTATAAAAGAACCATCAGGCTGGTACAAGTAGCTCCATCTGGTGCCGGCCTTAGTAAATTCCGGGTGTAGGAATGTGAGTCCGATTCCAACTATTAACCTGACAAGCGCGATTTGACAGTAGGTGCTAGGGTAGTTATTTGTGCATTTCTAGCCCTGGATTCTGACAGAATTCGTTATATTTACAATATAAACCATTATTTGTTTTCGGTATGCTTTTATTTTACATATATGATGTATATATGAACCTTCAAGAGTGCTAAAATAAGTGGGAAAAGCATTTGGGTGGTGAAAAACGAAGATATTGGCCACCCGGTCATAATCTCAGGCGAGAGAGAGACAGGCAGCCTTACCCTCTCGCTGTCTGGGAGTCAACTGAGGAGAGCGGGGCGGTGTGTGCCGGTGTCTGGGTGTTGCATAACGATCTTTTATGCAACCCACTTGTGCTACATTATCGCGGGAGAGAAAAATAACCGATAAATGATGATAATAAGAGGAAAAATAGGTGATAATTGAGGAGGGGAGGGAGGGGGGAATAAGGTGGGGAAGGAGGGGAGGGGGGTGGGTGAGATTTACATGGATGAGTACTGGAGGGGAATTATCTCACCTAGAGACAAATTCCTTTGTTTTGATAGGCCCTTTTTTTTTATGGAAGGCTTTTTTTATGGTCCTGCTTCCGTGAGGCCTATCGCGTTCCCTATAGGAAGCCTTCCGTGAGGCCTATCGCGCTTGCCGGGTTAAGGGAGTAACAGCTACCTCTCGCGTTTCTCTTTATTGTTTATTTGCTTATTTAATTATTTCATCCATGGCATTATTATTTATTAATTCATTGGCATATTAACGTAACATCAGACGGATTCTAAGGGGTGTGTGGGGATTGTTTGTCCCTCGTATTGTGACTGCAGATTTACTTGTGTTTTTCATATAATATGTTTCTACTCTTCTGTGTTTAGCCGCACCCATGGCTTTGTTAAGGGAGCCTGTATACTTCGGTATTGGTGGAAGGGTAAGAAGATTATTCCTCGCTGGCATAATAGCTTTATAATTTTATTTTATTCCTGCAGTGGCGTGTGTTTATTACCAGCCGATCATTATTTCTTTAATGTGCATTATTTTAGGTACGGGTCCAGTCTATTGGGAATGCCTGGTTCGAAGTAGAGGGTAGAGGACTTCAATAGTCTTCAGTTACAAGGAGGTTACTTTGGCCCAGGCCAACTGATAGACTGGACATAATAGACTTTGTCGTTTTATATTTGTGTTACAATGTGATGCAGATAGGCTGTGTTTGCCTACCTGGGTATTATTTCTCCGTTTAGCACGAGCACTGGCACAATAATATAAACCCGTTGAGTTGAAGTCGGCTTAGGACGCCTCAACGATTGTTAAGATGACCTAAGGTGGGTGGTGGTTGATAGGTGTTTGTTTGATCCTTGATTCATTCGTTTATGCTTGATACTTGCTTCAGTATTTTTGCATTCATTGTTGGCATGTATTTACCGTAATTGTATTAACGTAAATTAACAGAGCTTTCTCTTCTTTGTGCAGCTTAGAAAGGATCCTCCTCAGTATTGCTATTCGGTACTGAGTGTTGATGATTATCGGGAATTTAGATAAAGAGGTTAAATTACATATCACTGGTACATGAAATATCCCAACAAATAGTTATAATATAATTACCAACGAGGTATTCGATGGGTGTAATCCAGTCCCCCACACGCGGCTAATTCAATTGCATGACATGTAGGAATGTTCACATAATACAATATCGATACAATGAACTTAGCTTAGAGGAGTGAGGACTGGTGATGTAGGACTGTTGTTAATATTGTTATTAGTTGTAGCACATGGTGAACTGTGGGTTGAGTCGGGGCCGGGGGAGGAGATGTTGACTGTACGGTGTTGTTTGAGAGACTAAAGGGCCGGCCTCCGATCGCTTCGCGAAATTACATATGGCTGCCGGCTCATAATAATTATAACCCATAACTTGGTTTCATAATACATCTAGAGCTGATGTAGATATTTATACATTACAGTTAATATTTAACCTAACTTAAGAATAAACTACAATACACAAAGAACCAGCCGAAATCGTACAAGCGATACGATACCGCCAAATTCAAATGTCCTATTGGACCAAAACCTGTCGGGATCATTACCCTATTCCCGACATATTGCCCGCCACCAAAAATGATATACAGGAACAAAAAAAGGACATCGAAGTCAAAGATCACCTTGTTGGATCTTTGATCTCCAAAGATCCACGGAACTCATAACCGTCCTCCTTTTGGGACGAGCGCCACCTGAAGCCTGAGGAGGATCATCCTTCTCATCATCTGCTGCCCCACCTTGAGGAGCACTGTCACCAGCACTCTCCCGCGGAGGGGTATCAGTAGAGACGCCAGGATAATCCGGCAGTTCTACATCCTGCTCCAAGGGATATAACCTCACGACTGGGCGAGTAGTAACCCCAGTCGAAGTTCGTATTTTAGCAACCCTTATAAGACCATCAATGCCCTGGAACAAATCGATAATCCTCCCAAGCTTCCAAAATAACCTAGGACGCTCATCATGAATCAGGACGATATCCCCGATTTTACTTTATCTGATCAGCCGTGGCACTTATTAAAAATTCATCAAGATCTCTTAAACCTCTATTTAAACTTCCCTTCATCCCTCCCTTAAGAATCTTAAGTTTCTTCAAATCTGTCATCGTTAAGGTTTAATTTTAAGCAACTTAAACTACAATGAGGTCAGACTACAAACCGTTAATCGCTTAGGAATCAACAGCGGCAAACCCCCATTACTTAAGAAATTTACTCAAAAAGAATTACATAATACCTACAGTCCCCTTAATATAAACTAACAAAAGGAATTTATCTGACTAGACAACAACATAAAGTACACTGGGGCTATCTATGAGGAGACCGACTACTGCGACGCAAGATAGTCCCTTACCATCTTAATGACCTGGGCCAACAAACGATCGCTGCCTTCATTGGTGAGGTGGACGCCGTCCTCGGACATATACTGGCTCCCAAAACTATATGGGGAGAATCAACCACCAAGGTGCTTGTATTTCCTCTTGAGGAGAGCATTGACCGAGTTCTTCACCTTGTGGTATTCGCCTGCCGGTATACCCCGAGGAGACTCCCTCTGCTCTAATCCCAATACAAGACAGCGGCCATTCGTGGATGCCTCAATCTCATAGGTCAACTCCTGGATCTTAGCCGCGAGCTCCTGCGGGACTACCCCCGAGACGATGTCGTTACCGCCCAACACTAATACAGTGATCTCGGGCCTTAGGCTCAAAAGACCATCCCCGGCTGGTTGGGACCTGATATTATCGAGAGTGGCTCCTGGGGCACTAAACACCCTCACAACAAAACCCGGGTCATAAAAGTCTCGGCGGGAAACCCCTAGGCGACCAACATAACTGTGGCCTAATATACCCACCACTTTCCCAGGGCTCTGATTGTATGAAGAGGTTGGTGTAAAATTCACCCCAATGCTACTTCCTGACGCAGCTGTGGGATGGTTCCTTTGAGCCATGATGTATTGACAAAAGAATTAAATACTAAATCCATTGAAAGAAAGGGTAAGGTGAAGCACTAATTATTGTAAGCCCTTTATAGGTAAGCCTAGTTGGTTAAGCTACAATCATGAGGTCTGACTATTAACTGTCAATCGCTTAGGAATTAACAAAGACCGACACTCATGACCGCCACTTTAAGCAACTAGGCCTAGGCTATTATGAAATTTAAATATAAAAGGTCACATGAGAACCCTCCCCCCTAGCAAAATTAATAACGAGTCCCACAATGACACAACACAACTAACACCACAGGCACACCACCAAAGCGAAATGAAAAGCCACCACAGACACCTGCAGGCCTAGACTGCCTAGCCTAGCCTATGAGCGCGAAATGGCGCCCGACGAAAGTACCCCACCCCAATCCCCAGCCCAGCTAACCCACCAACAAAACGCCAAGGCTCACACGCCCAAAAAAACTTGGAACCAAGCCCCCAAAAAGATAGGGACGGTGCCTAAATGGTATAAAACACGAGGGAAGAAGCTGGTCCTAAACTAGGGAAAAGGCAGGCGGCCAACAACGCGCGAGGCGGCAGCCATTTGTAAGCCCACAAGCGTCAAGGAAGCAAACAAAACGGTACTACAGTAAGGAAGCTGTAGGGCACGAAGGACCAATATTTATCGGGAATTTAGATAAAGAGGTTAAATTACATATCACTGGTACATGAAATATCCCAACAAATAGTTATAATATAATTACCAACGAGGTATTCGATGGGTGTAATCCAGTCCCCCACACGCGGCTAATTCAATTGCATGACATGTAGGAATGTTCACATAATACAATATCGATACAATGAACTTAGCTTAGAGGATGTAGGACTGGTGATGTAGGACTGTTGTTAATATTGTTATTAGATGTAGCACATGGTGAACTGTGGGTTGAGTCGGGGCCGGGGGAGCAGATGTTGACTGTACGGTGTTGTTTAAGAGACTAAAGGGCCGGCCTCCGATCGCTTCGCGAAATTACATATGGCTGCCGGCTCATAATAATTATAACCCATAACTTGGTTTCATAATACATCTAGAGCTGATGTAGATATTTATACATTACAGTTAATATTTAACCTAACTTAAGAATAAACTACAATACACAAAGAACCAGCCGAAATCGTACAAGCGATACGATACCGCCAAATTAAAATGTCCTATTGGACCAAAACCTGTCGGGATCATTACCCTATTCCCGACAATGATAGTTGTGGCTCAAGAATCAAGATATATTTTCACCACAACTAGGGGCTCCAGTTTTTGCATTGTGTTTATAACGGAACTAGTTGGGGGTTGTCTGCACCTTTGGTCCCCAGAGATCCTGGAAGTTGCGAATGAGCTCTGTTCTGTTGCGATAGGCTGTATTACGAGTTGAGGCTACGGAGGTGCTGAGTATTAAATTGTCCGTATTAGTCCATGGACTAGAAGCCTCTACTCTCAGTCGTAACATCCTCTAAAGTCCTATTTTAACTAACTAACTGCTGTTACCTCTGTTTCCCTGATATGCTTTCTATTGAAAACGATCGTATTTATGAAAGCCACAATCAATATAATGCAAATTATATATATATATTGTAGTCTGTGTTTAACCCCTTCTATACCGGTGACGTCTTTTTAATTTTATTCTAGCTATATTTAGAAAATGTTGTGCAGTTTACAAATAGTCTGTGGTAGTAAAATTAGTTGTGACAGTTCGAAGCTTGTTAATTCCTGGAGGCCTTTTTAAATTGAGTAAAATCGTCTAGTGGTTGCCAGAATATAATGAAAAGGACGTCACTGGTATTATTTAGGTTAAATGTTTCGCGTGGCACTGAATCAAACGGCATATTATGAGACAGGTCAAGTTATTCACATTTTTTTATGGTGCATGTAATTGTAAAATGTTCGGTAATGTCATTCTTAGCACGTATTTACCGGCAACGTCTTTATTATTACATTCTTGCTATATTTAGACGATTTTGTAGCTTAATACGAATCTAAGGTAGTAAAACGGGTGAAGTGAGATGGTTCGAAGCCTGTCAATAGCTGGAGGCCCTTTTCAAGACAGTAAACTCGGTTATTATTAGCCAGAATAAAGATAAAAGAACGGCACCTTTACATAAGGGGTTAAAACCTTAAAGCTATCTTAGAAATAACCCAATCTTCTTGTCATTCTTTCTCCAGAAATTGGATTTTGAAAATGCACACTATGTATGCAATAATATGAGGTAAACGGGAGAAATATGAGTAAAGCGAGCAATGAGAATATGTGACAGGAACCAGATAGGGTCTGGCTGGGAAGGTATTGACAGGAGCAGTTGTTCCTATTTGTTCTCTGTCTCTGTGTTGGAAGGATAAGAAGAAACAAAACAGTGGTACAGAAAGTGTTTACATATTATATTTCTATTTTTTTTCTATTGGTTTTAAGAGCAGAGAGACAAGAAAGCCAGCGGGCTATGTGCAGCAAGATAATGCAAAACCAGTACTTGCGGTCACCGAGCGACAGACCTGTTCAGAAATGTGGGGGAAGGGTTTACTTTTTGGTAAATTTGTCATTTATTAAATTATATTAATTTCGGAAAATATTACCAAAACTACCTATAAGTTTCCCATGTTTCTTTTTTATTGGTTTTAGGTAGTTTTTAGCATGATACACCAGTTGGAATTGATTACAATCTCCGAAAAAAAGTGTTTTCACCATTAACCAACGATTTTAATACACTCAGATGTAAGTCACTTTCAAAATAAAAGAACAACCATTTTTGTTTTGCCTTGGGCTAATGGGTTGAAAGGGGCAAAGCCCTCACCCCACCATGACTTATTGAAATCATCATCTATTTTGACAGTAAATGGGCTTAACAAGAGTGTCAGCACCATCTATTGGGAGAATATTTTGTTTAAAGTGTTTTATATAGTGCACATAAAATGCATTTCCGGTGGTTATAACAAACCTTAATTTGAATTTTACAAAATTCTTCCTAATATTAATTTAAAATTAGTGGTATTTCCTGTATCAAGTACCTTAATTTCCTCCCTAGACCTCCATCAAACTTAACCCAGGGACTGCGGTCAGACTCTTAAGATCCAAGGCCTATACAAGTTTTCTAAACCACCCAGTGGCACTCAAAACAAAGCAATTTGTGATTAGGTGAGATAATTCCTCTCCATTACTTTCTACCACTCCTACACATGTGTCCCCCCCTCCCCCAACACTTTTCCCCCCTCCTCAATTATCCGGTATTTTCCCTATTATTCACGATATTTATCAAGTATTTTCGTGCGAGGACGGGTGGAAGAGCGTGGGGAGGATGGAGGGTGTATCTCCGACCCTCTAAGCCAGTCTGAGCGCTCTCCTTGTCTCTCAGTACCATGCCAGACACAAGAGAGAGAGGGTGTTTCTCTCTCGCAGGTCAAGGTCAGATTACGACTGTGGGGCTATAATATACGATTTTCACCAGCCAATTGCTGTTGCCACATGTTTTATTGCTTTCCATTGTTTATATGTTCATAATAAAAGTAAAATAGGCGCATATTGATAAGTATTAATTATATATATGGTTAATTGATGATTTTTGTAAAGAATGTACCAAATACCTTCGCATAATGGGCACTTTCAAATATCATAGGTGTGCAGCTTATGAGCTAAAGAAAGCAACCCCAAGATCCCCCTTAAATGGAAATTTGTACAATTTTTGATAGAAAAATGTCCCAGCCATCCCTTCTAAATTAAAGGCTCGCTTTAGCTCACTAGGAATAATCAACACCTAAATAACACAAACAATCTTAACCCTTTGAGTACCAGCAACGCGCGTTATGCGTCGCTTATGTATGTAATGCTAAACCCCAGCGATGCAATGGTTGCCTTCGCGTTAATTACTCGTGTCCTATGGGACCTGGAGGGTTCAGATTTGTATGGGAATTGCTTTAGTATCCCACGTAAGAATACCGATGGTTAAAAACCCTCCAAGTCGAGCTTTGTGCGTGTGGGCGCGCGCAGGAGTGACTCTCAAGTAGTTTGCTTACCCATTGCCCCATGTTAATTGCAACCTTCTGCCACCCCGCACGACCCCTAAATGACCTACAGTAGGTGAGCATTTTTGTTTTTCCTTCATTACTAACCCATCCCATGACAACCTGCTGGTCCCTCGCTGTTTATTTATTATAAATCAGCTGTTGCTAAATGGGTTAATATTGACAAAGACAAGAGGCGAAAGCTCTTAAAATGTCCAAACTAATGGCCGAACATCTTAAAATCTGAAAACTAATGGGGCTAAGCAGTATAATATTCTTAAGTATTCTATGAGTCACACACAGGGTCCGTCCCTGCAACTGGTTCTGCCTGGGAGGGAACCTGGGCTACACGATCCTACCTCATGCAATATAAGGGCTTAAGAGTGGCCTCCGGTGCAGCCTGAAGCCGGTGTTCTGGGGAGGGTAATTAGACCATGTTAATCTTTTACCTAATATGACCTCTGGAACTCTCTCCCTGAATCTGTCTTTCCCTTATCCTATGACTTAAATTGTTTCAAGCTCTGTGTGTCCAAGTATGTGGGCTCGTACATTCCTTGATTTGGGGAATTTCACTTGTCTCGGGCAGTTTTGCTTTTTGTCTTCCTCATCCACATAGAAATAAAAGGGGAAGCAATCACTAAAACCACGTAAGCCTGATGCTAGATAATGTCACTGTAGATGGGTTGTTGCAACCTCCCACACGTTTAGGCTTGCCAGCGTTAATGTAGGAAGTATGAATGGCAGAGTGAATGAAGTTGTGGAAGTGCTTGAAAGAATATGTGTACTGCGCACTGTTACGCACAGGAAACTCAGTAGAAGTGGTGTGGTGTGCAGTGGATAGTTAAAAAAAAGCAAGCGATGAAGGATGTATTGGAAGGGAGATGAGTCTGGAAAAGTGAAAGGAGGAGTGGGTGTTCTGGTGGCTGGGGAATGGGAGAAGAGTATGCTTGAAATCAAACGAAGAAATGGAAGATTGATTGTATTGAAACTGAAAGTTGGTATCAGCATCATGAGTGTGAGTAGGCTTAAAGAGTGGCAAGAGAATTTCTGGAACGACCTGATTAGTGTGGGAGATAGGTATGCTAACCAGGATTCGAACCCCCTCGCCCCAGGTATATGTGGGAGAGTTGGGCACCGTAATCACTCGGCCATGAACGGATGCACATATTTACCTGGGGTGAGTGGGTTCGAATCCTGGTCTCCCAAGCTGTCCGACATTATCATTAGAATCCTGATTAGTGTTGTTTCAGGCGTCTCTGAGAATGATACTACAGTACTTGGTTGTGACCTTAAGTAATGGGCATGTGGGAGCATGTGCTGATGGATATGAGGGTGTGCATGGAGGAAATGGATACGGAAGGATAATTCTACAAGGCGTATGTGTACTGGAGCCCTTTGTTGCACTCCACATACATGACCGTGTGTAACATTAAAGTCAATAAAAGGTTGAGTCATCTGATGGCATATAGCCTAGTATTGGGGGCTCCAGTAGTCAGATAGATTACTGCTTGGTTAATAGGAAATACTGGTATTGGGTTCTGGATGTAAAGGTCATCCTGAGTGAAGAATGTATCTCACAACATGAGTTAAAGAGAGATCTGTGCGTAAGAATGTATACATGCCAAAAAGGAAAATATGGTTGTTGAATACATCAGAATATAGGGATAGGTTTTGAAGCGAAATGGAGAAAATGTATATGAATGTCATACAATTTAAATAACCACTGAAACTTCCTTGAACATTGCCATTTTGTTGCCACTAACAAGGTCTGTAGTAAAAACTAAGGGTTCCCCTAGGCATAAGATTTCCTGGTGGTGGAATGAGGTTGAAAATGCAAAACATGGAGAAAATAAAATGCCTCAAAGAAGTGAAGAAATGTGGCAGCAGGTAGGAATATCTGGCAGCTAAGCAAACTGCCTTAAACAAAAGAGATAATAAAGGCAAATAAAGCTATACGGGACTTGGTCATTGCCGAAGTGAGTTGCACTAAATACTAATGGGATCTTCAACCTAGCTAGGAGAGTTAAGGATGACAGTGGAGATTTTATAGGTACGCATGGCGGGAGTAGCCACGCGGGTCGGGGAGGTGGGCGATGCCGCCCGGTATGTTTTGAAATTTGAATCAGATACGGGGCTCGCGCTCACGTATGTCAAAAGTCGGGAACTTTTACTACCGTCCGGCCCACCACGGCCGTCTGACGGGAGCAGCCCCGTCAGACGTAGCCGCTCGCCCGTCAGACGTGAATTGCTCCCGTCAATCGTAAAATATTCCCGTCAAACGGGAAAGTTTACGTTCATCGGGAAGTATATGGCAACACTGCCGCACTGCGGGCTGGCGGGAAGACGCGGCAACGATGTACGGGGGGGTATATAAGGACCAGCGGGACACACTGCCATCAGTCATACCTCTCACCATACCGGAGCAACAACCTACAGCCAACCCTGCCACCCTGCCACCCTCTGCACGCTGCCCTGCCCTGCCCTGTGCTGCCCTGCCCTGCCCTGTCACCATGAATAGCAAGAAAAGCGGGAAGAAGGTCAGGAAGGTTTCCCCTCCCACCTCGACGCCTGCCACCTCTCTGCCTGCCCCCTCGACACCTGCCACCTCTCCGCCTGCCCCATCGACGTCTGCCACCTCACCGCCTGCCCCCTCGATGCCTGGCACCTCCAACTCTGCTGAGCAGGTAGAATTTTTGATCAACATCGACGACGAGAATGGAGGGGTCATTGGGCAAGTCGAAGATGATCATGAGGAAAGTGATGACGATGACGACGACGACGAGGACCCACCCCCTACAAATTCCGGCGTCGAACAGCCACAGCCACCACAACGGCGAAAACGGCGCCGGAAGAGCACCAACATTATCCTGACGGAGGAGACTGAGCGTATGCTGGGAGAATGGCTGGAGTTCGAGGCGCCTTTCTATATGATAAGGGTGATCCCAGGCACAAACAGAAGAAACACATAGACCATGTTGTGGCGGAGAAGGCAGCGAGCATGGAACCCCCCATCACAGCCTTGGACTTGATGGACTTCATGGTGCCGAGGAAGGAGTGGGAATGGCAAAGGTGTAGCCAGTCCTGCCCTTTTGTAGTTCCCAGATTCCAACCCATACCTACGTGGTTGACAAAGACTGTCTTTGTCTGTGTTTGGACAGACGGGGTGTGCCTACGATTGTCCGGAACCGGTCCAGGTAGGTCTTAAACAATCCCAAGACGTACGGCCTCAGCTATGCAGGTCTTATGGGGGCGTGGCATGGGCGTGGCCTGTGTTCCCGCAAATCGGGCAGCCCATGCGGACGAACGGAGACATGCTTACGCAAGTCGCAAACACGTACGTAGTTCAATACGACTACATTACGACTGACGTAACACTGGCTCCGTCACGGTACGTCTGTCGGGAAGTGCAATAGTCGTGGTTATACGGGCGTTCACGGCTGGACTACTCCCGTCAGAACACAAAATTGGCGATTACGCCTGACGGGAGCTGTCGGGAGCAATATACGTGAATGTGTGAACCCAGCATAAACCACGAAAGATGTGGAATCAAAAAATTAATTATTATAAGACCTGACAAGTGAGGCATCTCTGAACAGAGCTGCCTGGAGTGCCACCATTAGGACGTGAGACTGGAACCGAACTTTGTTTGTAGCATTTGGTCTTAAACTTGATGTATGTATGTATGTATAATTATGCATGTATCATGTACGGTAGCACTAATAACTCCTGTATCAGCTGTTATTACGCTTGGATCGCTCTGTGCGGTATTAATGTCTGTCAGATGTTGAATAGGGTAGATAATTTTAGGAACATGTTTGTATATCTCACTTGAAATGTAGATATCATGATACTGATTGTTGATCAACATATACAAGGTGCCGAGAAATAACTTATTTACCCAACTGTACTCTGATATAGCCTAGTGCTTAGAATGCGGAATTTCCTAGGTTCGAGTCCTTGGAGTACCACATATATTCATTACTTTCATGGAGTTCCCTAGTTACGTTTATTTGTAAATTAATTGGTGGGTTTGTGAACAAAATATGAATTCACATAGTGTATTTTCCTAGATTCTACATACAGTTAAATTCTTAACCAACACTCTCTAATATACACCGAGAGCGCTGCATAGAACTAAAACAAATATTGAAGGGAGAGGGAGAAGGGTCAAAGTAGTTAGTGGAGTTGGTTCGTACACCATGAGAGACACGGTACAGTCGGTCAAATAAGTGATGTCGCAGCAACAAGTATATCTCGTTCAATAATTGGTAGCAGTACTATCTAAGCTTTAATTTATCATTTCGAGTGAGATATACAAATATGTTCCTATATTTACATACCCTGTTCAACATCTGATAGACATAAATACAGCACACAGTAAGCAAAACGTAATGACAGCGGATACACGACTTATTTGGCCAATCGTACAAACATAACATTGTGTCTATGTCGTGCAATCAGGAAGGAAACATACTTACATTATTGAAATGTGTGTGGATATACAGCAATGCAAGTAATGGCCGCTCTTCTGTATATCTAAAATGGCTTACTTAACCCGTTCAGTACCGGTGCCGTCCTTTAAGCTTTACTTTGGCTACTATTAGACGATTATATTCAGGTTAAAAAGAACCTCCAGCAGTTAACAGGCTTTAAACTGTCATTTATCCCTTTTTACTACCACACATCCGTCTTAAACTGCACACCATCGTTTAATATAGGTTGCCTAAAATAATAAAGACGTCGCCGGTGCCATTTAGATGTCAATTTTTCCCTGGAGAGCGATAACGAACCTGTTTTTTTTTTTGTTTTTTTTTAAGTTTGATAAGAGTTTTAGGGAACAATCATAAACAAATATATGTACCGGTATTAATAATAAACAAAACAATAAATTATATAACGTCCCCTTAAATTACAGAGGACATATATGTTGAACAAATAGCATATAATTAAAGCAAACATACGATCACTTGATCTGTATACTGCATAGAATTATATATATATATATATATATATATATATATATATATATATATATATATATATATATATAATATATAATATATATATATATATATATATATATATATATATATATATAATGAGTAATACCATATAGTACCTATTGTTGTGGTTACATTTCTGCATATACAGTATAACATCTGAGGTGAAGCTATTAATTTCGGGGGCTGATGAATATTTGGTGCTTCTGAATGCTTGTGTTCTTGTGTTATGTGGGCGAACTGTTCTGTGTTCTTCTCTTATTACCGCTTTTTCTTTGCTCGTGTCTCTTGCTGATCATCCCTATCCCTTGGGGGAGTAAGGACTAGCTACTGATTGACTGACATTTCTGCATAAATTCCATTGCTTGTATTCAGAGACCGGTGGCTGGGTTTTCATTAAATTGACGACAATGTCTTATTATCAATAAGTTGAAATATACTATGATTTTACATAATATCTTATAAGTAAATGTAATTGCTACTGTTCTATAATATTGGAATGCATAAGTAAATGAACAAAGTAATTGACAACCCCCTTCAAAGAAATATTGCTTCCATTCCCTACACAAAAATAGGAATGGTGACCAGAAAATACGCCATCATTAAAGAAATGTCCCCAATTTCTGACAGAAAATGGAGAATGATTGCTGTAGAAAAACTATGAAGATATTGAGTGCGGACAGTCAATAACTTCTTGCAAACATGGTCATAAGTGTGTGTGTGTGTGAGAGTGGTGAAGGTTGTGTGGAAGACCAGTATGTAAACTGTACAGTATATATATATATATATATGTATATATATATTGTTACGAATCTGGACCTCAGTTGTTTAGAGACGGTATACGAAAATAATGCCTAATGCCAATGCACCTTGTCTCTCTGCCAAACAACACCACGACGCAGCAGGTAAGAGCTTTATGAACGCTTCCAGGCTCTTCTCAGGGCTTAAGGTGCACACTGCCCTGCTCCTACTCTGAATAATAAGTAGAACGGAAATAATCATGTAACTCACTAGATACGAGAACTCGAAACCAACACCGGGATTAGCAATGCTGGGTTGAATAATCACAGTTGAATACATATAGGCTACCAGCAGACATCAACGAAAAGGAGTGCAGGTGTACTTCGAGCATAACAGGCTATGCGCGCCCTCGACAATACTATACCGTGCGCAAACCAGCCAACGGTAATCCACTCTCACCCCAAGAGAGTTGCACATAATAATATTGCATACATATAATGAACTAACAATACAAGGCAGTGTCCTAATATGACTACTAACCTCGGGGTGACATTAGTGGAAGCAAGTTGCCCTGACCACCTCTAATATCACACTAATATATCCTGCTTCAACCTGGGCCCCCCAGTGAGTAGCCGCCCGAAACTATGAACTCTTAAGAGTCCACCTCCCACACTCACTTAAATATGGGGGGGGGGGGGTCCAGACTGAAGCTGGATTCCATATTAATATTAAACACTCCGTTGCCTCAGTCCGAAACCCGAGATAGGGAACACACAAGTGCTGGAGCAGAACCGTCAAGGCTGTTACCGGGTCCTAAGCACGAACACTGGGAAAAAGATGTAGGGATTATGGATGTGTGACTGTGTGTGTGTGTGGATTGTCTATGGGATTACCAGTGCTTATTAGTAAGGACCCCGGCAAACCTCCCAGCTCTTCCCTATCACGAATTCCGAAGTAGCCACCGAAGGTTCAGAATATATGATGAAAATGGAAAGATAGTAAAATGCTGATCAGAGGAAAGGAATAATAAAAAAGGGAGAACTAGATGTCTAGGATTCTCTGTTAATTACGTTACGTTACTCTTATGCAAGCAAGGACAAAATAAACAGGGGTAGACTGGTGTACCACTAGAGAGGGCTACCACCACCTATACTGTCTGACCGCCCACAAGAGAATGGGGAGGCCTGGCCCTGGCGATGCTAGCGGGAGCCAGGCTCAAACTAAGAGAGTTGCAATATATCACCACACGATATGATAACACTAAGAAACTTCACAAGAATAACTTATACTAAAGTATTCCTGTGTTAACAAATTAACTAAAACAGTGTGGCAGATAAAATAAAGTACATCTTGATATTGCAACACAACTAAACTTGCAATGGTCACATAATTAAATGAAACTAATGGGGCAGGCAAGCTGGCCGCCCCCTCCCTCCCTCCCCGAGACGGGAGCAACCTCGCCCCCCTCCACTTCCTACCTTACCAAGCCTAGCATCAAAATTACAGCGTTGCCCTTAAAACATAAATTCATACACGAAACTAGTAACACTCTATTGGCTGATTCTACCCAAATGTTTACTGAGACAAAAATGCTTAGAGGCACGGCAAAACTAGGCATGAGTAATTGGAAGGGTATCGGAGTGAAACTCACAATACCAGGTCATTCTAATACTAGACTTGGCACAGCTGCTTTAATAAGTCAGACGCCACTAACGTAACCGTCTAGTTACTCCTAAAAGACCCTGGTCATTGTGACAATATATATATATATATATTTATTATAACATCCGAACCGACCTGATGTAATGTGACCAGACCATCCTGTTGAACGGGACTTTACAACCTCGTGGCAAGACATTCTCTCATTCATTCTTCAACACCTGCACGCGTGAGAGAGAGAGAGAAAGCACCCATGCTGGTTCTCCCTCCTTCCTTCTACCTGGTTCGAGCTGGCCTACGTGACTATCCTCATATTCCACAGGATGGTGGGGGGGGGGGGGGGACGACTGTATGGGGGGCTTGAGGCCGGGCGGAACCAGCCCCCCTTCTCCCTCTTGTCCCGCCACTCACGTCGGCTCAGCCACTCGCTAGGCCACTCGCTAACACTCGCCAGGGCAATGTATTTGGCTACAGTCTATCTACAATGTTGTTCTTTCTTTCATAGTGTTCGTGTTGTTACAGACAGTCCCGTGGTGGTCTTTATTTTCGTCTGTGACAACGGGAAGCATTTTATATCATGAGTAGAACATAAGATGCATTGTATATAGTTAAGGAGAGAGAATAATATAGGCAGTGGGATGGTAGTGTGTGCGTGCGTATACATGTGCTGCCTCCACCTCGCTCGTAGGCTCGCGCGCGTGCCTTCCCACGCTCTTGATTGGCTGGTGGTTCCTGGTGCCTTCTGCAGCCCTGCTGCCTGGTGACGTTGTGGCCTGTGATTGGCTGACCACCATGCCTTTGTGTGTGATCCTGGGGGTCCCGAGGAGCTACCTTCCTCAGAGCTTGCCTGACCAGCATACCCTTCACACCTCCCTTACCACCTGTCTCCGACTTCTACCTATAGAGCACTTTCTCTCTCTCTCAACTTCTTACCTCTCATTCTTCCACTCTATTTAACATCATAACTCCCCTTTGCTTCTGCACGATTTCATATATCGGCCATCGTATTATATGCTGAAGCTCTCAGATATTACATGTTTAGTTAGGCATTTTAGAGGGGTTACCATTTTGTCTGTAGAGGTTCGACACACTCACGGTGTCTCCCTACCTATTCCTTGGCTGTCTGCTGGGCTATTTAATGCTAGACTGGGGTAAGGCTACTTGTGTTGTGATTTCCGATGTGTACCAGGTCTTGTTGAACCTGTACAATCGCAACGGAGACGTGGGAAGCCTAGGTGGTCTTTCTGACTGTGTACCTTGTGAGTTTAGCACTGTGTTGCGAGTGAGGGCTTTTGCCTCTGCCACCCAACACTGTGCTAACACGTTTTGCTTTGACTTTGAGAGGGTCGCCAGGAGAGAACCAGATACTAGCGATCTGGATCTTTCAAGAGAGCACCCCGTCATTTAACGTAATTTGGCCGTACAGTCTTAAGGACCTCGCTAGGCTACGAGCCGCTTGCTCAGCCATTGTTTCCTAGCCTACTACATCCCAGCTAGACTTTATTCGACTAGCAGACACCCGATTAAGTTTATAAACTCTTATGTTATGTATGCAGCATTTTTATTCACGTGGATTGTAAGCCTTGGTTGTTGTTGAGTTGCACAACCCGAGCAGGCTTTTTGAGTTGCCTGACGAAGTACTTCTTTTGTTGTTGGAGATAATACTATTGTGCATTTATTGTTATTCCTGTGTCAGTTAACACTGTCTGTCCCTACACTTGTCATATCTTGTTCCTGCTTTATATAGCAGTTCAAAATCCGATTCGATCATCTTAACTCCTTGTGACATATTATGTTCCAGTAAGTCTACGGAGGCGGGAGCCCGGTATCATTGCCACTGCACCACACAACTGTCAAAACCACACTGCTGGCCGTTAGAATTGTCGGAGAAACCTGGGGTTGCCACCAACCGACAGATCTTCATCTAACTTACCGGACTTACTGAGCTCCATATGACGCTCAATCGCGTCATAAACTTATTGGAGAGGCATATAGATAAGTCCATATGACGCGATCGCGTCATATGAGTTTTTGGTCATAAGTTCCATATGACGCTATCGCGTCATATGAGTCGGAAGGAGTTAAGCAGCATCAGACTTTCTTCAGAAAATTCCTGCTCGATGCTTTAGGACTTTCATTCACTTTCTTTAATATAGGAGTGACAGTTTATTATTGTTTAGAGTAACTTTAATTATACCTTTTTCTTGTTTGCATTAAATCATTGCAGTGATTTAATTACGATCTCTATCTTTTTCTTGTATACCTTATTAACGTAATTGTATGTTGTTGTGATCAGGCTGTATCAGAGATCATCAGCCTGTAGTAGTAGTACATTTATACCGAGTTATAGGATACCCCGTTATCGCAGATTTAACTCTGGAGGGTATTGTTGTTTTTGTGCGCCGGCATTATAAGTTCGAGGGTTGGATCTAGTGTTACCGTTGTGGCTGTGTGCCTTTCTAGTCCAATGATTAAGAGCCCTTGTTTTATACGAGTCCCGGTCGTGACAAATGGCGACCGTGCTTAGGATTTTGTGAACTTAGAGAAATATTGCAGGAGTGTTGTGGTCATTTGTTTTTGTTTAAAGGAATATAGAGGACAAGTGGATTTTTTTTGGCAAGTAGTGTAGCACTTAAGAGTCTTCGAGCATTTTATATTTTTGAGTGAATAGTGCTACATAAGAGTTAGGTACTTTTTTTTTTATAAACGTTGAGAATTTTCGGTGGACAATATGTCGGACAACGGATCAGTGTACAAAGGAGTACAAAGGAAATCAAGCAACAACATATCTAGTGACCCTTCTAGGTTGCTTGTCCTCCAAAACACTGAGGATCAAATGTCCAAACAGTGGTTTAGAGTGGGTAAGGGAACATTGGAAAGCGAATTACTGCCCTGGAACTAATGTCCGTGGCAGGATTAGGAAGTTAGTAGGGGACAGATGGGTTAGTAACTGAGGGGGGGATAAAATAAAGTTATTCATTTACAAACGCAGACAGTCGCGGGTTTGATGTGAGATATTTGTCTAGGCGGAGTTTAAATGAATCAACGGTGATGCAGTCTATAACGTTTCGGGGAAGCCCCTTCCACAAGTTGACAACTCGATTGAAGAAGAAATTCTTAGATTCGTGTGAGTTAAAAGATTTACCAATAATTTTGCAACCGTTTCCCCGCGTGTAATTAGCTTGGTCGATAGTGAAGTACTTACTACAGTTCATATTGTCGATGCCTTTGATGATTTTGAACACTTGAATTAAGTCACCTCTTAATCTGCGCTGGGTTAAAGGAAATAGATTTAATTCTCTAAGACGCTCTTCGTATGGTTTGTTCTTTAGGCTAGGTATCATTTTGGTAACTCTACGTTGAACTCTAGCTTGTTTATATCTTTTTGGTAATAAGGGCACCAGGATTGAACGCAGTATTCCAGAAGAGGGCGGACTAAGGAATTGTAAAGGGTTAGCATAACCCTTACAGTGAGGACACAGTGAGGACACAGTACGGGAAGCACGCTCTGAGGTGCAGCAGCGGGGTTTGTTAGAAGGCCTTAGAGTTATAACTAGTGAGGAGGATGCAAGGAAGTTTCTGGAGATACCTATTACTGTTGACCGGGTGTCGGGGATTGATCGGTATGGTCTCCAGTGTTTGGCCACGGTCATGGGGCATGTGGGCACTAGCAGCATGTCGAGAGGTGATCTGGTGGCCTGTGTGCTCGGCGGGGTGCGTGGAGCTTCGGGTGGAGCGGGAGCGGGGGCACCTTTGGCCCAGCCCCCATTCCACTCAACTCCTACCATGGCGCCTCCTCGGGCTCTGGAGCCGGGTACGTTCCCGCAGGCCGATAGTCACTGGCAGCGTGGTTTGCACTTGGGTGAGTCTCCAATTCTTGCATCTCCTCCTCCTCAAGGTTTGACTCCAGATATGCTCTTCCAGCTTGAGATGGCTAAGATGCAGCTGCAGCAGTAGCGGGAATCTGAGCAGCAGCAGCGGGAGTTTGAGATGGCTAAGATTCAGGCTGAGGAGAGAAGGGCCAGATATGAGACTGAGGTTCAAGAGAGAAAGGCCATACGTGAGGCTGGGCTTCAGGTTGAGACTACGAAGTACTGTGCAGACATAGATCTTGAAAAATCTCGGGTGGAGTCAACAGGGCAGCGTCTCGGTTCTGGGAATCGAGGTCTTAATCACATCTTTATCGCACCTGCTCAAGTTGGTCCCTGTATTTGATGAGTCGGGTGTCACCGAATTTTTTATGCGTTTTGAGAAGAAGTGCCGGGAGCACCAATGGCCCGAGGTTAAGTGGGCAGCCCTTGTTTCCTCTAGGTTGGTTGGCAAAGGACTCAAGGCATATGATGCGTTGCCTTTGGAGTCGTGCATCGATTATGAGGTATTGAAGGAGGCTTTCCTGCGGGCATATGAGTTACAACCAGAGACGTACAGATTGAAGTTCCGGGGTGTAACGAAGGGTCGTGAGTGCACCTTTCTTGAGCATGCCCGGGATCTGTCCAATGCATTTAGAAACTGGCTGCGTTCTGAGAAGGTATCGACATTTGAGGAGTTGAAACAGCTGCTGCTTCTAGAACATTTTTCAAGTGTACGGGCGGCGATCTGACGTTGAATATTAAAGAGAAATACCCGAAAACTCTTCAGGAGGCAGCTGAGATGGCTGACCTTCGGTTATCTTTCATTCGTGGGTGCGGTCTTGCACAGAGAAGTGATGCAGGCAATAAGGAGCGTAACCCTCCCCCTCCCCGAAACACTGATGCACATTATTACACTAAGAACAAGAGCAACGACACCAAAACTGACCATAAACCTAGTACCGTCCCGTTTAAGAAGGGTCAGTGCCCTTCCCCACCTCAAGGGAAGCCCAAGGGGGAGTTAGAGTGTTTTCATTGTCATGAGAAGGGGCATTTTGCAAGAGCCTGTCCAAGCAAGCTACCTAATGCAGTTGTGTCTTTGGCTCGCAACATTGGGGTGTCCCCGAAGTCGTCTGAGTTTGCCCGGGGTATAACGTCAGAGGCTGGGACACAGCCAGTGGAGAAGAATCCGGAAGGCACGAACCCTGTCCGCGATATCTTTTGCGACCATCGAGGGCGTGGCTGCGTGAAGTGGGCTGGTAAGAAGCATGGAGTTGAGCTGTTGCGAGACACGGGTGTCTCTCAGACTTTGATGAAGAACTTTACTGGTAGACCAATAAACGCGGCACGGGTAGTTGTGGTGCAAGGTATCAATGCTATCAGGTCATACCCGTTGGTCAGGATGGAACTGGAGGTAGATGGTGTGACACGAGAGTTGGATGTTGGAATTGTGGAGAACTTCCCTGTTGGGGGCGTCGACCTCCTTCTCGGCAATGACTTTGCGGTGCCTACTTCTGAGGTTTCACCCTTAGTCGTTGCCGAGAAGCCGGCCGATGTGAGTAGGGAGGAACAGGAGTGGGTAGAGAAGTGTCAAGTACAACCTATGGCGTGCGTTGTTACAAGACCTCTTGGATCCCAAGTGTCACAGCCTATTCCTCAGTCTTCTGATCAACGGAGGAACGGTTGGAAGAAGATGGCTAATGTTGATCAAAGTTTGGAGAGTTTAGTACCAGCAGCGCTTCTTGGCGACTCAGTATTGGCACCATTGTTGGAGTCTGGAGAAGCCCCAGAACCTATCACAGCTAGTGAGGAGGTAGGGCAGGAAGAGACACCGAGGCAGCAACGTTTCACACAGAGAGAAAAAAGGGTTGCTCAGTTTGATATTGGGGGAGGACTTGGGTTGCTTCGGAAGCATTTAGACAGGTTGGTTCCCTCAGATATTTGTAAACTGCAGTTGGAGGATCCGGAAGTTCAGAAGTGTGGTAATGGTGCTGTCGAGATCAAACACGAGGACGGGGAAACATGTCATGTGAACCTGTTGGAGGAGTTTGTGAGGCAACCACCTGAGCAGCCTACTGTCCCTGTGTTGGTCTGCAGCGGCCAAGGTGGAGAAGGAGAGGGGGGCAGTAGGGCACAGGTGGAAGAGAGTAGGGATTGTCATGTCTCGGCGGAGCAGTGGGTGGTGGACACGAGTCTGGTGGCTGTGGAAGCGCTAGAGCACCTGCCTGAGCAGCAGTGTGCAGCGCTCCAGCACCAGCTCGGTTCATACCCCACTGGTCGTGCCGAGTCCCCGAGCCTCACAACTCAGGCGGTGCAAGATGTTCCGCGAGCAGGTCACATGAATGTTGAAAGACCGTTAGCCTCGTTGTTTCGGTGGTTCAAGGTGGGCGACGAGGCTAGGACATGAATGTCAGGTCAGGGTCGACCCATGGCTGCCAAGGGTGGTGGTCAGAAGGATGACTTTGAGCAGATTGGTGAGGTTGGCTGTGGAGTGGATGTGCCCGGTCGTCGCATAGCCTCCCAATACTGCTCTAGTCGAATGCAACAGCCATACCATAGACCGACTGTATCTGGTCATGTCGCTGAAGGCGGTGATGCTGCGCAGGCAGATATAGTTGCAAGGAATGCGGGGGCGCGCATGTACGGTATCGGCGGGGAAGCCTTAGCAATAATGAACTATGGGAGTGACTGCACAGGTGGTACTGATTGTCCCTCTCATGACCTGGCTGTTCTAGGGACGAAGGTGGAGAAGGAGGGAGACTACAGGTTAGAAGCTGCGGTCTCGGCTGGGTTGTGGGAGGGCACTAGGCATGTTGTTCTGCGAGATAAGTTGTTTACTAGGCTGTGGCAGTGCATCCGCATGTTTGTTGCTTCTCCAGGCCTGATGTATGGGGTAGAATCCGACATGGAGGCTGGAGACAGTGCAAGGCTCAGTTTAATTCCCTACCGTATAAATCCTGCTCGACAGCTTGTGGTGCAAGCAGAGCTGGATTACGTGTTGACGAAGGGTCTGAGGGATAAGGAATGTCGTGAGTGGTCGTTGCCTGTAACTTTGCAACCTGTGTTAAGTGGCAAGATCAGTGAGTGTGTTGATTGCGAGAGTGTGTGCATTATCCCTGACAGACGCCTATACCTTATCGAGAGTTGACGACACCATAGACCGCATCGGGGCTGCATCGCTAATCTAGAACTAGTGAAAGGTTATTGGCAGGCCCCGTTGCCGGAAAGAGCGAAGAGAAGTGCCAGTCTTGTGATGAACTGGGCAGTTTATCAGTATCAGGTGTTGTTGTGCTGCTGGAACACAAGTTGGATGTGTGGCATGCGAAGGGCACTCATAATGTTTTGGCTGATTGTTTGTCACGGGAGGGTTTGTTTGCAGGAGAACCCTCGCCGTTCAGTCAGTGTGTGTTGTGAGTGGAGTAAAATTGCCTTGCCCCTGTAAGTGCAGCCGCCATAAACATATTAAAAATGAAAATTCTATAAAAACTCTTTCTTTAATAGTTAAATTTTTTTAAAGTATGTTATAGCTAAAGTTCTGAGTCGAACCTGTGCTTCTCTCAGAAGGCTCTGGGCTAGTAGAAGCTCGCTCTAGGAGCATAGCAGTATGAATTAATTAAGCTATTGTGTTGGGAGGGGTTGTAATTGTTTTTTGTTGATGAGAACTGATCTTTGCCTTCTTTGTTGCGAAGTGATTAGGGGTGGCGAGTCTTATCGGCGTTCTGCTTGTCAGATATGGAGCTCATGGTAGAGCGTCTAATATCTTGGGGGTGGGGGTGACGCCTGCAGCTTAGCAGAACGCCACGTCGGCTCAGCCGCTCGCTAGGCCACTCGCTAACACTCGCCAGGGCAATGTATTTGGCTACAGTCTATCTACAATGTTGTTCTTTCTTTCATAGTGTTCGTGTTGTTACAGACAGTCCCGTGGTGGTCTTTATTTTCGTCTGTGACAACGGGAAGCACTTTATATCATGAGTAGAACATAAGATGCATTGTATATAGTTAAGGAGAGAGAATAATATAGGCAGTGGGGTGGTAGTGTGTGCATGCGTATACATGTGCTGCCTCCCCCTTGCTCGTAGGCTCGCGCGCGTGCCTTCCCACGCCTCTTGATTGGCTGGTGGTTCCTGGCGCCTTCTGCAGCCCTGCTGCCTGGTGACATAGCGGCCTGTGATTGGCTGACCACCATGCCTTTGTGTGATCCTGGGGGTCCCGAGGAGCTACCTTCCTCAGAGCTTGCCTGACCAGCATACCCTTCACACCTCCCTTACCACCTGTCCCCGACTTCTACCTATAGAGCACTTTCTCTCTCTCTCAACTTCTTACCTCTCATTCTTCCACTCTATTTAACATCATAACTCCCCTTTGCTTCTGCACGATTTCATATATCGGCCATCGTATTATATGCTGAAGCTCTCAGATATTACATGTTTAGTTAGGCATTTTAGAGGGGTTACCATTTTGTCTGTATAGGTTCGACACACTCACGGTGTCTCCCTACCTATTCCTTGGCTGTCTGCTGGGCTATTTAATGCTAGACTGGGGTAAGGCTACTTGTGTTGTGATTTCCGATGTGTACCAGGTTTTGTTGAACCTGTACAATCGCAACGGAGACGTGGGAAGCCTAGGTGGTCTTTCTGACTGTGTACCTTGTGAGTTTAGCACTGTGTTGCGAGTGAGGGCTTTTGCCTCAGCCACCCAACACTGTGCTAACTCGTTTTGCTTTGACTTTGAGAGGGTCGCCAGGAGAGAACCAGATACTAGCGATCTGGATCTCTCAAGAGAGCACCCCGTCATTTAACGTAATTTGGCCGTACAGTCTTAAGGACCTCGCTAGGCTACGAGCCGCTTGCTCAGCCATTGTTTCCTAGCCTACTACATCCCAGCTAGACTTTTTTCGCCTAGCAGACACCCAATTAAGTTTATAAACTCTTATGTTATGTATGCAGCATTTTTATTCACGTGGATTGTAAGCCTTGGTTGTTGTTGAGTTGCACAACCCGAGCAGGCTATTTAAGTTGCCTGACGAAGTACTTCTTTTGTTGTTGGAGATAATACTATTGTGCATTTATCGTTATTCCCGTGTCAGTTAACACTGTCTGTCCCTACACTTGTCATATCTTGTTCCTGCTTTATATAACAGTTCAAAATCCGATTCGATCATCTTAAGCAGCATCAGACTTTCTTCAGAAGATTCCTGCTCGATGTTTTAGGACTTTCATTCACTTTCTTTAATATATGAGTGACAGTTTATTATTGTTTAGAGTAACTTTAATTATACCTTCTTCTTGTTTGCATTACATCATTGCAGTGATTTAATTACGATCTCTATCTTTTCCTTGGATACCTTATTAACGTAATTGTATTTTGTTGTGATCAGGCTGTATCAGAGATCATCAGCCTGTAGTAGTAGTGCATTTATACCGAGTTATAGGATACCCCGTTATCGCAGATTTAACTCTGGAGGGTATAGGTGTTTTTGTGCGCCAGCATTATAAGTTCGAGGGTTGGATCTAGTGTTACCGTTGTGGCTGTGTGCCTTTCTAGTCCAATGATTAAGAGCCCTTGTTTTATACGAGTCCCAGTCGTAACAGTCTGTAATTGGCTCTCACACACCTGGCCTCGCCTGGGATTGGCCGACACCAGGAGCCTGTAAATCATTGGTTCCGGCATCTGTTTCCTGACTTCTGATTGGATTAGTGTGGTGATGGACTCGTATATAAGGACAGACATTTGAGATTCAAAGTAGTACACTCTTGGCTTGGGAGAAAAGCAGTGTGTTGGGGAGACGAGGCAGACTTCACAGGCTTGTATAATAGGTGTTATTATATGTTAAGAAGCGTCCCGAGCGACCACTTACTCGTTAGTTAGGGATTATTCGTGACTGTTAATTAACCAGAGGTATGTCGGAAACATACACTCATTTGATTTAAGATTTTGTGATTGGAGAAACATATATTTTGGATTGGTGATTACTTTTGGTGATTAGAAATAATGTTTGATGTAGAGATAATTTGTGATTGAATCTTGAATACTTTAGCTGTTAATACTTAACTGACTTGATGTTAAGCCATTGTCATTAGGCATTGTAAAAGTCCTATAAATTATATGGTCTAATTAAGCCTAATAAGCTTTAATTTTTACTTTAGTGAAATCAGAACGTATGCAAAACGATCCTGAAATCAAAATAATATCTTTCATTGCTTATTATTTTGATTAATTGTAAAATACCTTATTTATGTTTATAAATACAATTCGATTTTATATGTGACTTTGTAATATTCCTTACCATCTTTTGTTAAGTCAAGAATAAATAAGATAAAATATTAAAGAGAGAATAATAAAATAAGAGAATAACGAGATAAGAGGAGTAAATGTGCTCTGAGAGAGAGCGGAGCAGTGAGAGGAGCGTAGATTACCTCATGACCGCTCACCACAGTGGCCGTGGACCTATTGAGCTGTACTCCTTTGTACTCTACCCTCTCTCACTCGTTTCACACGTAATAATGTAAGAAAATGACGGTATTTTACCGATTTTGCCCTTCGGTTGCATGATCGTTGCAAGACAAACAGCCATCGTAGAAGGATGGATCTGGTGTCATTGGAAAGCTCATTTATCGCCCTTTCAGGGATACATACTTGTATTACGCTCTGGCTCTTGTTTATGCATGAAAACGAGCACGGAAACAAGCTCGTTTACAGTAAAAAAAAACGCTGGGCGGCACATCAAATATACTCCTCCGCCCGCTCTTAAGGTGTTAAAGGGTTAACAAACTTAAATTGATTATATAAAAAGATCTTAATACTTTATTGATAATCAAGATTAATTGCTTTATTCTATAATTATATAGTGACTTAAAAACCCTTGATTACATACCAATCTTTTTATAATCTTAATACCCTACTTCATATTAAGCATTCAATGTTACTTTAAATAGTTTCCTGATTAAATATAATTGAAGTGTATCAGAGTATAAAGGATAACTGTCCCAACAACTAAAGGAAAGCAAGTAACAACAGAACTAACTTTAATATTTTACGTTCTTTTGGCCTTCAGCTGTTTGCTACACTTTCATATTAACTGTTCTATCTTTATTTATTTAGTTAACCACGTTTGAATCAAGATACGTAAGAGATAACTGGCGACCTCGCCAGGTTACGTTTTGTATAAGTTTCACTAAGTTCATATCACTGTAATCATGCCTGAAATTATTAATAAGGAAGATGTTAAGATTTTCTTAGAATCGTCACCCGTTGCCGGTGACATCGATCTCTTGTCCAAGGCAGAGTTAACTGTACTAACCTCGTATCTTGAGTTAACGGTCTCGGACATGGCAAAACCTGAAATAGCACAGACCATAAAGTCAGAATTATTTGGGATTCACGGAGACGAGGACGAGGGCGGTTAGCATAACGGAGCGGCTGGTGGAGGACTCGGTAATGGGATACAGATGCGGTTTGGTGAGAATTTGCCACAGGGATGCACCCCTGAGCTATATCTAGAATTAGCTAGATTAAATGCTGCCCAGGCAGACTCTCAGCTGCAGGCAGATCATCAATATCGCATAGCCTAATTCATATTAAGCATTCAATGTAACTTTAAATAGTTTCCTGATTTAATATAATTAAAGTGTATCAGAGTATAAAGGATAACTGTCCCAACAACTAAAGGAAAGCAAGTAACAACAGAACTAACTTTAATATTTTACGTTCTTTTGGCCTTCAGCTGTTTGCTACACTTTCATATTAACTGTTCTATCTTTATTTATTTAGTTAACCACTTTTGAATCAAGATACGTAACAATATAAATATATATACTGTATATTCATATGTGTGTGTGCTACATATATGTCTGTCTGTGTGTGTGTGTTACACCAATATGTAAACTGTAGAATGTATATGTGTGTTAGTACGGGATACCAATATATATATATATATCATATATTGTACATCCATTTATCCTCTCTGTGTTCCATAAATATCCCAGTGTTATATATATGTGTTGGTTCTCGCGCCATACATTTTCACCTTATATTCCCTAGTAATAAATTCACTTTTACCTGACAAAGAATACTTATCAACTCACGCATGATTTATTGCAATTGTTGGTTTACCCTTTTTGTACGGGCGACGTCTTTCAATATATTCTAGTTATATCTAGACGACTTTGTGCGGCTTAAAAAGAATCGGTGGTAGTAAAGAGTGTAATGGAGATAGTTCGAAGCCTGTTAATTGCTGAAGGCTTTTTTAATCTAACAAAGTCGTCTAATAGTAGCCAGAATAAAGTTAAAATGACGGCATCGGTACAGAAGGGGTTAAATTTGTTTTATTGTAATATTTCTAACACACATTCCCATATGTAATACAGTCTTGATAAGAGTAATGATTAGTGCGAGGAAATCGGTGTGAGTAGCCTTGGTTCGAAATCCTTGGAGTACCATATGTATTCATTAGTTTCATTTATTATTAATTGGGTTATTTGCAACTTATTTGGTGGGTTGGTGATAATATGAATACACGGAATAGGCACGATTAGGTATTACCCTATTACGGCATTATAGCATGAAAACCACTCGGCTTTCCTTTCCTTTAACTATTTTTATAACTTAGTGTTTTTCAATTTCCCGCCATGTGTCTGGTTTGTGACCCTTGCACACAAATTTTATAACACCTTCCAACCTTTTTCTTTTACAGTTCCACTTCTCCTCACCTGTCTTCACAAATTCGCCCTTAATTTCTACAGCTTTCTACTGGTGACCGTTCAACTCAACCAGTAGACCATTTCAACCAGTAGCTCTCAACCAGTACCAAATCAACCAATAAGGTTAGGTTAGGTTAGGTTAGTACTATATTTTGGCACTGGTTTGGTTGGTCTGGGTTAATTTAGCAATGGTTGAGAGCTACTGGTTGAAATGGTCTACTGGTTGAAATGACATGGAACCCTTTCTACTACCCCATTCTGTTCTATAATTTATAGTTTCCGTATTTCGCACCTTCCCCTTTTTGAATTAAATTTTATAGATTTTTTATTTTTTTTTCTATGTGATTGAGGGAGGCAAAAGGCATAACTGCCTATAGCGAGTGCCTCCCCCATAGTTGAAAGAGTGACAGGGCCAAAATCAAGGGACGTTCGAGCCAAAATGCCTGGACACACAGAGTTTGAAGCAATTTAAGTCATAGGAAGAGGGAAAGACCGATTCTGGGAGAGAGTTCCAGAGCTCAGATGTTGAGTAGAAGAAAGTTTGAGAGTAACGTTTCACTCTTGGGTTGGAGAGTTGCACAGAGTAGGGGTGGGATTGAGTTGCAAGACGGGTACCACGTGCCCTACGTAAAGGAGGTGGTATGCACTGGGATAGCTCTGAGGAACACTGATTATAGTAGCGATAGAATAGCGAGAGAGATGCAACATTGCGGCGGAGAGAGAGAGATTGCAGAGAGTTGGTGAGTGGACGGGAGTTAATTATATGAAAGGCCTTCCTTTCAACTTTGTCTAGGAGAGCGGTGTGAGAGGAACCTCCCCACACATGTGAACAATACTCAATACAAGGGCGCACTATGCCCCTGTACAGAGCAAGAAGCTGTGCAGGGGAAAATAACCCCCTAAGGTGGTTGAGCACACCCAGCTTCTGGGAGGTTGCCTTAGCAAGACTGGTAATATGGTCCTTCCAAATGAGAGCAGAAGAAAAAGAGACACCAAGAATATTGAGAGAAGATGAAGGGTCAATTTTTGTATTGTTGAAGAATAAGGGATAGTCCGCTGGGAGATCCTGACGGGTAGATAGATGGAGAAATTGGGTTTTGGAAGCATTAAATTTAACAAGGTTTTCTCTGCCCCAATTGGAAATTGGGGCAGAATTGGATTAAGTATCCAATCTCTAGAATAATTCACCTGCATTCCTTTTTTTTTAACTGCATTAATTCCGTAGTTTATGTGCATACAACATCTTCGGTAATGCTGTATGTATTTCTGAAGTGAAGCCATTGATATCGGGGGCTGATGAGAGATTAGTGCCCTTGAATGCTTGTGTGCTTGATTTTTGTGAGCGTGTTTTGTGTTCCTGCTAGAAGAAGGAAACGCTATATTTGCGGCTCTCACAGAAACTCACATTAAAGATCAGGAAGATAGTGAGGTATGGATTCCTGGTTACAACCTACATAGGGCGAACAGAACGCATAGATCATATGGAGGTGTAGCCTTGTACATACATGACTCACTGATATGTACTGAATTCCTAAATAACAGTAATGAAGTGGTGGAAATACTTGGAGTTAAAATAGAATCCCTAAATTTAGCAGTTATTGTTACATACAGGCCTCCAGACTCATCCCGAGAAGAATTCAAAACCCAGCTCAACAAAATAAAATCAGAAGTGGAAACCCTGGGGAACCCAACACCAAATATTATATGGCTAGGAGACTTTAACCTACCAAACATTAAATGGAGACAACTAGAAAACCAGTTAGTGGCAAATAACACCGGAGAAGCAAATACTAATACGAGAGAGCTTTTTTATTTTTTTAGTCTTACCCAACATATTGCTGAACCCACATGGGAAAACAATATCTTAGACCTGGTCTTCACTAACAACGACTCGCTAGTACACAGCAAGACAAAGAAGAGGCCATTTCCAACATGCCATCCCACTCGGCACCAGGCCCGGACTCATGGAATTCGATCCTAATGAAAAAATGTAAGGAAAACCTCTCAAAACCCCTGGCTATAATGTGGAGAAGGAGTCTAGACACTGGTGACATACCAGATAGCTTGAAAAATGCAATAATTGCCCCACTGCATAAAGGAGGGAGTAAAGCACTACCAAAAAACTACCGCCCGGTAGCTCTAACCTCTCACATCATTAAAGTTTTCGAGCGAGTCCTGCGAAGCAAAATTTCAACATTCATGGAGGCAAATGAACTACACAACACCGGTCAACATGGGTTTAGAGCGGGAAGATCATGTCTCTCACAACTTTTGGAACACTATGACAAAATTCTTAAAGCGCTAGAAGAAAAGAAAAACGTGGATGTCATTTACACCGATTTTGCTAAGGCATTTGATAAATGTGACCATGGTATAATAGCCCACAAACTGAAAGCAAAAGGTATAACTGGGAAAATCGGACGGTGGATATACAATTTCCTCGTAAACCGAAAACATTCGGTAGCAGTAAACCAAGTCACTTCTGAGCCTTCGGATGTCAAAAGCTCAGTGCCCCAAGGAACAGTGCTAGCGCCCCTTCTGTTCCTCATACTAATTTGCGACATAGATACCAACACCAGACACAGTACGGTGTCGTCTTTTGCTGATGACACAAAATTAAGTAAGATAGTAAACACACAAGAGGACACGGGCCGACTGCAGGAAGACATGAATGTAGTGTTCCAGTGGACCAGGGAAAACAACATGCAATTCAATGAGGAAAAATTTCAATTAATAGGGTACGGAGATAATAATGGTGTTAAAGAAATTACAAATTACTTAACAGAATCTAACCACATAATAGAACGGAAAGACAGTGTGAAAGACCTTGGGGTATTAATGTCTGAAAATATGGGTTTCAAAGTACATAACCAGGTCAAAGTGGCGGCTGCGAAACGTCTAACGGGTTGGATTCTGCGTACTTTTAAAACACGCGGTGAATTGCCTATGATAACGCTCTTCAAATCTCTAGTGCTACCGCGGCTTGAATACTGTAGCGTATTAACATCCCCATACAAAGCAGGTGAAATAAATGACGTAGAGAGTGTACAAAGAAATTTCACTTCGCATATAAGTTCGATAAAACATCTACACTATTGGGAGCGTTTAAGAGCACTGAATCTGTACTCACTGGAACATAGAAGAGAACGTTACCTAATAATATACACATGGAAAATCGCAGAGGGTTTAGTACCAAACCTACATACTCTGATAGTCATGAAATTCAGTGATAGGAGAGGCTGGGAATGCGAAATCCCCCGGATGAATAACAGGGGTGCTATGGGCTCTCTGCGAGAGGGCTGGTTATCACACAGAGACCCACGTCTCTTCAACAAACTCCCACGGCGAGTAAGAGACATGAGGGACATCTCGTTAGACAACTTCAAGAGAGCCCTAGATGTCGAACTGCAAAAAGTGCCAGACGAGCCCATCGTCGCAAGGGAGCGAGCTGTCGCTTCAAACAGTCAACTGCACCAAATCACCACCCATAACGAGGGGCGTCGCGCTCCTTGGTGCCGCTAGAGGAGCGGCGAACACATCCAAAGGTGTCCAAAGGTAAGGTATCTTCTCCTGTCACCTCATTTTCCTTTCTTGTGACTCTTGCTGATCCTCCCTACCCCTTGTGGAAGTAACGGTTGGCTACTGACTGACTGTATTGCTACAACCCCGCTGTAATACATGTTGTTTAGTAAAGAATATGCCCTTGGGTGTTGTCTTAGTTGTTTTGTTACCCTGTATAGTACATCCACATACCCAAGCTTCCACCATTGTTTACACCTCTTGAAGGGAGGGTAGCTGTTTTGTCTGGACCTCTTTCTCCCTCATGTTAAGCCCATTAGTTTTGAGATTTTAAGACGTTCGTGTCATTAGTTTGCCGATTTTGAGACTGTAATACCCTGTACCCGTAAAAATCCCGCAACCACAGTACTACCCTAGTTGACATCTGGGATAGAGTAAAATAGACCTTGGTAGCGAAGTCTAATAAACCCACCACGAGACTATCACCTGGTTCTTTCCAGGAGAACTAAGGTTGCTATCCTATTGTACGTCTGTGGTAGACAGTGGTAACGAGTGTGTGGTAGACCTACTGAGGCCTTTGGCCGCGACCGTTTTCTACCAAAACATGTACAACTTTATCTTGAAGGGAGATCTTGGGGTGTTTTGTTTTATCCATCCTGTTTTTTTAAGCTTGATGGAGTAGTTGCGAGAAAACTAAAACATATGTAAACATATAAGAAATCGACCAAAATATATCTACTACTTCCATAAACAAAATCAAATATCAATTTGTATAATTATTATGTGCCGAATAGCATATATGCAAGCGATCACTGTTTCCTCCGATGATAAAAATACGTGAATAACAAGACTGTACACTGCATTGTGCAATATATGTATTGATACTTGCAGGGCGATTTATTCAAGGGGACAGTGGTTATTGTTTTGGGTCTATATATTTATATATTAATTTATCTTTTAAATTCCTCCCTAGACCTCCATCAAACTTAAATAAACATCCATTAGATCCCCCTACGAGATGAATTTGTAAATTTGTCGGTATAAGAAATATCACGGCCGAAAACTGGTTACTCCACAATTACAGGCTCGCTATTGCTAGCCAGGAAAATAATCGACACCTAAAGGGCACGAAATGGTTTAATATTGACAAAGAAATGGGGCGAAAGGTCTTAAAATCGACACACTAATGGGGAAACGTCTTAAAATCTCAAAACTAAGGGATAAGCATGAAGAAGAAAGGGGACCAGAAAAACGGCACATCTAACCTTAGAGGACGTATTAGGTTCATTATCTCTTGAAAATTACTTATCATTTGCCTAATCTAATTTAACCCATTCTGTACCGGTGACGTCTTTTTAACTTTGTTTTGTTTATTATTAGACGACTATGCTCCAGCAATTAACAGGCTTCGAACCCTTCGAACACTAAACCCAGTTCACTACTACAGCTTCTTCTTAAACCAGCACAATATCATCTAAATGTTGCTGGAATATAGTTTAAAAATGTCGCCGGTTCAGAAGGGGTTACCCATTTCCGTGAGCCGAAGCTCCACATATTAGCGATATGTATGCTAGAATTACTGCAAACATGTGTGAGTATTTTTCGTCGCACAAAAAACCAAAACCAAAACAAAAGTAATTAAATATATAATTACAAATAAATAAGTAAGTAAATATATTATGGTAAAACTATAAATATGACAAAAACACAACTTGATAGACTTCTCCAGTCTCGATTTTGTTTTCCACGTATTCACTCACTTCAAACTAACCTAGACAAAGTACCCAAACCCAACTTCACTAGCCTAACCTATACGGTACTATCTACCTAACCTAACCTAGGGAACCTGACCTAACCTAATTTACCTGACCTATCATAATAAACCTAACCAATTCTACTTCACCTCATGTAACTAACGAAACCTCACATAGCTAATAGGGGGAGGATCAACCTACATTGACCTCAAAACCATAAATGTTGACGTTTTTTTTCTTTGTTCTACCTATACTCCTTCCTACAGTATAGAATAATAATATAGTACCTCAAGAATGCCCATATGACATCTCTACCCCGTCCATTTAATCCCTCTTTGGCGGCGCCCGCCTTAAGTCGGTTAGAGAACCAAGGCCTAAAAAGCGGGGCCCGCCTTAAGTCGTATGCGATTTTTAGCACACAATCGGCTCTGAGAGAGAGTCCGAGCGGTGGGCTCTGACCGTTCAGCATGAACCCAGTTCTGCCACTGACGGTTACATCACATCCCACCACATCCCTGGTCCCGCAATACAGGGTAAAAACTGACGAAATTATTATATTTTAGGGATTTTCCCTTCGTGTTGCACGATCGTTGCAAGAGAACCCTTGGTCGTACAAGGATGATTCAGGTGTCATTGGAACGGTCAATTATCGCCCTTTCACAGATACATAATTGTATTATGCTCTGGCTCTTTATGCATGAAAAAGAGCATGGAATGAAGCTTGTTTAGGGTAAAACTACCCGCTTGGCAGGTAGTAGCGTTACAAAACTAGCCGCTCGTTGAGTGTTAAACAAAATAAAATAAATTATATTAAGATAATTTTGTTGTTCTTAGTTAGCCATATATAGCGTGACATAGCGTTTTCTGCATTTTCTAATCACCCAGGAGTAAGAAAACTATGCTCTCTCTCCATTTGAAGGTTCACTCTGAAAACAATGCAAAGTTCCTGGCGAAAAACTAATTTGGGGTTTTCTCTAAATACCTTTATTTCAATGTTTAAGCAACAAGGCTCTGCCAAATAGTGTTCTACTGTAAATCCTTGCCATTTTGCAGACCAGTTCCACAACTTTGTGCGCTGCGAAATGGTATTACAGCCAACATTGAAGGCTTGGCCGACATTGTCTTTTTGCTTCATAAATTATATAATGATTGTATACACATACAGTATATTGCACATACTATTCAACCTTTTATATTGCTCAATTAGGGATAATACAACGACAAGTTGTAGGTGTTTTAGGTAGGGTTACCTCTAGAAACGTAGGAGTGATTTCTACGGTATAGACAACTTTGTCCTAGTATTTTTATTTGTAATCAAACCAATTATGCCGTCACGCGCGCACATGGGGTGATACAAATTGTACAAGGTAATCCTCACACCACTGAGATAACATATTATACTAGAAGAATGATACACGATATATAGAGGCTGGATTGGGTACGAAGGTTGACTCTCCCTTACTTAATACTTCGACTCTCACAGATCATACTGAATGTGGTGTCACGTTTGTTGATATACTATACTGTAGGTAGCGTCAACGAACTTGACAATAATCTTGATCCCTGATCTCTCTGTAACTCAAAATGGCCTTGAGCAAACTGGCTGTAAATATCCACATCTATTTCCTAGTGGACTCTTCCCAAATGATAAAAACGTCAGCCCGATTGCTTTCATAAATGTTGAGTTATATGAAGTTAAGGGGTCAAAATGATTGTCAAGTTCGCTGGCGCTACCTATAGTTATCATTTGACAATCTTATTCAGCTTAGGAAAGATCTATGGGACACAAATATATAATTTACTAAATTGGTGTTTACAGTCTGATTCCTTGATCATAAGAATTAAACGAACATAGCGTCATCGTACTTCAAAATAATAAAACGTCTGCAACGGTGGAAGTGGCGAATAATCCAGAATAATCCGAGAGTAATCCAGCTTACTCTCGTAAACACTCTCCTCCTATTAATTTCACTACACTTAACAAGCACACCACACTTCTTTCCAACACACCTAAATCATCTCTAATGTAATTTTGGTTCTCTATGACTTTCAACCTGGAGAGGGCGGGGGGGGGATTTGTAACAGGCAGCTATGTTTTTTGTCTCCTTCATGCACATAGACAAACACAAACAACTCTGGTGCTGGGATTTATGAAACTACCACTCTCGTACGAAACAAACTACTGTAATTATCCGCGAGGCGTGTTCTTCACCACAAAAAACTTGGTAATTGTTACACTGCAAAAGTTTTGCTGGGCTCTGTCCATGTTTTGCTGGGCTCTGTCCATGTTTTGCTGGGCTCTGTCCATGTTTTGCTGGGCTCTGTCCATGTTTTGCTGGGCTCTGTCCATGTTTTGCTGGGCTCTGTCCATGTTTTCTTAGTTAGTTGTATACACGCTTTGTTAAGGGGGGATGGTTCACTTTTTGGTCTATTTACCCATTTACTCATGTGTCTAGTTTCCTCCCTAGATCTCCATCAAACCTAAAACAAACAGCCATTGATCCCCCTTCTAGATTAATTTGTACATTATTCGGTAGAAAAATATCCCGGCCGAATGCCGATTCTTCCAAAATTACAGGCTCACTATTGTTCGCCAGGAAAACTATCGACACCTAAATAGCACGAAACGTCTTAATAATAAGAAATAAATGGGGAGAAAGGTCTTAAAATCGACAAACTAAAGAGTCGAACGTTATCAAATCTGAAAACTAATGGGGCTAAACACGAGGAAGAAGGGGGTCCAGAAACAACGGCCCATCTCCCCTTTTAAAGCCTACTGACGTTGGATGCGTTCTCCTTATTAGTGTTTTTACATACCAATGTAGGCCTACAATTCGATGAACAATACAAAAACAAAAATATCTTACATACCGAAATATACTGTATATATATTCTAATTCAAGTTAATGAATAAGTATGTCCTTCTTGAGAAGATTAGGTATCATCAGAATACACTTATGAAAAACGTTGTCGTGCTAAAGGGAATTTTGGTTTTGACAATCAATTAATATTTTATTCGTAAATAATTGACAAAGCCAAAAACAAAATTTATACCCTACAGGTATGAGTATGGTATTAATAAACATTATCATTTTCATTATTATATTGTTGATACTAAATGTATCCCAGGAAAATAATAGACACATACATGGCACGAAAGGTCTTTATAATTAACAAAGAAATGGGGCGAAAAGTCTTAAAATCGCCTAACTAATGGAAAGAACATCTTAACATTTCAAAGCTAATGGGACCCCCCCCCCCCTCCCCCTTAACACAGAAGATCTACAACATCCCTTTCATTTCACTAACAGAGTGATGTTAAAACTTGCATTGCATTTATTTATTAACTGTTCAATGTTTAATTTATCTTTAATTACAAGAGATGCTGTGCCCTAATATTCAGAAGATGATACTACTGTATGTCTAGCCTATCAGAACCAATAATATACAGTACATTGCCAGTTGAATATCATGCAGGTCAAAATATAGGTCAATTGTTAACCCTTTTTGTACCGGTGACGTATTTTTATATTTGATTTCTGCTACATTTAGACGATTATATAAAGCTTTGGAAAGCTATATGGTAGCTAAAAGGATTCATTGAGGTATTCTGTAGTCCTTTAACCCGTTCAGTACCGGTGACTTTCTTTTACTTTTATTCTGACTGCTATTAGACTATTTTATTCAACTTAGGAAGGACAACTAGCAATTAATAAGGCTTCAAACTATCTCAGCCAATCCTTTTAACTTCCACAGATCCTTCCTAAGCTGCATAATATCGTCTAATTATATCCACAATCAAATGTAACGCACGTCGCTGGTACTGAACGGGTTAATGGGTAAATATCCTTCCTAACCTTATTAATATCGTATAATAGTTGTCAGAATATAATAACAAGGATGCCACTGGTACTGTATGGGTTAATGTCAACTACCATTATAATATCTTATACACTAAGATGGGTCGTTTTTCTAGACCCCCTTCTCCCTCATGTTTAGCCCCATTATTTTTCAGATTTTAAGATGTTTGCCCCATTAGTCTGTCGATTTTAAGGCATTCGCCCCATTTCTTTGTCCATATTAAGACATTTCGTGCTATTTAGGTATCTATTTTTCCTGGCGAACGATAACCTGTAATTTTGGAAGAACTGGCCTTCGGCCTGGACATTTGTCTACAGAAAAATTTACAAATGTATCTAGAATGGGGAACTAATGGATGTTATTTTATGTTTGATGGATGTCTAGGGAGGAAACTAAAAAAGAAAAGAAAAAAAAGGAAAAAAAAAAAAAAACATTAATAAATGAAAACAACCGACCAAAAAGTGAACAATCCCTCGTTAAACTAACTGATGAGTTTTAGTAAATTTGGACACACTTATTTGATTTGCCACTGTTGTGGTCATACACGTAATCCTACATAAAGGTCAATGTCACCGGACAAGGTTAACCCCTTCTGTACCGGTTCCTTCCTTTCAACTATATTTTGGCTACTAATAGACGATTAGGTTGTTGTTCATTACACGACAGTTGCATTGCCATTTGTAGACACACATTGTCCAAGATCCAAGGGCCAATGCTAATGGTGAATGCCTACCATATATTTTGCATTTTATTTTCAAATTTCGCCAACGGGTTTCAATCTAGTTTTTTAGGTCAATCTCTCACAGATGGGTACACAGTTTTTGAGGTCAATCTCTCACTGATGGGTACACAGTTGTTGAAGTCAATCTCTCACAGACGGGTACACAGTTTTTGAGGTCAAGCTCTCACAGATGGGTAAACAGTTTTTTAGGTCAATCTCTTACTGATGGGTACACAGTTTTTTAGGTCAATCTCTCACAGATGGGTACACAGTTTTTGAGGTCAATCTCTCACAGATGGGTACACAGTTTTTGAGGTCAATCTCTCACATACGGGTACACAGTTTTTGAGGTCAAACTCTCACAGATGGGTACACAGTTTTTGAGGTCCAGCTATCACAGATGGGTACACAGTTTGTAGGTGAAACTCTCACAGATGGGTACACAGTTTTTGAGGTCCAGCTATCACAGATGGGTACACAGTTTTTTAGGTCAAACTCTCACAGATGGGTACACAGTTTTTGAGGTCAAACTCTCACAGATGGGTACACAGTTTTTGAGGTCAAACTCTCACAGATGGGTACACAGTTTTTGAGGTCAAGCTCTCACAGATGGGTACACAGCTTTTTAGGTCAAGCTCTCACAGATGGGTACACAGTTTTTTAGGTCAAACTCTCACAGATGGGTACACAGTTTTTGAGGTCTAGCTCTCACAGATGGGTACACAGGTTTTGAGGTCAAGCTCTCACAGATGGGTACATAGTTTTTGAGGTCAAACTCTCACAGATGGGTACACAGTTTTTGAGGTCAATCTCTCACAGATGGGTACACAGTTTTTGAGGTCTAGCTCTCACAGATGGGTACACAGTTTTTGAGGTCAAGCTCTCATAGATGGGTACACAATTTTTGAAGTCAAACTCGCACAGATGGGTACACTGTTTTTTATGTCAAACTCTCACAGATGGATACACAGTTTCTGATGTCAAACTCTCACAGATAGGTACACAGTTTTTGAAGTCAAGCTCTCACAGATGGGTACACAGTTTTGTATGTCAAGCTCTCACAGATGGGTACACAGTTTTTGAGGTCAAGCTCTCACAGATGGGTACACATTTTTTGAGGTCAAGCTCTCACAGATGGGTACACAGTTTATGAGGTCAAGCTCTCACAGATGGGTACACAGTTTTTTATGTCAAGCTCTCACCGATGGGTACACAGTTTTTGAGGTGAAGCTCTCACAGATGGGTACACAGTGTTTGAGGTCAAGCTCTCACAGAAGGGTACACAGTTTTTGAGGTCAAACTCTCACAGATGGGGACACAGTTTTTGATGTCAAGCTCTCACAGATGGGTACACAGTTTTTGAGGTCAAGCTCTCACAGATGGGTACACAGTTTTTGATGTCAAGCTCTCACAGATGGGTACACAGTTTTTGAGGTCAAGCTCTCACAGATGGGTACACAGTTTTTGATGTCAAGCTCTCACAGATGGGTACACAGTTTTTGAGGTCAAACTCTCACAGATGGGTACACAGTCTTTGAAGTCAAGCTCGCACAGATGGGTACACATTTGTGTTTTTCTATAATCCCCAGATGGTCTTCTGTAAATTAAAGATAGAGTGGTCTAATATGAACAGAACAATGTAAAAGCATTGCATTGTAATAACACAATTAATAATGAAGTTGTCAGAGAGGTTGTACACTAGCATGCCATAGTCTCTATCCCACTCCTAAAAAATCGTGGACAACCTACGTTTTCTTTATGAAATTATTACAATCTGGATTGATTTTTTGATAAAGCTTGCTTTACGATAAACAGTATACTGTACGGTATATAGTTATGTACTTGATACATAGACAATTATATTAATACATTCGTTACCAGAGATAAACTTCCATAATTAGAAAAAGGTTAAGTCCACGAATTTAAATGAGTAGGCTAGAAACTAGAGATTAATGCATCCGATTGTACCTTATTAATTTACTGTATTTGTATTCGTGCAGTAGTTCTGGAATATTGTCGTCAGAAATTAGCGTACTGTCGAAAGTTACATTGCTATACAAATGTGTACTATCTTAGAAACATAGAAAACAAAAACAGCAAAACTATATATTAGTACTATATCATTCTTTCCACCCCCTCCACAATCTTGGTGAACGTCCGCCATGGCCCAAACTGGTGTGGATTGGAAAATCTGAAATTGAGATTTTTATTGCAGAGGTGATGGGAACACTGTAGGAGTAATGTGGCAAAGTTTTAGACTTGTAAAATATAAAAAATACCCTAAATACAGGGTCCTCCCCCCCCCCCCCCCCGCACTCACGACGTATATGTAGTATCGCGTTATTATGCACAAATATAGACAAATTACAGTCAACAGAGGTATCTGGCACCTAAACTGAACCTGGGAGAGTGAGGGTGAGTCCCTAGACCTCATCATCTAAGCCATCATCATCATCCAAGACATCATCATCATCATCCAAGCCATCATCATCATCCAGATGCCAAGACATGCACAAACATATTATATATTCAACACTAAACAGATCTAACCCCTCCAAATCAACCATAACACAACCTAGAGTAATCGAAAATGACCTAACTTGGCATAAATGAGGTGCGCGGTTCATGACGGAATTGGCGCCGAATGAATAAAATACCTTTTGGGGGGTCCAGGTGGCATATTATTGACTTATACCTAGTAAATTGCACTGTATTTTAGTGCCAGAGCATGTATTAAATTAATCAATAGCAAACAGTTGAAATAAATCGACATTTGAGAGAGGAATCGTTGGGTAATGGACAAATTAAGTTTTTCGCCTTTTTCTCAAAACTATGGTTTGTGTTACGTTTCCCTATAAAAAGTTTATTTGTGGTCCGATTTGAATAAGTAAGATATCATTGGAAAGATGAGTAAAAATGCAACAAATCTGTTTAGCAGATTTTTGATAAACCAATACAAGTTTTGACAGGAGGCAGGAGGCAGGAGGCAGGTGGTCCAGTCACCTACACCACCACGCGAGTTAAATGAAGGAATTTGATACTTCTATCAGTATTCCTTCCCAACTCGACTCTGATGGGGGGACAGACTGTCTTTTAATCAAAATCCCGGTGCGAATTGGGAAGGAATACTGATAGAAGTATCAAATTCCTTCTTTTAACTCTCATGGTGGTGTAGGTGACAGGACCTCCTGCCTGTACGGTTCGAATCCTAGCCCCGTCAGCTATATTTGTCATCCAATAAACAACTTGTCATGCTTAGGGCAGCCGGATTTCGATTAAAAGACAGTCTGTCCCCCCATGAGAGTCGAGTTGGGGAGGAATACTGATAGAAGTATCAAATTCTTTCTTTTAACTCTCATGGTGGTATGCCTGTTGTTACGACCTGGCACTCGGGTACACAAGGGCTCTCAATCAGGACTCTAATACGGCTCGCTGCCACAACGGAAACACACGATCCCAACCCCTGAGTACTGCCAGCCGAACAAAAAACACCAATACCCTCCAGAGTTCAATCTGCTATAACGGGGTATACAAGAACTCGGTACTAGTGTTCAACAACAGACTAATAAAGAGACAGGAATTCTCTAGTCTGGTCAACAATCAAACAAAGAAGTAAGAAACAACAACACCAAAGAATAGTGTTGGCCGAAGCCGAAGTAATCCACCCTTGACTAAGAACTTAAGAAGTCCTCCACCCTCTACTTCGGATCGGCACTATTACGTTACGTTAATTAATAGTCCTTAAGCATCGAGCAAGGAATCTTCTGAAAAAAGTTAGATGCTTCTCGGATGCTCGTAAGAAGTACGTATCGGATTTTGAACAGTAATTCAATAAGAAAAACACTGGCAATTAAATACTATTACAGGTTTAAATTGGCATAAGAATAATTAAAAGAATATGCAATAGTAAATGGCAAACATTAAAAAGAAGTACTCCGCAAATGCAACGGCAATAGCCTACTCGGATTGTGCTCGTGGGCCACTAATCACTAAAGTAGCCAAGCTTGCAACACATGAAATCAATAGTGCATAAACAATATCATACATAAGGAAAGCTTCAATACTATTCTGTATCTACTAATCGAGTAAAGTCTAGCTGGGGTACTGTGGGCAAAAGGTAGCAGTGACTGAGCAAAAACGGCTCGTAGCCTAGCGAAGTCCTCACAACTGTTTAAAGTATTACGTTAACACTAACAAGTGCACTTTGAGAAATCCAGATCCCTTGTATCTGGTTTTCTCCCGGCTCCTTGACAAAGTAAAAACAAGCTGTTAATAAAATACAGGGTGGTTAGGCTCTTGCCCTCACGCACTGTAAATTATTAACTCAACACAGTCAGCCGCGAAGACAACCTAGGCTTCACTGAACCGAAACGAGTATGCAGGTTTATCGCTTAACCACTGCATCAAACAACAACTCGTAACACAGAAAAGCCTTACCCCAGTCTAGCATTACCTAGACTAGCAGAAACCAGGAATAATAATAATAACACACAGGGAAATGCATAGACAAGTGCAACAAACATAAATCAATCCTATTCTAAGTTAACCCTTCCAAAATAGGCTATCTAATAGGCATGTATCTCATGAGAACTCAAGCGATAATACGTTGGCTGACTAGCTCTGCACCAACGGGACCATGGAAGTTAAAAAGGGTAGGGAAAAGAGGAGATAAGAATGTAAGGTAGTAGAGAAAGTTCACATCAGTCAGAAGAATATATATAGTTAGCAAGGGAAATGAGAAGTCGCTCTGCCTAATGAGTTCTGATCAAAAAATGGCTAGACTTCCCTTTTTATACTCGGCCCTCTAGTGAGCCCAACGTGAACTACTAAGGACCGCCCACTGACAATCATTACGTAATTTCTCTCTCTCCTCTGGGATAGACAAAGGCTTTCCTAGCACTGAGGGGAGGGGGGAGGGGGGGGGGAGTGCTAGTGAGTTAGGCCCACCTCCCGCATGGCGCACCCACTGACCCCCAACTGTGGCTGCCGCTTCTCCCATCATTACAAATAAGTTTTACACACAATACTTATAACTAATGATATAAAATAGAACTCGTTGACTCAGATGAAAACAAAATACATATTCATATTACTTATAGTACAACGGCTCACATGAACTAAGTTAGGAAACTCTACATAGACTACAGCCAAAGTTCCTGCCCTGACGATCCTAGCGAGAGTGGGGCATGACTAGGCGTTCTGTACAGCATGCTCACACTGGACATGCGTCACACCTCCCCCAAGATTTTACTTGCTCAACCCTGAGCTAAAATCTGACAAACACAGAACCCCATCAAGCCCCTCACACCCAGCGACCCAGCGACCGCATGGCACTAAAACAAAGCTGAGTTTATCACCAAAACGCATCTTATTATTAACCAAAAATTCACATTTTATAACTCCTCCCAACAATAGCAAAAAGACACAATATCATGCTCCCAGAGCGAGCTTACAGCAGCTCAGCCGTTTGATAGTTTGTGGACTACTCAAACTCTATAGGCTATGACAAACTTATACGATTACCTATATCAAAAGAAAGAGTTTTTTATATGATTTTTATATTTTAATATGTTTTTCCCGGCTGCACTATAAGGGCAGCCTATTTTCCTCCACTCAAACCCACACACCTGTGATAGCCTACGACTGATCATCCACCCTTGATAAACAATCCGCGATCACATTGTCACATCCAGCAATATGACGGATGTCCAGGTTATACTCCTGCAACATCAAAGACCACCTGGTCAGTCTCATATTGTGATTGTGAAATTGATTCAGGAATCTCAAAGGGTGATGATCAGTGTAGATAACCACGACTGGGCCATAGGCTGGAACATACACCTCGAAGTGCCTGAGCGACAGCACAATCGCCAGTAATTCCTTTTCTATTGTAGAATAGTTCTTTTGTGCAGCATTGAACTTCTTAGAAAAGAAACTTACTGGGTGTTCCACACCTTCATTGTCTGTCTGTAGCAAGACGGCACCAGCCCCTACACCACTAGCATCTGTTGCCAGCTGAAAAGGCCTGTTAAAGTCTGGGGCCCTGAGTATCGGGTGAGTACATAGCAAATGTTTCACCAAAGTGAAAGCCTTTTCACACTCAGGTGCCCACAAAAACTTTTTGTCTTTAGATAACAAATCTGTGAGAGGTGCCAACACCGTTGAGTAACCTTTTATGAAGCGTCTGTAGTAGCCTATCATACCCAAGAATCTCATAATCTGCTTCTTGGTTGTTGGGTGCGGAAATTTATTGATAGCCTGTACCTTGTTCTGAGGAGGGCACACCTGTCCCCTTCCCACTACAAACCCAAGGTACTGCACAGTGGCTTTTACGAAGTCACACTTTGCCAAATTTACTACCAGACCTGCTTCACTAAGTTTCCGGAACAAGGTCTCAAGGTGCTCACAATGGCTCTCAAAGTCGTCATCATAAATGATTACATCGTCCAAATATACGGTGCAATTTGGAATGTCCTTTACAATTTCATTCATCAGGTTCTGAAACGTTGCTGGTGCATTCTTAAGCCCGTAAGGCATAACATTGCACCGGTAGGTACTCCCGTCCACAACAAAACCACATACCTCTTTAGCACGCTCGGACAAAGGTACTTGCCAGTAACCTTTTACTAAATCTACTTTAGACAAAAAACGAGCATTACCAATTTTGTCAACACTATCATCAACCCGAGGAAGAGGATATGGGTTAGTTGGAGTCAAACCGTTTAACCTACGGAAATCAATACAAAAGCGTACCTTGCCATCTGGCTTAGGCTGCAGTGTTACAGGGGAAGTCCACTTAACTGTGCCTTTCTCTATCAACCCTCTACCGAGCATATACTCCAACTCATCCCTCAGAGCTGGTAGTTTTATGGGGGGCACACGGTACGGGATTGACTTAAAGGGTAGATGGTCCCCCACGTCAACATCATGCATAGCCTGAGTAGTGAGGCCTGGGTGTTCAGCAAATACAGTGGGGTATGAACCGAACAACTGACGGATAGCATCAAACTGCGGCTCAGGCAAATGAGCTATAGCCTCGTCAGCCCTTAGGCTCGAGTTCCCCGCCCACTGATCCGCTGAAACATGTTGATCCCAGCTATCCTCCTCTGAAGCTTGACTGTCCCCCTCTCCTTCTCCACCACGGCCGCAACAAGCCAACACAGGGACAGTGAGAGGCTCAGAGGGGCGCCTCACATACTCTTTAATAAGGTTCACGTGACATAACTGGTTCTTTTTCCTCCTGTCTGGAGTGGCAACAAGGTAATCTAAGTCTGAAATTTTTTCTACAATTTTATAAGGTCCAGTGTACTTCGCAGAGAGGGGGTTACCAACCAAAGGCAACAAAATTAATACCTCTTGTCCTACAGTGAACTTCCGGAGCCTCACTTTGCGATCATACCTGTCCTTCATCAAAGCTTGTGATTCTGTCAAATTTCTACCTGCCATCTCCAGACTCTTAAGCATGCGCTCACGGCTTTCAAGCACATACTTTAATAATGGACAAGGCTGCACAGTCCCCTCCCAAATTTCTTTCAGCATGTTAAGGGGGCCCCTGACACGGTGTCCAAAAATCAGCTCGTTTGGACTAAATCCCAGGCTCTCACCAGGTACCTCCCGAGCAGCAAACAGCACATAAGGCAATCCAAGATCCCAATCCATACCGTTGTCAGCACAATAACACCTGAGCATGCTTTTAAGTGTAGCATGCCACCGCTCAAGCACCCCTTGACTCTCAGGGTGATACGCTGACGATACTACTGCTCGTATCCCATGCTGTTGCATTGTTTGCTTGAACATGTTGGAGGTGAAATTAGATCCCTGATCAGACTGAATCTCCTCCGGGTACCCGTACCTTGAGAAGTACCACAACAAGTTACTGACTACCGTCTTAGCCATTCCATTTTTCATAGGGTATGCATCGGGGTATCTAGTGGCAACATCCATTATGGTTAACAAAAATTTATTTCCCGCCTTAGTGGGAGGGAGTGGACCAACCATGTCAACAATAATTTTACTAAAGGGTGGCCCAATCACAGGAATAGGGTGTAACGGAGCCTTAGGAATAACTTGGTTCGGTTTCCCGACACGTTGACAAATATCACAGGAGTTTATCCATGACTGCACATGAGACTTCATCCCCGGCCACCAAAACAATTTCCCCAAAGCCGCCACCGTTTTTCTCACCCCTAGATGTCCTGCCAGTGGTGTGTCATGCGCCAACCTCAGTAGGCTATCCCTGCACTCCCGTGGCACCACCAACTGGTCCACTACTCCGGACCCCTTTTGCCAACTACGTTTAGGGTCTTGAAAACGCCTATAAAGGATGCCTTCTAAATAAAAAAAATCTCCTGGCTGTGCATCGCCGTCCTCGTCGAGCTCTACAGCTCCATTAGCACACGTTTGGAGCTCAGGGTCCTCTAGTTGCAACCGACTTATATCTGAGGGTGCCAAGCGATCTAACTGCTCCCGGAGCAATGCATGACCTTCCCCGATACTGGGCTGCTCCCTCTGTCTCTCTCGATGTACATAACGTTGCTGTCGTGGAGACTCGTCATGCCCAGCCTCGTCACTCTCGATGACAGGCCCAGGGGCTACTCCAGAATTAAGTAATGGTGCTAATACTGAATCACCCAGGAGAGCCGCCGAGTCAAAACTCTTAAAACCAACTCCAGCTTTAGCCTCCTCCTGTTGATCGTTCCTCCGCTGGTCTGAAGGCGGAGGACTAGGCTGTGACACTTTAGCTGCCCGAGCTCGGGTGACAACACACGCCATGGGTTGTGTCTGGCACCGCTCGACCCACTCTTGCTCTTCCCTACTCACGTCGGCCGGCCTCTCGGCAACGACTAAGGGTAGAACCTCGGAAGCGGGCATTGCAAAGTCGTTGCCGAGAAGAAGGTCGACGCCCTCCACTGGCAGTTTCTCCACAATCCCGACATCCAATTCACGTGCCACACCATCCACCTCCAACTCCAACCGCACCAGCGGGTATGACCGAGTTGCATTAATACCCTGCACCACTACCACCCGAGCCGCGTTTATAGGGTAGCCAGTCAAGTTTTTCATCAGAGTCTGGGAAGCACCTGTATCACGCAAGACCTCTACTCCATGCTTGCGCCCCGCCCACATCACGCAACCCCGCCCTCTATGGTCGCAAAAAACATCCTGAGCAGGGTTCGAGCCTCCCAGGTGCTTCTGCATTGGCTGTGCCTCAGCCTCTGACGAACTGCCCCAGGCAAACTCAGATGACTTCGGAGACACACCAATGTTGCAGGCCAAAGACACAGCTGCTGTAGGTGGTTTGCTAGGACAGACTCTTGCAAAGTGCCCCTTTTTATGACAATGATAACACTCCACCTCCCCTTTGGGCTTCCCTTGGTACTGGGAAGGGCCCGGCCCCTTCTTAAATGGGACGGTGCTAGTCTTGTGGTCAGTCTTGGTATCATGGCTCTTGTACTTGTTTGCATAAGGTATATCACTAACTCGGGGGGGTGGGGCGTCACGCCCCTTGTTACCTGCCTCACTACGCTGGGCAGACCCGCACCCACGAATTAGTGATAGCCGGAGGTCAGCCATCTCAGCTGCCTCCTGTAGAGTTTTTGGGTTCTTTTCTTTAATAGTTAAAGTCATTTCTGCACCAGTACACTTATAAAACTGCTCGAGCAGAAACAGCTCAGTCAACTGTTCGGCCGTCTCAGCTTTCTCAGAACGTGTCCAGTTTTTAAGTGCATCTTTTAAGTCCCGGGCATGTTCAAGAAAGGTCACCTCCCTAGTCTTTGTAACACCCCGAAACTTCAATCGATATGTTTCCGGTTGCAACTCGTATGCCCGTAGGACAGCTCTCTTCAATTCTGGGTAGTCAATGCAAGACTCTAAAGGCAGTGCATCATAAGCCTTCAGACCCTTACCCGTAAGTCTTGAGGAGACTAGAGCTGCCCACTTCTCTTCAGGCCAATTATGCTCCCTACATTTCTTCTCAAAACGATTAAAAAATTCTGTGACTTCAGTTTCACTAAATACCGGCACCAATTTGACTAATTGGGCCAAGGACTGTTCTCTTACTTGGCCCTCACGGCCCATCCAAGTCCCTGTCGACTCTGCACGAGACTTATCTAAATCTAATTTAGCACAATATTTCTCCGAGTCGTACTTAAGCTCAGCCTCATGCCTCCTAACCTCAATCTCATGCCTCCTCGTCTCATCCTCCTGCCTCCTGGTCTCATTTTCATGCCTCCTGGTCTCATCCTCCTGCTTCCTAGCCTCAATCTTAGCAAGCTCAAGTCTAAATACCATATCTGGAGACAGACAGGAAGAGGGAGCTGCCACTACTGAAGGAGGGGGGCAAAAACTGGGGAACCACCATGTGCACCACCCGAGGGCACTCCAATCTGCCAATTCTCATCCCTCTGTGGGAGAGTGCTAACCTCCGGTAACTGAGTGGACGGCACTGTGGGAGTCGAGTGAGAGGGGATCTGGGGAGGAACCCCCCAAACGCCCTCTCCTCCGAAACCCCATGTCGCCCACGCAACACCCAGGAAATCAGCTCCCCCTTGGACATCCCTACTACATTGGAAATTCCCAAAACCTTGGCTATCAGGTGCAAGCCACAAACATCCACCCCAGTCAGCCTCTCCTCCGTCACGTGGTACCGCTTACTCACAAAAACTCTAGCATCCTCCTCACTGGTTACTAACGGCACACCTTCAAATGGCATCTCTCGCTCATCGTCAGTGCTAATGCACGACATACTGAAGTCCACAAAAAAATTCTCGAGACAAAAGTGTTTAACTTCCTATGCAAGCACTAATTACTAAATTAACTGGAGTCTCTTAAATGCTTTACTAATTGCCATACAAAAACAAATATTCTTCAATATGCACGCTAAAATACAAACAAACAAATGTTGTACAACTCTGCAAAAATTTATACTGTTCACAAAATCCTAAGCAAGGTCGCCATTTGTTACGACCTGGCACTCGGGTACACAAGGGCTCTCAATCAGGACTCTAATACGGCTCGCTGCCACAACGGAAACACACGATCCCAACCCCTGAGTACTGCCAGCCGAACAAAAAACACCAATACCCTCCAGAGTTCAATCTGCTATAACGGGGTATACAAGAACTCGGTACTAGTGTTCAACAACAGACTAATAAAGAGACAGGAATTCTCTAGTCTGGTCAACAATCAAACAAAGAAGTAAGAAACAACAACACCAAAGAATAGTGTTGGCCGAAGCCGAAGTAATCCACCCTTGACTAAGAACTTAAGAAGTCCTCCACCCTCTACTTCGGATCGGCACTATTACGTTACGTTAATTAATAGTCCTTAAGCATCGAGCAAGGAATCTTCTGAAAAAAGTTAGATGCTTCTCGGATGCTCGTAAGAAGTACGTATCGGATTTTGAACAGTAATTCAATAAGAAAAACACTGGCAATTAAATACTATTACAGGTTTAAATTGGCATAAGAATAATTAAAAGAATATGCAATAGTAAATGGCAAACATTAAAAAGAAGTACTCCGCAAATGCAACGGCAATAGCCTACTCGGATTGTGCTCGTGGGCCACTAATCACTAAAGTAGCCAAGCTTGCAACACATGAAATCAATAGTGCATAAACAATATCATACATAAGGAAAGCTTCAATACTATTCTGTATCTACTAATCGAGTAAAGTCTAGCTGGGGTACTGTGGGCAAAAGGTAGCAGTGACTGAGCAAAAACGGCTCGTAGCCTAGCGAAGTCCTCACAACTGTTTAAAGTATTACGTTAACACTAACAAGTGCACTTTGAGAAATCCAGATCCCTTGTATCTGGTTTTCTCCCGGCTCCTTGACAAAGTAAAAACAAGCTGTTAATAAAATACAGGGTGGTTAGGCTCTTGCCCTCACGCACTGTAAATTATTAACTCAACACAGTCAGCCGCGAAGACAACCTAGGCTTCACTGAACCGAAACGAGTATGCAGGTTTATCGCTTAACCACTGCATCAAACAACAACTCGTAACACAGAAAAGCCTTACCCCAGTCTAGCATTACCTAGACTAGCAGAAACCAGGAATAATAATAATAACACACAGGGAAATGCATAGACAAGTGCAACAAACATAAATCAATCCTATTCTAAGTTAACCCTTCCAAAATAGGCTATCTAATAGGCATGTATCTCATGAGAACTCAAGCGATAATACGTTGGCTGACTAGCTCTGCACCAACGGGACCATGGAATTTAAAAAGGGTAGGGAAAAGAGGAGATAAGAATGTAAGGTAGTAGAGAAAGTTCACATCAGTCAGAAGAATATATATAGTTAGCAAGGGAAATGAGAAGTCGCTCTGCCTAATGAGTTCTGATCAAAAAATGGCTAGACTTCCCTTTTTATACTCGGCCCTCTAGTGAGCCCAACGTGAACTACTAAGGACCGCCCACTGACAATCATTACGTAATTTCTCTCTCTCCTCTGGGATAGACAAAGGCTTTCCTAGCACTGAGGGGAGGGGGGAGGGGGGGGGGGAGTGCTAGTGAGTTAGGCCCACCTCCCGCATGGCGCACCCACTGACCCCCAACTGTGGCTGCCGCTTCTCCCATCATTACAAATAAGTTTTACACACAATACTTATAACTAATGATATAAAATAGAACTCGTTGACTCAGATGAAAACAAAATACATATTCATATTACTTATAGTACAACGGCTCACATGAACTAAGTTAGGAAACTCTACATAGACTACAGCCAAAGTTCCTGCCCTGACGATCCTAGCGAGAGTGGGGCATGACTAGGCGTTCTGTACAGCATGCTCACACTGGACATGCGTCACACTGTACGGTTCGAATCCTAGCCCTGTCAGCTATATTTGTCATCCAATAAATATATATATATATATATATATATATATATATATATATATATATATATATATATACTGTATATATACACACGTTGTATGCTAATTTAAGATCATATGTATTTTGCACTTGCAGTCATTATCTTTGTTTATGTTTTAATATACTGTATTTTACACTCACACATTGAAAGCTGAGTTTACTATATTCATATTTATATTTCCCATGTTCATCCACTAAATTGTGAAAGGTGTATTATTTAATCAGGCTCCCATTTTTTAAGTAAACCGTTTATTATTATAATTTTTGTTTTAGTATTATTATTATTTTTATTATTATAATTAGTAATATTATTATTATTATGATTAGCATTATTATTATTATTGTTATTATTATTATTAGTTGTAGTAGTACTAATATTATAAGAGAAGCATATTCTCTCCTGAGGAAGGTGTGATCACAATTAAGGCTGTTTTCCTCGCCACATCATTTGGTCCTCACTCCACCGAAAAAAACAAATCACGAAAAGTGTTCCGGGATCTCGGTAGCGAACCTCTTGACACTGACTTCAAGGATGTCACTCATATATCACGTTATTCTTTCATAAAGGTGTTCACTCTTATTGTTAATGTAATGTCATAACTAAAGTCATGATATAAATAACATTGCATTGACACTACCACCACGGTAATCAACAAACAATGGCTGAGAAAGTTTAAAATCACTGTCACAGTTGTATTTTCTATAAAATACCAGCTTTCATTTCATGCCAGATACTGCAAATAATATGGCAATCGGTCCTGTATTTCATAATCATCAAAACAAACAGACATTATAGGCACGTGGACGAATACATTTAATAAAATGTTTACTAAAATTAATTACCTTGATATTCTACAATAGTGATGTCACAATCAGCATATGGGTATTATGAAATTAGGGAAGGGTGTATATAGTATCCCGGCGTAGGTCGTTTTGTTTCGTAAGTCGTACGCTCGTGGTTACGTTCCAGTTTATTTTGAATGGTATTTTTCTTTTATTCGCCCCTGCTGGCAATATGTAATCAGAATCCAGAATAAAATTATGATGATGACAATAAGTCATGGCGAGTGAGGGGGGCCCTCAACCAATTATTGTATTTCACGGCAGTCAAAATAGACTGGAACGTGATCGCAAGCATACAAGTAGTGTAAACAAAGCGGGTGGTATGCCTGAATACTATATCCTTGCCTGAAATAATTATGTGTATATATTTAATAAAACTAATATAAATACTAAAATAATTGATTACCACATGGCTATATCCTGTCTACCTGAAAATTCCGACAATTAATCCATGCAGTACCGGTGACGTCCTTTTCATTATATTCTGGCTATTATTAGACAATTATATTCAGCTTAGGAATGACGTCTACCAATTAACACGTTACAGGTTATCTCATGATTCCCGTTAGCTACCATATATCCTTCCTAATCTTCATAAAATCGTATAAATGCAGCTAGAATAAAATTTACAAGACGTCACCGGTACAGTAGGAGTTAATAGGAGCGTTCAATTTGTGGACACTTGCCAGGTGTCACCGGATTCTTTAATTTATCACGAATAAAATAATAAAATGTGAACATTGCTAATACTTACTATATCTCTTTTGTTGTGATTTCAAAACATCAAGAATAATTTTAGATTCATTATTCCTACATTATGGTGTTTAACAGATTCATCTAATGGATATATTTTATTTAGTACATTTCTATTTGTCATTGTTGAGTAGAATATTTTTTGTTTATTTTTTGTTAAGACCTCCGTCTACGTATTGTGAAAAACCTGTTATCCTCCGGCAAATTGTGGGGTTGAGTGAGTGAAGGGGGGGACAGTGAATGAAGGAGGATACATGTTTTTCATAATACGTGTTGCTAGCCCCAAACGCGCGAGCAACTGTGGCTTTCAACCATCCAACACATCCCCTTTTATTTATGTGCATCACACATGAGTAGAATATTGTATACAGAAGTTGTTAATTGATGAGTGTTGATTAAGTTGAAATATTTTAATGATATGATAATCTAAAGTGATATACAAACCCTGACAGCTAAAATATATCACATATAACACATTAATAACATAGATATTATATAGTGAACACAAGCGAAATAAAAATTGATAAAGCCAACAAGTAAGCGATATTTGTAGACTGACTGAGTCTCGGCTTACATCTCACCCGCCTTAGCCAATCACAAGCCATGCTTTGATAACACATGCAGTGGCTTCCTAACACCAGGGTAAGTCACTACGGTGTTGACAAGTTAGGGTATGAGCCCCTGATTGGCTGATAGGCTCGAGAACTCAGCCTCTCAACAGGCAATCTCCTCTCTCGCTTAGTGATTTTTCGCATATGCTTTTATTTTGTCTGTGTTCACTCTATAATACTTACGTTAATAGTGTATTTTATGTGACATATTTTAAACCACGGTGTTCAGATATCTCTCTAGAACATGACTCAATTGTTGAAATTGCTGCTTATTAAAGTATTTAAAAAGTAGTTATGAAATAATGAAGACATCTTGATTTACTAATCATACTCCTATCCATTAGCCAATCAACATCCTCTATAAAAAATGAGCTGCTTCTCAAGTTCGGCAGTCCTGTTCAGAGAAATATAAATAACTGAATGAAATGTCAATTTAATCATACACGTTTTTTATTTAGATACCACTATTATAAATATGGCATTAGCATACAAAAGAAGGATATTCATATACTATTTATTTTTTGCAACCAGGATACAAAAGAAGTGGGTGAGGAGAGCTGGATGGAGGCGAGAGGAGGGTGGAATGGTGAGGAGGGTGGAGAGGTTGCAGGAGGAGGAAGTCAGGGAGGAGTACAGGAGAGCAGTGGAAAAACGACTAGGTGGGTTCGACCTGGAAGTTATGGAGGAAATGGAGGAGATGAGCAAGGTGTTTAAGGATGAGATCTGTGCAGCGTGTGAGGAGGTGTGTGGAGTGAGGAGAAGAGGGAGGGAAGTGAAAGGTACAGCATGGTGGACAGAAGAGGTTAGAATAGCTGTGGAAGAAAAGAAGAAAGCATATAGAGAGTGGTTGGGTAGTAGAGGGAATGAAGATTTCGAGAGACAGAAACGAGCGAGGTAGGTACGTGGAGAGTAAGAGGGTGGTGAAGAGAGTAGTGAAGGAAGTAAGAGAAGAGTAGATGAGGAATTTGGAAGAAATCTGAGTGTAAAATAGAGGGAGAGTAAGAAACTGTTCTGGAAAGAAGTCAAGAAAGTTAGGGAAGGTAGCAAGGGAAACAGTAAGGGTGTGAAAGATAAGAATGGGAAAATGCTAGCCGAGAAGCAAGAGAGAGTCGAAAGATGGAGGGAGTACTTCAAAGAGTTGCTAAATGTAGGAATGAAGAGCCAGCAAACATAGCTGGATATGGTATGGGAGGGAGAAAAAGAGAAGTAGTGGAGGAGGAGGTGGGGATCAGGAGGTCAGAAGTGTGGGAAGCCATGAAAAGAGTGAAGTTGGGGAAAGCACCAGGAACAGATGGAGTGTGTGGGGAAATGTTGAGGTATGGTGGTGAGATAGTGATAGAATGGGTATGGAAAATGTGCAAACTAGCATGGGAGAAGGGGAGTGCACCCGATGACTGGAAGACTGGCATAATAGTCCCCCTATATAAGGGCAAAGGGGAAAGAGGAGTGTGTGGTAACCACCGAGGAATATGTCTTCTAAGCGTAGTAGGGAAGGTATACAGTAGGGTAGTGATTGAAAGAGTGAGAGTGAGAACGGAGAAATGGATAGCCGACGAGCAGGGAGGTTTTAGGAAGGGAAGAGGATGTGTAGATCAGATTTTTACCCTGAATTGTGTTGTGGAGAAATATCTGGAGAAGAAACAAAAGGTGTATGTTGCCTTTATGGACTTGGAGAAGGCCTATGACAGAGTGGATAGAGAAGGTTTGTGGAAAGTACTTAGAATATACGGAGTAGATGGCACGTTGCTGAAAGTAGTGAAGAGCATGTATGAGGGCGCAAAGGCGGCAGTACGTGTGGAGAGTGAGCAGAACGAGTTCTTTGACCTGAATGTTGGTTTGAAACAGGGGTGTGTGATGTCCCCGTGGTTGTTTACTGAATATATGGATGGAGTCATGAAAGAAATACTATCAAGAGCAGTGGATGTTAGTGTATCGCTGAAAAGGGAAGGAATTGAGTGGAAGCTACCTATACTGCTGTTTGCGGATGATACAGTTCTGATGAGTGATAATGAATGGGGGTTGCAGGGTCTGGTAAATGAGTTTGGAACAGTGTGCGAAAAAACGGAATTTGAAGGTAAAATGCGGGAAGAGCAAAGTTAAGGTCTTCGAAAGGGGTGAAGTCACAGAGTGTGAGGTGAAGCTGAACGGTCAGGCTATGGAGATCGTCAACTCTTTTAAGTATCTGGCAGTGTGTTGAGTAAAGATGGGACTATGGATGAAGAAGTGCGGGAGAGTACAACAGGGGAAGAGGGTTGTAGGAACGCTGAAGCAGTAACAAGAAATAGGGTGTCAGTATGGAAGTGAAGAAGTCCTTGCATGACAGTGTGGTAATCCCGACACTGACTTACGGAAGCTAAGCATGGACGTTGGTTGAGAGACTCAGACCAAGAGTTAGAGCAGTGGAAATGAATTACTTAAGAAGTGCGTGCAGAGTTACATGGAGGGATAGACAGACGAATGAGGAGTAAGAAGGAGGTGTGGTGTGGAGGTAGATGTGCTGGAAAGTGTGAAAAGGAACAAAACTTGAGATGGTTCGGCCATATGGAACGTATGGAAAGCGAGAGAAGATTACAAGAGCGAGGTGGAGGGACAGAGAGGGAGAGGTAGACCTAAAGAGAGGTGGAAGGATGGAGAGAGGAAGTATATGAACGAAGGCGGTGCTGGTTGGGGGGGAGGGGTGTCGACTGACTGGGGGTTCAGAGGTGCATGGGGGCGGTTCTTTCGTGGCCACCCCTTCGGGGATCACGCTTCAATAGATAGATAGATATTTACCATTTTGTAATGGATTTATTTCACAACACAATATTTTTCCTGCTTTCTTATTTTTAATATACAATAAAGTAGTGAGCTAAAATATACAGTATATGAGATTATTATAATATATATATGAAGATTTGAAAACCACTTGTCATAAGACTATTAACTTGAGGAAAATCGAAAAATAATTTAGAAACTGACAACCTTCTTAGTCTTGTTCACGTTTTATTATGATAATTGGCGAACCTGGTGACATCTGGCAAGCTTGTCTACAGATTGAACGCTCCTATTGTACGCCACTTAAATTATACCACCTTGTTCCGCCAATGTTAACCCTTTCAAGATTGCGACACATTTTGACGGTATATTCTGGCTATCATTTGACGATTTCATGCAGTTTAAGAATGATCTGTGGGAATTATATGGGTAAAGACTATTTTTTTCTTTTTTTCTCTGTTGATGAGGGAGACAAAAGGCAAAACTGCCTGTGACAAGTGCTTCCCCCAGAGTTGAAAGAGTGACAGGGCCAAAATCAAGGATCGTTCAAGCCAAATTATCTGGACAACCGAAGTTTGAAACAATTTAAGTCGTAGGATGAGGGAAACATGGATTCAGGGAGAGAGTTCCAAAGCTCATCTGTGGAATAGAAGAAAGATTGTGAGTATCGTTTCACTCATGAGTTGGAGAGTTATACAAAGTAAGGGTGGGATTGTGTTGCAAGATGGGTACTACGTACCCTACGTAGAGGAAGTGGTATACACTGAGAGAGCTCTGAGGAATACTGATTATTGTAGTAGCCATAGAATAGCGAGAGAGATTGCAGAGAGTCAGTGAAAGGATGGGAGTTAATGATAGGAAAGGCTTTCCTTTCTACTTTCTTTAGAAGTGCTGTGTGAGAGGATCTTCCCCACATATGTGATCTTTATAAACAATACAAGGACGCACTGTGCCCCTGTACAGAGCAAGAAGATGTGTAGGGGTAAAGAACCCTTTGAAGCGGTGAAGCATACCCAGCTTCTGGGAGGCCCCCTTAATTAGCAAGAGTGGTGATATGGTCCTTCCACGAGAGACCAGAAGAAAAACAGACACCGAGAATATTGAGAAAGATGAAGGATTGAATTTTTGTATTGTTGAAGTGTAAGGGATAGTCCTCTTGGAGTTAACGGCAGGTAGATAGATGGATAAATTGGGTTTTGAAGCATTAAGGGCAACAAGGTTTTCTCTGTCCAATTAGAAATGTAGGCCCAATCCCCATTTTGGGGGTAGCCTACTCAAGACAGAGCAAGAACGGGGGAACACAAAACAACATAAAACAACGAATAAACACAGATAACAAAAAACACACAAATTCACACACATCTAGGTCACACAGGAGAAGACCCAGAGACCAGGGCCACCAAGGTCGCTCCAGCACTTCCCCGGCCCCCGATCACCCGGAGAGGCTCCGATCTCGGCAGGCAGACATGCAGCGGAGCCGAAGCCACAAGCCACAAACCACACTTCCAGGCGCACCCTTCATATTAATCGTTTCCCCGGGCCAGGCGCCTGATGGACTATTATCTAGTCCAACTTGCGCCCGACCCCATACTCCAAATGACCACGTGTTCACTCAACTATTCACAAGCATTCTCCATTCACTCCTGTCCACCACCACTTCCCCTGCCTGATCTATAGTCATTCCTCTATCATCCAAAGCTTTTCTTACACAGTCTCTCCATCTCAATGGGGGTCTTCCTGCCCTTCTATCTCCCCTTGTACCTGACTCACATATTCTCTTTGTAAGCCTTTCATCTCCCATTCGTTCAACATGACCATACCAGCTCAGCACCCTTCTGTCCACTCTGGCTGACAAATGTTCCTGCTGCCCCACTCTCCTACGTATCTCTTCATTCCTCAATCCGTATCTACGAGTAACTCCACACATACTCCTCAAGCAGCTCATCTCCATCACATCCAGCTTTCTTTTCTCCCTTTTCTTCAGAGCCCATGTCTCAGCCCCATACATCACTGTTGGCACAACAATTCCTTGATACAGTGCACTTTTTACTTTCACTCAGAGATTTCTCGTCTTCCACATACTTCCCATTGCTCCGAAAACCTTCCTTCCTTCACACACTCTCTGTTTTACCTCCATTTCCATACCTCCACTCCTGCTTATCATTCCTCCTAGATATTTAAAACACTCTACTTGTTCCAATATTTCCCCAATTCACCCTATGCTCTCCCCTATTACACACCATTACTTTACTTTTATTGACGTTCACCTTCAGTTTCCTCCTTCCACAAACCACACCAAACACTTTGACTACCCGCTGCAGTTTCCCCTCAGAATCCGCCACCAATGCTGTGTCATCAGCGAACAGCAACTGATTCAACTCCCAATCTCTACAATTCTTTCCTACTAAACCCAATCCTCTTCCCAGAGTTCTCCTTTTCACCTCCCTCACCACACCATCCATAAACATATTAAACAGCCATGGTGACATTACACAACCCTGTCGCAAACCTACCTTTACCTCAAACCATTCACTCAACTTACCATTTCCTACTCTAACACATGCTCTGCTCCCTTCATAAAAACTCTAACTGCTTCTAACAAATTTCCTCCTATTTCATAAATCCTTAACACCTTCCACATTGCTTCATGGTCCACACAATCATACGCTTTTTCCAAGTCCATAAAAGGCCAAAATATCTCCTTATGCTTCTCTAAATACTTCTCGCATAACTGTCTTACTGCAAACATCTGATCCACGCACCCTCTTCCCCTCCTAAAACCGCACTGTTCTTCTCCTATTGCAACTTCCGTACACTTTATTATCCTCTCTATCAACACCCTGCCATACAGCATTCCAACCACTGGCAATAAACTAGTACCTCTATAACTTGAACACTCCTGCCGATCTCTCTTCCCCTTGTACAACGGCACAATGCATGCACTCTTCCAGTCTATTGGTACCATTGACACAGCAAAGCACACATTGAAAAGTCTCACCAACCAATCTATTATCACATCTCCGCCCTTCTTTATACACTCCACAGCAATACCATCCAAACATTCTGCTTTTCCCACTCTCATTTGTTTCACTGCTTCTTTCACCTCATTTTCCTCAATCCTATCATTCATTCCCTGCCACCTGGGTGGCCTGGGTAACCTATCTCCATCCACCTCTGCTTCAATCACTGCTTCTCTTCCATTTCTTGCATTTAACATAGATTCAAAATACTCGGCATATCTTTTCCTCACTTCAACTGGTTCCACTAGTAATTCTCCATTTGCATCTTTCACTGACACTTCCCTCTTTTGTCCTCCTTTCCTTACTTTACTTACCTCCTTCCAGAACATCTTCTTTCGTTCTTAAAAATTCTCACTCAACCTTTGACCCCACCTTTCGTTTGCATCTTTTTTCGCTTCTCTAATTTTCCGTTTTGCCTCTCTCCTTTTCTCCTTGTACCTCTCCCATACATCAACACTACCATCCTGTAAAACCCTCTCAAAACACTGTCTCTTCTCCTCAACTGCCTTTCTCACCGTATCATTCCACCACTCGCTTTCCCTTCCTGATACCTCTGCCTCCTACTTTCCTTTTGCCGCATACTACCTCTGCACTTGCTTTCACTCCTTCCTTAAACTGTTGCCATTCAACATCTACTTCTCTCTCTTCCATCTCTCTCACTTCCATCCACTTTTTCATTTAGTCTTTCCTTGTACTCCCTCTCTTTTGCACTCTTCTCTAACTCACTAACTTTTATTACCTCTCTTACTCCACGCTTGTCTCTTATTCTCCTGTAACTCTTAACTCTTAGCTTTCCCTCCACCAGGTAATGATCCGACATACACTCTGCCTCACCTCTCATCACATTCACATCCAGCAGTCTACACAATCTTTCCCTTGTCACCAGCACATAATCCATCAATGCCCTCTCTACAATCTCTCCCCACACAAGTCTATGCCAGGTGTACTTGTGTATACTTGTGTATGACTCCCTCATCAGGCTCATTTCCTACCCTAGCATTTAGGTCCCCTAAAACTATAACATTTTCATTTTCATCAAACCCTTGTAGACAATCTCTGAAATCCTCCCAGAAACCCTCTACCTCGTCTAACTCTCTTTCACTTCCTGGTCCATACGCACTTACAAAAACCCACCTTTCACCCTTAAACCGCATTCGCACCCACATTAGCCTTGATGACACCTCTTTCCACTCTTTTATAAACTCTCTCAACTCCTCCTTCACAATAATAGCCACTCCTTCTTTCCCCCTGACTCCCTCATCTACTCCAGACTTTCTACCTATCACGTTTCCAAAATCCACTTCTCCCTCTCCTTTCATCTTTGTTTCATTCAGTGCAAGCACATCATACTTCCTTCTTTCAAATAACCTTCCAATATCCTCTCGCTTCTCATTCGTACTACATCCACGCACATTTAAAGCTCCTATTCTTAGGGTCCGGGACCACGAACGCGTTCCCTTGCCCCTATCTCTGTCTCGTTTTTTTGGTAGATTTATTTAAGGGGAGAAGGATACCAGGCCCCCGATCCCCTTTAGCCGACTTCTACGTCTCGCCAGAGAAAAAAAATATAAGTTAAATTAATCGTCTAGCTTCCATATACCCTTCCCAATCTGATTAAAACTGTATATTAATAGCCCGAAATGGAACAAAAATGGGTATTGGCTTTTGAAAGCGGTAATAACTGTATGGCCAATATACATTTCACTACAGTAGGTCTTCCTTGACGCATATATGTACGCTCTTTAATAATATTTTCCACTATAGTTAACTATATTAACTCCTGTACCGGCGACGTCTTATTATTATTCTAGCTATATTTAGACGATTATGTGCAGCTTAAGAAGAATATGTGATAGTGAAAGAGGTTAAATAATATTGTTCGAAGCCAGCTAATTGCTGGAGGCCCTTCCTAAACTGAATACAATGGTTTATTAGTAGCAAGTAAAAATAAAAAAACGACGGAACTGGTACTGAACGGGTAAATAATGTTGATATATTATTTTGATCTCCACCTATCATTTATGAAGTGAAGCAAGTTGTTCACACAGCGACACACCTCAATCTGTTTTTCACGAGCTTGAAGGCAACTGTGGGTTACCCTACCTACCTACCTACCTACCTTACCTAACCTAACCTGACCTACCTAACCTAACCTGACCCACCTAACCTAACCTAACCTGACCTACCTAACCTAACCCAGTTAGGTAAGTAACCAGTTAGAAACCAGTAATTTCACAGACTGACTAAAAGTTTAGTTATTTTACCGAATGACGACGTTTGACAATCTGACTGTACCATAAATACGTTACATATATATACATATATTTTTCTTTTTTATATTTCAACTACTCCCTCTCGGGCATAGGCTGAGAGCCTGCACACTCAACCGCTGAACACGGTGAGGCCCGTGAGGTCTTGCTACAGTCTAAGGAGTGAGACGTGCGTAGCACCCCGGCTCGAAGCAGCTCCATCTCTGAAGCTGCTCCGCCTCCGCGCTTCACCGTCTCATTCCCCACACTCGGACCCTCACTCTCAGAACGCCACCTATTGAGCAATTAACTCACTAGGCATTGCCCCACTGTAGCATATTTTGAATATGGGAATATTCATACAGTGCAATTTAATCGGGAACATTGAGAGTATTTTTTTGGCATATCGGTGTGCTGTGGTAATGCACTGAATCTAGGTACAGCACAAATATATATATACTGTATATGTCACAAAGACACGCGAGCTACGTGAATAGATGTTTAACTCTCGTACGGGATTCGAGCCATAACCATACAGGACTACGGTGGTGGTAAAAAGTGGTGGTGTCGGTGAAATCTCCTAGGATGCAGATTTAAGAGAAAGGGGAGGTTGGTATGATGCGTTCCACTTTAGAGTTTAGCTATTCATATCAATTTGGAAAGTCAGCAAAGTTAAGGGATAGATAGACAGCACATAAATATTTAGTTTGAGAGTAACAAGAAAAGTTTGAGGCCCAGAGTTCAGAATTCAGAAGAGTCGAATTTGGGAATATGAGAGCAAGTGAGTTTGTTATTCACATACACACAACATCCATCATTGGTTATAAAACTATAGTCGGTTATATTTCAGCTGATGGCAAATTGAATCCCTAATAGCAATTGATTTATCGATTCTTAATGGACAAATATATATATATATATACATATATATGTATATATATATATATATATATATATATTATATATATATATATATATATATATATATATATATATATATATATGTATATATTGTGTCTCTCTGTGTCGCATTTTGTCTCTCTGTGTCGCATTTTTACCACGTTTTCATAATTAACAACATATTTCGCTATAAATCTGGGAAATAGCTGAGCATAATAGACAGGGGCATGACAATTTACTTTCAGCTGAAAAAAAGACTCTAGACAAAAGTAGAAATATACAAAGAAGGGGTTTCTGGCATCCAGTCAGTCAATTTTTAGCCAGCCCGTATTCCCACAAGGGGTAGGGAGGATCAGCAAGAGAAACAAGAAAGGAAAAACACGTGACAGGAAAAAAACATATGTAACAGTTTGCCCACAAAAAGCAAGCCCAAACGCATTCAGAAGCACCAATAAATCATCAGCCCCCGAAATCAATGGCTTCACCTCAGATGTTATACTCCTTGATGGCAGTAGTTTCAGAAAATAAAGCTCGGTAGAAGATCAGGTTTGTTGGAGGAGAGGTGGAGTTCAACAGAGGTAAAGTCAAGGGGAGATTTTAACTTAAAGGGGGTCTTTTTTGGAACCCCTTCTCCCTCATGTTTATCCCATTTTGACATTTGAAGACATTCGCCTGGTTAGTTTGGCGATTATATGATCCTTAGCCCCATTTGTTATCAATGTTAAGACCTTTTGTTCCACTTAGGTACCAATTTTATCTTGGCGAGCGATAGTGGGGCTGCAATTTATGGGGAACGGCCGACGGCCAGGAAATGTTTCTACCGAAAAAGGTCCAAATTTATCTTGAAGTGGGGTCTTGGGGGTATTTATTTTATAGTTTGATGGTGGTATAGGTAGCAAACTAAAATTCCTCCTTAACCCTCCAGCCCCGGGGGCTATAGCTTACGACTGTGCTCCGGTACCGGATGTTTTGACGATCTTTGGCCTATGTTAACTACTCTGTAAGTCAATGAATATGTCATGTAATGTTGTGAATAAAAAGAATAATGTTCCACAAACCTTCCTCTGTCGAATGGCGTTGAGTAGAGGTCTCTAGCCCCTCTGGTTGCATAATGGTGAGCGCGGGAAGACGAGTGCTTTTCGGCGGCAAATTCTTCCCGCGTTCGGACGCGTCGCCCCGGCCATGGCTACGACGCACCTAGCCGCTCGTCGCGCCAAAGTATTTATCTCCCTTAGACGATTTTAGTGTTTGATATTGAGAATGTGATGTTTATTTGATATTTTCTAGTTATTTTGAGGCCAATTATATAAAATATGTTTATTAGGGTATCACTGTCACTGATATTGCTAATTTTCACTCGATACCGTACATTTTATTAGTAATTGAGGTAGCTTATTGTTGTATTAGGCACTGATTATTCGCTATCACAGGTGTTTATTATACTTTGGCCATCATATATTAGGTCTTGTGTCACTTTCACTTTGACAAATATGCTTTAGAGAGTGTCACTGTCACTGATAATGCTCATTTTTACTCGATACCGTACATTTTATTAGTAATTGAGGTAGGTTATTGTTGTATTAGGCACTGATTATTCGTTATCACAGGTGTTTATTATACTTTGGCCATCAAATATTAGGTCTTGTGTCACTTTCACTTTGACAAATATGCTTTAGAGAGTGTCACTGTCACTGATAATGCTCATTTTCACTCGATACCGTACATTTTATTAGTAATTGAGGTAGGTTATTGTTGTATTAGGCACTGATTATTCGTTATCACAGGTTTATTATACTTTGGCCATCAAATATTAGGTCTTGTGTCACTTTCACTTAGTTATATGATTTGTAAACGTTTTATATACAATTTATTGTGTCTTTTTTCACTGATTTATATATTTCTATAGGTTCTAATCATATGAATGTCACTTGGTATATACATATGTGTCACTTTCACATATTATTATGGTGTAATTGTATTTGTATCAATGTTCTCATAATACATGACTTTTGTCATTGGTTTTCTTCCACTTTTTGCCTATATATAATTATAGTGTACATATTGTCATTTTATTTGGCAATTTCAGTATGATTATTAGAACTCCAGCTTGGAGTGGTAATCAAAGAAGCACTCTAAAGCACAGAGTGCCACCTTGCACTCCACACACTCCAGGGTTGACTTTTTACCTGACCTCGGCTTCACCCTGCTGTTGTAGCAGACATGGCACCGCTTCTGCTGTGTTCTTCCGGATTAATTCTGAGGCAGGGAACCAAGCCTGTGCCTAATCAAGTATTGAGCACACTGCAAGCGGTCAATAACGGCGGGCCTAGGATGTGCCACTGCCCTCTGTGGCATAGCATACTTCTCCAGGAGCTCCGTCAACACCTGCTTTTGGAACCTCCGCAGGCTAATGAACTTCATGGGTGTGTTCACATTCCGAAGCTTGTATATGTTGTAGGCATTCAGAACTGACATGTCCACCATATGCAGAAAGAACTTTTTGTACCATCTGCACGAGGTACGCAGGCAGTCAATGAAGCCTATCTTCATGTCGGACTTGTCCACCAGCCTCATGTTGATGTTGTAGTCCAGGACAGCATCGGGCTTGGTCACCCTGGCCTGGGTGCGGCGATCCACCTTGCCAGTCTCCACCATTTCCCCCTTGTGGATGGTGGTCAGGAGGTTGACCTTCCGCTGGTCGTGCCAGTGGATAGCGAGAATGGGCCTCCGACTTCTTCTTGAACACAGCACCTTTTTTGGTCTTTGGAGGAAAGGTGGCATGCCCTTCCTTTTCCCTCGTACTGTGCATACAGTCCCCGTCTTGCGCTCATGCAGGTGCTGTGAGAGAGTGGGGGACGTGTAATAATGGTCCGTGTAGAGGACGTGATTCTTGTGAAAGTAGCGGTCCATCATGGCTTGCACCACTGCTCCGCCAAAGCCAATGAGGGGGTCCACAAGCAAGTCCCCTTCCTTCCTGCTGTAGACCAGAAGTCCAGGACATAGCCAGTTTGGCAGTCGCACAGCACAAAGAATTTTATGCCAAAGCGATGTCTTTTTGAGGGAATGTACTGCCGGAAGCTGAGTTTTTCCCCGGAACAGCACAAGAGACTCGTCAATGACGACCTTGCGGAAGGGCTTGAAGTAGGAGGTGAAGCGTTCTCGCATCATCTCATACAACGTCCTAATCTTCCACAGCTTGTCTGGGAGGTGGACGTCAAGGTTGGTGACAAGATGGAGCGCTGCGAGGATATCAAGGTACCGGTCGCGAGACATATATTTCCCGAAGGCAGGGGTGGATATCAGATCATTGGTGATCCAATAGTCAGGCAACCTATGCTTCTTGACATGAGGCATTAGCATGGTGAGTGCCAGGAACACCATGAACTCTTTATGAGTCACTGGGGTCCACTGCCTCATGTGGCCCTTGGTCACCTTTCCCAAAAAGTGGACCTGGAATTGGTGCTGCTTATTTGTCTCTTTGACAACATAGCCTACCACCTCCTCATCAAGAAGGCCTCAAACAGTTCGTGTGGTGGAGCATTGGGACCTGCAGGAAAATTGGGGGTAACGCCTGAACCCTCCAGTACCTCATCAAAAGCTGGCACATCATGGTTGTATCCATCCTCATCAACTACGTCTTGCCACTGAAAAACGTAGAATGGGTCTTGTCTACGCTGACGAGGAGCTCCAGCTGGTGGCCCAGCACGCCCACGGCCAACTCGGGAGGCGCGCGCCCTAGGGCGGCGAGGGCGGCGGCCAGGGCGGTGGGCAGCACGACGGGCAGCACGACACCGGGCCAAGCGGATGGGTCGAGGGTCGTCGATGTCCATATAGTCATCGTCAGAGTGGTCATCTTGCCCTGACGGTGGACCTATGTAATCATGGCCAGAGTCTTGAGAGAGGTGCCCTTCATCATCAGTGGCCCCCACATAATCTGGCGGGGAACCAGTGATGCGGGGGCGGCGTGCGGGTGGGCGAGGTTGGGAAGGAGTGGCAGGTGAGGCTGTGTCCCCCCGAGGTCCCGGGCTCCTTGGCCTGCGACGAGTGACAGAAAGCAATGTTTCACTGTCACTAGGCCCAGGTATTGGTGATGCGAGCTCAAAGACTTCTTCAGGAAGACATGTTGAAGGCGGGAGAGGTGGGGAGGACCGTGGGGAAATTTGCGGGGACGTATGGCTGGGGCCGGCCGGGGTGGACGCCGCGGGAGCCTCGAACAAAACTCTCTTACTTTTCTTAATTTTCTTGGTATATTTCCTACCTTTCCCCTTTTCGGCAGCAGTATGTCTCCTGTCGGGGGACCTAGGAGGCAAATAGGCCGAAAGTGTGGGGTCCTCAACCCTTGGCAATGGTGGGGGTGGTGGGGAAGAATGCGGGGCATCCGGATCATCTTGGGTGGCGTGGGTAGATAAGGGAGACAATGGCGGACGAGAAGGGTCACCACGCTGACCCTCACTCACAGCCTCATCCTCACCAAGTAGTTTTGCTTGTTCCCTAGCTGCCGCGGCCGCCTTCTCAAGTATTTTCTGCTTATACAAATGTAGCTTGAAAGGCGATTTACTTGGGAAGGGCTTGGCGTCGTGTCACTTAAGCGAAATTTGGTGAGTGACCTTGAACTCTCCCACTCGCTCACTCTCTCAAGTTCACTGTCTTTAGGTAAACCAGCTTCCTCAACAACTGGTACATCACCTTCATCACTCTCATCACTGTCATGTTCTCATCGCAAATCCCAGGAATTGCTCTTCTTTGTCACTCTCATGGCCATAATCACTCGACTTATAATTACTGGAGTCGTCACTGACTTCATCATCAACATTATGCTTGGCATCAGCTCGCTCATAAAGTCTCAATGTCTTCTCAATACCTCCGGGAGATAACACAGTTAGGCGATGGCGTCGGGGTAAGGCGCGACGAACAAGCAAGGGCGTCGTAGGAAGCACGGTATCGGACACAGCGGAATCACTATTTGGCGTACTGTCCATGATGGCGTCGGGGTAGATACTGTTGCTGTGGCGTAGTTTACGCCTTGTGGCGCCACCTACCGTCCCACGATACCGAAAATGTACGCGCGGCATTCGAAAGCACGCATGCAAGCAATGGGCGTTCAAGAGCCCTTCCGGGTTGCGCGGGCCGAGGTTGTTATGGGCGTTCAAGAGCCCATCCGGGTTGGAGGGGTTAATGGAAAAGACGTTAATGTTACTGAAATTAACAATAAGATTACAGGTCGTCGCCCACAGCATTGTGCGAGTCGCCTTGCGAAGGACAGTTGATAGGGGGGACATTTATGCCCCCCCCCCCCCCCCTCCTCACTGGAGGACTCCGAGGCAGGATTAATAGTCATAATTTATATATTAATTAAATTTGTTGTTTATGTCTTTCTTTTCTTGTTTCCGTATTGGAGAAAATTGAGGTGTCCTTGTTAAGTGTAGTGGCATGGATAGGAGGAGGATGTGTTTCCGCGAGCCAGCTGAATTACTCTTTGTGTAGGTGAAACGCAATTAATAACAGTGAGGGAAGCCAGACAAATTAAACAGGAATTCCAGCAACTAATCAACTGCCTATGAAGCCTCCCCTGGGTATTGCCCTGCTCGGTTGGTACCTATAGAATCTCCCCATGTACGCTCTGTTTTATACCATATCTCTTGCTATAGTGTCAAGCAAACCTTTTAAACCCTTCACCACCAATATGTTATATTCATCATATTCTGGTTACCATTAGAACATTTTCTTTAGTTTATAATCTACCTCTACGACTCAAATAGGTAGATACGATCTCAATAAACCCTCTTATAACATAAGTTCTTCTTAATCTGCATAAATCGTCTAATTTTAGCCAGACTCCATGGTATAAAGGCGTCAACCGGCCGAAGGCCGGTTATTCCAAAATTATAGGCTCACTATTGTTCGCCAGAAGAAAAAAAATCGACACTTAAATAGCACGAAAGGTCTTAATACTGACAAAGAAATGGGGCAAAAAGTCTTCATATCGACAAATTAATGGGGAAAACAACTTGAAGTCTGAAAACTAATGGGGCTAAACATGAGGAAAATGGTGGGCCAGAAAAACGACCCATCTCCCCTTAAATTAATTAGAGCTAAGGATATAATCTGACTGTTCATATATTCCAAGGCATTGAAAAAGCCCACTCAATAACATCAGAACAAGCAATTGAGTTAGTAAGTTAAAATGGGACTTCAGAGGCTCTCAACCCTATTGGATTATTAAGCCAGCACACTGTAAGTCAAGAACAACTTCAGGACTGGAGCCTCTTTGTGAACATTCCAGTCTTTTGCAATTGAGTCACTGTAAAATGATTGGGCAATTTAACCCCTCTACCCCTTATGTACCGGCGACGTCTTTTTAACTTTACTTTGGCTTTTACTACACGATTGTATTCAGTTTATATTTGTGGTAAACTATCAATGGAAGTTAAATATTACTAAGCTATAATGAATCAAAATATAATCAATCTAAATTAAAACTACTCCATATCTAAATTGAATTCAATCTGAATCAAGCTAATTTATATCCAAAGGTCTCACATAATAATTTATATATAGGGTAAGGTTATAAGGGTTAATATTAGCAGGAATTAAATCACCAATAGTTCCACGTGGCATGAGGCAAGGGAGAACGTTTACCCAATATGGCGGACAATGGGGAAGCAAGACACCGGTCCCGAGACTCGAGTCAAGTGAAAGAAAGAATAAATGATTACATGGGAATGGACATGAATATTATGCTTATCTGTCAGTCAGTCATGGCGTTGATGAGAGCGTCGTGATGGTGTAGCTGTTTGTATTGCTGTCAGTGTATTGTGAATAGAGGCACAATAGCGCGATCAACTGAAGGCGGAATTTAGATGTTAACTGGTTGGTGTTCGTGAAGGCTCTCAGCTGTCTTCCTCAGAGGCACACCTTGCTGCCTTGGCAAACGCCAGGAGCCTAAATTATCGTACCGCATCTAGGTGCTCTATACGATAAATTATATTAATATATACGATAAATTCATATATACAACATAAGACCACGTCAATATTGCTTAATAGCATATTAGGCCTTTACAATCTTAACTTTCTTACAATCATATAATATACGATCTACTCGTCCTATGCCGTGCAGTGGGAACGACCGCGACGTCACAGAGACATACGGGATCACAAAAGAGTCATAGCCTATCGTATTTATACGATAATATTCGACTTCGAGCAATTTACAGGCTTCGAACTATCTCACTTAAACATTTGTACTAGCACAGATCCTTCCTAAACTGCAAACAATCGTCAAAATAGAACTAGAATAACGTTGATTAGCTGTCTCCGGTACAGAAGGGGTAGTGAAGCACCAGTGACGTCCTGTTACATTCTGACAAATATTATAGTAGAGTCATTTTCAGAGCTTCCGTGACCGTGTTTAGGATACCAAAGTTTCTCAGTGAATTTAACAAGGGCAACTGATGCTAAAAAAAATAAGCCCCCATACACCTCACCAAAATGACGGGAAAGTTGTTATTTTAGACGTTTTTCAAAATGGCCTCCGCCGTTATCTTAAAAAATTGATAAAGTTCTATTTCTTGAAGTGAATGGCCAAAAATGACAATTTTGGTGTCTATTCCCACTAATTTTGGTGTCAGAAGATCAATGGCATGGCACAATTAAAAATAATTAATAAATAATTACCAAATAATTAAGTAAATAAGAAATAATTAAGAAATCAATGGGATGGCATAGTTCATGATTTAGAGTCCCATTAACCTCAACATCTAAGACAAATATGATGTTGTTAAATCCACTGAGAAACTTTGGTATCCTAAATTAATAAAACATGAGACCTACTGCATTAAGATGCACTATCACTGCAGGATAAATATGATGCACAACTGTCAGAATCACTTCCGCTGTCATCATCGCTGCTCTCCATTTGTCGATGACGTGGAGTTTTTAGAAGATCCAGGAATGATGGAAGTGCAGGTTGGGTATAGCGTACTGGGAGGCATAACCCATTTACAAGGTGCCATCCATGGCCAATTGGTGATGGATGATTCTGAAGCTGGAAATTCTTCTGCAGATATGTGAGGTAAATGGTGCGCTCTAAGTGTGGTCGTAGACTGTCAGAATCAGGTACCAGTCTGATGATCTTCGTTTTATTGAGTACTGACCACTGACTTCTTGTCCTTATAGCATGTATATTTTGAGTCAGTATCTCTACCATCTCCAAGAATGAAATCCAGAATTCTGCTAGTGGAGCACCATCTAAGTTCTGGAATAGGGATTCAACGAGCCCCTTGAGATCGGCATTGCTCTCTAACTCAGCATGTGCATCATTAAGTTCTTGTTGGTCTACTGAACTGCGTAACTTATTGAGAGATGCCTGGATCTCTTCACACAGAGTGGCACCTTCCAAACGTTTGTCTAGTGCGTGTTGGAGTAAAGCCTCGTAGAAGAGTCGAAGGCAACGCACACCGCGGTTGAAGTGTTTTCCACGCAGAGCTTGATCCACGGATCCATCTGCAACGATGCCTGCAGCCACCAGTACATCTGAAATGCCTGAGCCTTTGAACCTTTTGTAGATTGCATTGATGAAAGACATCTGGATATGAAAGGGCCCCATGAATGTCAATATGTCAGCAAATATCTCTGGATTCTCACTTTTCAATTCTAGCAATAATGCGTAGACAGGATGATCACCGACGATAATGGCAAATGGCATCTTCTTGTCATCAATTGCCTTTGCAAGCTTGCGCAGGGCATCATACAGAATGGTCTTGCTTGGTGGATCAGGATAAGTCATATGATGAATCGCTTGACTTTTCTGGGTTTCTGGTGATAGCATGGCCTGGAAGCCAGAAAAGGCTGGTACAGTCTGGTCTTCTGGCTTTGGTCTTGTTCCGTCTGCCTTAGCTCGGGCCATTGCATGGATCACCTCTCATTCTTTGAGGAACTGTGTCCAGATGTTGTTCATCCGTTATCCTTGGTCTGATGGGTGGTTCACCACGCTTGACTGTTTTGTATGGTTCAATTCTTTGCATCTGGCTCCCAAGTTCTTTGAGGCTATCAGAGAGGTACGAAGGCAAGGTGCTATTTGCAACTGGTCTATCATCATCTAGGGTAGGTAGATTTAGCTTAGGTAGGTCTGGCTGAACAAACATGACATTTGTACGATGTGATTGGCCACTTCCAGTCAAAGTGTCACTTTTGAAGTCATCGTTGTCGACTATACATATTGCCGGTGTTCCTTCAAAAAGTTCAAAGGACACTCAGTTGAATGCTTCAGGTCAGTAACTGCCCAGAAATCTCTAAGCAAAAGCACATCATTGTAACTGATTCCCAGGCCATCCTTATGTAATGTCTACCATTTCTCTGCTCTTTGTCATACCATGTGCAGTACACCGAGGTTTGTCTCAAATGCAGTACGTCTTCCAGTGATGTAGCTGGTCAAATAGATGCAATTGATCTGACTTGGGGCTTGTCATCGACTTCAGACTTTGTGGGGTGCTTTAACCAAGTGATGAGCTTCAATAGGAGATCATTCAGGTCTTCATATTCTTCTAGCTCATGCATGTATGGAGGCCAAGGAACAGTTTTTGTTTTGATGATCTGATCTCTGAGTCGCCCAGCTACATTCTTCACCAGCTGATCGTCACTTACACCTAGAGAGGATATTGCAGCCTCAAGATATGAACCTGCAGCTCTTGCATCATATACCAGTTCACTCACATTCTTCTGACCTCGTTCATGAAATGCTATGTCATCTCCAAATTCCTTGATCAGAATTTCCTTCACGAAACTGGACTTTGCTGTGGAATAGTAACCATAATTTGAAGTAATGCCTTTGTAATCCTTTACAAGACCTTGCAGTGTACGGATTTCATGATCTTCAAAGATACTTGACGGACATGATGAAAGAAGATTTTTTGGGCCTCTCGAAGATAAACATGTTGCAGATGCTCTGTTTTTTCATCAGGAAAAGACTCCTTCAGAGGGTTGCTGACATAATTGCGCCAACATTCACGATGATAACGAATTTCCAATCCAAACGCCGTTCGACTGTCTGGGATAGATGCAAGTAGGGTATTCAATCTTTCTCTTATAGGCTCATCTGACAGACAAACTGTATGCAACTTGAACCGGTTCCATGCGTCTACTGTTGACAGCAGCAAAAGTTTGGACTTGCCAGGATTACTGGTTTTTTGTGGTCCTTTCATAGACCACACACAGAGATTCTTATCATGAACCACTCCAGTACTAGAACGAAGCTTTGTAGGCACATTTCCTGGGAGTTGTTGACTTGAAGTTGATGCTTGAACTTCTTCCTGTTCAGATTTCCGTTTACGATTCTGTGCTTGCTGAATATAGCGATTACTACTGATCTGGGTGTAACATTTACTATGCATGTACAGGCCTTTAGGCCCCTTGTCCCACTCCACTGCTACTAGGCATGCTGAAATATATCAAGTTACTTCCACCGAAAACACTTGCTCCTTAGATTCTCCCACTTTGTATCAGATGTCTTGTCCGTACTATCATCAGCTATACAGGGATGTTGACATAATATGCATTTTAATCCAGGTCCTGGGTCCGGCACATCACTAACACCTCTACGTTCCATGCTTATGATTCTTCACGCCAAATTCGATGCAACAAACCTGAAAAAGAAGGAATCGATCAGTCAACATTGTTGGTTTACATTTTAAATTATATATTATATTATTTGAGTAAGTTTCAGAGGATCCGTTACCGTGTTTAGGATACCAAAGTTTCTCAGTGGATTTAACAACATCATATTTGTCTTAGATGTTGAGGTTAATGGGACTCTAAATCATGAACTATGCCATCCCATTGATTTTCTTAATTATTTTCTTATTCTCTGAATTATTTGGTAATTAGTTATTAATTATGTTTTAATTATGCCATCCCATTGGTTTTCTGACACCAAAATTAGTGGGAATAGACACCAAAATTGTCATTTTTGGCCATTCACTTCAAAAAATAGAACTTCATAAATTTTTTAAGATGACGGCGGCGGCCATTTTGAAAACGTCTAAAATAACAACTTTCCCGTCATTTTGGTGAGGTGTATGGGGGCTTATTTTTTTTAGCATCAGTTGCCCTTGTTAAATTAACTGAGAAACTTTGGTATCCTAAACACGGTCACGGAAGCTCTGAAAATGACTCTACTATTAGATGATTGTATTCAGCTTAGGAAGGCCCTCTAGCAAATACAAGGCTAACCACTATAGCATTTAATAATCTTAGCTACCACAGATCCTTCCTGAGTCGGATATAATCTAATAGTTGCCAGGGTAAGATAATAAATACATCACCAATAATGAATGGGTTACGGCAAACTTCTAGCATTGATTAACCCCTTCTGTACCGGCGACGTCTTGTTAGTTTTATTCTAGCTATATCTAGTCGATTTTATGCAATTTCAGAAGGATATGTGGTAGTAAAAAGGCTTAATTCATATTGGTTCACCATCTAACTTTACTTCTAAAATCATTAAATTAAATCAAGAAATACATGTGGCACTCCAAGGACTCGAACCTAAGATACTCACACCGAAATTCCGCGCATTTATGCATTACGCTATCAAGACGGTAGTGAGATAGTTAGAAGCCTGTTAGCTGCTGGAGACCCTTTGTATACTGAATACAATCGTGAAATAGTAGCCATAATAAAGTTAAACAGACGTCACTGGTACAGGAAGGGTCAATTAAATATAATCCATATATCTTAAACTCGTGTTCGCGATGGAAGTCAAATCCAGCAACAAAGGACGAAGAGATCAAAGAGGTTGACCCCACCCCGAAAAAAAGGGCAGACGTGAATTGAATGTGTGCAACCCATTTCTGATACATTGGCAAGTATTTCAGTACCTCGCGGAAGGGTTTGTTTTTGTGTCGATTATTTCATATGTTTATTATTATCATTTGTTTTAGTTTCCTCCCTAGTCCTCCACCAAACTTTAAAACAAAAAAACATTCATTAGATCCCCCTTCTAGATTAATTTGTAAATTTGTCGGTAGTGTTACGACCGGGGCTACGAATAAAACAAGGGCACTTAATGCTTGGACTAGTAATAGGGCACTATGCACAATGGTTCGCTAGATCCAAACCCTCGAACTTATATGCCGGCGAACAAAAACACCTATACCCTCTAGAGTTAATCTGCTATAACGGGGTATCCTTAACTGGGCATAAATGTACTCTACTTCAGGCTAACCCACACTGGTATAGCCTGATAACAAACAAGATGCAAGTTACGTTAAAATGCATAAAAGGGAAGCTATGGAAAGATCAATTAAATCACTGCAAGATTTAATACAATAAAAAGATGCTTCAATACAGTTACTCTAAACAACAATAAACTCTTCACTCCTATCTGAAAGAAAGTGAAGTATAGTACTACAGCATAGACCTGGAAACTTCTGAAGAAAGTCTGATGCTCATAAGATGCTCGTATCTTAAATTATATAAAGGCAGGAGGCAGGACACCACTCGTGTAGACTGAATACACTAAAAGATAGGACATATAATGTTAACTGACACGAGAATATTATAAATGCGCAACGGCAGCAATGCTCGACACTAAAAGAAGTACTTCCTCATCAACGAAACAGTCTGCTATGGTTGTGCAACTCAACAACAACCTAGACTAATAAATGCTGTGAATAATAATGGGTACATATCAAAAGAGCTCATGTCCTAACTAGTGTCTGCTCGGCGAATAAAGTCTAGCTGGGATATCAAGGTTAGGAAACTGTGGCTGAGCAAGACAGGCTCATAGCCTAGCGTTGTCCTTAAGGCGGTATGATTAAAGTTACGTTAATGACCGGGATGCTCTCTTGGTAGATCAGATCTCAAGTATCTGGTTCTACCCTGGCGATCCCTCTGAAGTCAGCAAAGAGGCAGTACTGTGTTTATAAGGTAGTAGGCAAATGCCCTCTTACAACATGATACTGCACTCGCAAAAGGCACAACCACAAGAACAACCTAGGCTACCACAGAAACCGTCGAAGTCGTGTAGGTATAAGCAAACCATACACACATCGGTGACAACGACAACAGAAACCTCATCCCAGTCTAGCATTAAATAACCCAGCAGAGCACTACTGATAATGAGGGAGACCCACAAAAAGAGCCATCAAACCTCCATAAACTAAGGACACTGAGGGAGACACACGCAGAGTCATCAAACCTCCATAGACTAAGAACCCTTATAGCCTATTCTAATACATGGAAATATATATGAGAGCGACGCACACAATACGATGGGCCGATATGAAATCGTGCACAGAACCCAAAGGGAGTGCTGTGACGTTAAAAGATTAGAGGAATGAAAGAAAGGAAGTTGAGTGAGAGAGACTATCAGAATGGTGGAGATATGGGGAACAGTTGTAAAAAGGATGTTAGTCGTGTGCGTCCCTAGCCTGCTCTGAGGAGGGTAGCTCCTCGGGACCCTCAGGATCCCACAAAGGCATGGCGGTCGGCCAATCACAGGCCGATATGTCACAAGGCAGCAGGCCCCTAGGACGCGCCAAGAACCACCAGCCAATCAAAGACGAGAGAAAGCCCGCGCGGGCGGGAAACTCCTCCGAGCGAGGAGGAGGGAGGCAACACTCACTACCCCCTCGCGCCCGCTCATTCTCTCTCTCTCAACTTCACTACAATGCATCTTATATTCTACTCATGATATAAAATACTTCCCGTTGTCACAGACAAAAATAAAGACCACCACTGGACTGTCTGTAACAATGCAAGTACTATGAAGAAAGAACAACATTCTCTGATAACTGTAGCCCATTTCACTGTCCTGGTGAGCGCTAGTTGGCTAACGAGAGGCGATTCTGCCAACGCTGGTAGGCGTCACACCCCGCCCAAGATATGGGACGCTCAACATTAGGCGTGGCACCATATCTGACAAGGCAGAATGCCGACAAGACCCGCCACAACCAGCCACTCCACCAGAAATGAAATGCAAAGCTCAATCATAAATAAAACAACATTTTAGCATAAAGAAAATCTTATTACCCCTCCCAAACATAATAGTATAATTTTAGCCTGCTATGCTCCCTGAGCGAGCTTCACAGAGCCCAGCCTACTAAGTGAAAGACAGGTTCAACTTAGGACTTTAGCTATAACATTGGCAACTTACAATTAACTATAAAAAAGAAAGAGTTTTTATGTGATTTTGTTTTTATTTAATTTTAATTTTGTTTTTGACGGCTGCTCTACAGGGGCAAGCCTGATTTTTCTCCACTCTCAACAAACACTGACTGAATGGCGAGGGTTCTCCTGCAAACAAACCCTCCCGTGACAAACAATCAGCCAAAACATTATCAGTGCCTTTAGCATGTCCACATCCAACTTGTGTTCCGGCAGCAAAACAACACCTGACACTGATAAACTACCCAGTACATCACCAAGACTGGCATTTCTCTTCGCTCTTTCCGGCAACGGGGCCTGCCAATAACCTTTCACTAGCTCTACCTTCGTGACGAGCGAGGCAGCCCCGATGCGGTCTATGGTATCGTCAACTCTAGGTAATGGATAGGTGTCTGTCAGGGATATTGCTTCCACACTCTTGCAATCATCATACACACGTATCTTGCCACTCAACTCAGGTTGCAAACTCACTGGCAACGACCACTCACGATATCCTTTATCCCTCAGACCCTTTTTCCACATGTCGTCTAGCCCTGTTTTCACGACAGGCTGTTGAGCAGGATTTATACGGTAGGGATTTAACTGGAGCCTTGCACTGTCCTCCAGCCTCCATGTCGGATTCTACCCCGTACATCAGGCCTGGAGAAGCGAACAAACATGCGAATGTACTGCCACAGCCTAGTAAACAACGCCTCATGAACAACATGCCTAGTGCCCTCCCACAACTCAGCCGAGACAGCAGCTTCTAAACTATAGCCTCCCTCCTTCTCCACCTTCGTCCCTAGAAGAGCCAGGTCAAGAGCGGACAATCAGTACCACCTGTGCAGTCACTCCCATAGTTCATAATTGCTAAGGCTTCCCCGCCGATACCGTACATGCGCACCCCGCATTCCTTACGACTACATCTGCCTGCGCAGCATCACCGCCTTCAGCGACATGGCAAGATATAGTCGGTCAATGGTAGGGCTGTTGCATTCGACTAGAGCATCATTGGAAGGCTATGCGACGACCGGGCACATCCACTCCACAGCCAACCTCACCAATCTTCTCAATGTCCTCCTGACCACCACCCTTGGCAGCCACGGGTCGACCCTAACCTGACAACCATGCCAAAGCTTCGTCCGCCCACCTTGAACCACCGAAACAACGAGGCTAAACGGTCTGAAAACATTCAAGTGACCTGCCAGCGGAACATCTTGCACCGCATGAGTTGTGAGGCTCGGGTGCTCGGCACGACCAGTGGGTATGAACCGAGCTGGTGCTGGGAGCGCTGCACACTGCTGCTCAGGCAGGTGCTCTAGCGCTTCCACAGCCACCAGACTCGTGTCCCCCGACCACTGCTCCGCCGAGACATGACAATCCCAACTCTCCTCCACCTGTGCCCTACTGCCCCCCTCCTCCACCTTGACCGCTACAGACCAACGCAGGGACAGTAGGCTGTTCAGTTGGTTGCCTCACAAACTCCTCCAACAGGTTCACATGACATGTTTCCCCGTCCTCGTGTTCAATAGCCCCATTCCCACAACTCTCCTCCACCTGGGAACTACTAAGTCGCAGAGTGCCATCACGCCCAACCCGGTCTGACCGGTATGGAGGTCACAATATTGACATAGGGGTACACTGTACCGGCTATGGTACACCAAGTACTCGTTATATTAATAGTGGATTGTGTTGAGGGTTGTGGATAGGGTCTGGAGCCACAATATCATTAGCTTGCTATGTAAGGTCTAACCAGTATGGAGGTCACAATATTGACATAGGGGTACACTGTACCGGCTATGGTACATCAGGTACTCACTATATTAATAGTGGATTGTGTTGAGGGTTGTGGATAGGGTCTGGAGCCACAATATCATTAGCTTGCTATATAAGGTCTGACCGGTATGGAGGTCACAATATTGACATAAGGGTACACTGTACCGGCTATGGTACACCAGGTACACGTTATATTAATAGTGGGTTGTGTTGAGGGTTGTGGATAGGGTCTTGTGCCACAATATCATTAGCTTGCTATATGAGGTCTGACCGGTATGGAGGTCACAATATTGACATAGGGGTACACTGTACCGGCTATGGTACACCAGGTACTCGTGATATTATTAGTGGATTGTGTTGAGGGTTGTGGATAGGGTCTGGAGCCTTAATATAATTAGCTTGCTATGTAAGGTCTGACCGGTATGGAGTTCAAAATATTGACATAGGGGTACACTGTACCGGCTATGGTACACCAGGTACTCGTTATATTAATAGGGGATTGTGTTAAGGGTTGGGGATAGGGTCTGGAGCCAAAATATCATTAGCTTGCTATGTAAGGTCTGACCGGTATGGAGGTCACAATATTGACATAGGGGTACATTGTACCGGCTATGGTACACCAGGTACACGTTATATTAATAGTGGATTGTGTTGAGGGTTGGGGATAGGGTCTGGAGCCATAATATCATTAGCTTGCTATGTAAGGTCTGACCGGTATGGAGGTCACAGTATTGACATAGGGGTACACTGTACCGGCTATGGTACACCAGGTACTCGTTATATTAATAGTGGATTGTGTTGAGGGTTGTGGATAGGGTCTGGAGCTACAATATCATTAGCTTGTTATGTATGGTCTGACCGGTATGGAGGTCACAATATTGACATAGGGGTACACTGTCTCGGCTATGGTACACCAAGTACTCGATATATTAATAGTGGATTGTGTTGAGGGTTGTGGATAGGGTCTGGAGCCACAATATCATTAGCTTGCTATGTAAGGTCTAACCGGTAAGGAGGTCACAATATTGACAGAGGGGTACACTGTACGGGCTATGGTACACCAGGTACTCGTTATATTGATAGTGGATTGTGTTGAGGGTTGTGGATAGGGTCTGGAGCCACAATATCATTAGCTTGCTATATGAGGTCTGACCGGTATGGAGGTCACAATATTGACATAGGGGTACACTGTACCGGCTATGGTACACCAGGTACTCGTTATATTAACAGTGGATTGTGTTGAGGGTTGTGGATAGGGTCTGGAGCCACAATATCATTAGCTTGCTATGTAAGGTCTAAATGGTATGGAGGTCACAATATTGACATAGGGGTACACTGTACCGGCTATGGTACACCAGGTACTCGTTATATTAATAGTGGATTGTGTTGAGGGTTGTGGATAGGGTCTGGAGCCAAAATATAATTAGCTTGTTATGTACGGTCTGACCGGTATGGAGGTCACAATATTGACATAGGGGTACACTGTACCGGCTATGGTACACAAAGTACTCGTTATATTAATAGTGGATTGTGTTGAGGGTTGTGGATAGGGTCTGTAGCCACAATATCATTAGCTTGTTATGTAAGGTCTAACCGGTATGGAGGTCACAATATTGACATAGGGGTACACTGTACCGGCTATGGTACACCAGGTACTCGTTATATTAATAGTGGATTGTGTTGAGGATTGTGGATAGGGTCTGGAGCCATAATATAATTAGCTTGCTATGTAAGGTCTGACCGGTATGGAGGTCACAGATAGTTGACGATAGGGGTAGCCCTGGTACTTGCGCTATGGTACAGTCCAGTACTCGTTATATTTAATAGTGGATTGTGTTGAGGGTTGGGG